>OY735206.1:46034401-46086901 GCA_963457665.1 Thysanoteuthis rhombus
ACATAAGCAGATGTAGGTACTTGTATGTGTACATATGGAGGTGTGGGTAGTCTAACAGAGAATGGAATTGGTGAATGTATTCAAATTCTGGTTGGGATTGTTTGTGTTCATTTTCTACGAATGCTCTTTAGCCCTATATGGCTATCCTTCTCGCGTGATGTCTGTATTGCACCTCAGCCCGTTAAAAAACCTACAACGATTGAGTCTCCATGGATTGTTCAAGGAATGGAGACAAAAATCATTGCGTCACGTGACCTAGGAAGCAACTTTACTTTTGCTTCATATTTCACAAACTGTATGTGTGATATCGATTCATGAAGGCATCGTTTTGAAACTATAAATAATCATAATAGATTTTTTAATGTCCCAGTTCTATGTATTATAAATGGACAGTACCTAATGCAATCTGTCATTCATAGGTTTTATTAACATCTGTGCGTTTGTTTATTCAAAGACTATTACCCTAATATGGCAGTGTTAGTAATGATTTGATATTTGAAATATTTTATCCAATTTTTTCTTTCACTTGTATACTGCACATTTATGAATTATCTATTTTGATAAAGACTCCATTTGTATAATCCAAATTCTCTTATTAAGGCTTGCATCAATTGCTGACTGAATTGAATTGCATTGAAAATCCTCACTCATTTATTACTATAAGGGTCTTTCTGTTATAAACATATAATATGTTGATTCTTTTCGTAGTAAATGATTAATAGCTAACCGGATAACTTTCCTGGGTGGTTCTTGGGGCGTGTCTCTCCATTGCTAGATTAACTGCTGTTAGAATGTTTAGTTCAACAGAATAAGTAACTATTGTTTGATGTCCTGATGAAGTGTAAGTAAGATGTGATATTTGGAAGCAAACAATTTGTCTTGTGTTCATAAAAACTGACAGAAAATTTTGATTAAGTAGCCATATTGCCCCCCCCCCCCAAAAAAAACAGTCATCAAACTTAATGATGGTAAAATTGAATGATGAATCTATTTGCCAGTCTTCATTGAGGTCTGTGAAAGTATACTTGAGGTTTTATCAAGATGCATACAAGACTTATGACTTTCTTATGTTGTTGCTATAGAATAAAATTTAAGAATACAACAAGTGATTTAATTGATAGAATCTGATTTCATGAATATGCACAATTAAGTCCATTTGTGTATCCCGTGATTTTTGGCAATACAGTATTGTTTGTTATAAATTGTTTCAACTAAGAAGGTCACTCTTGAATGAATTATCTATTTAAAGTATTTCCCCCTTCTGTCTATCACTCTGGAAAACTTCTGCCTATCCATTTATTTTTGGTTACATTTGTTAATGGTTCTTGGCACTAGGTAAACTTGGGTGGTTCTATGTCAGTATGGACTGAAGTGGGCTGGGTAAGTGGCCTTGAAGACACATAATGACTATTTTTTTCCTCTTTATGGCTAATATTGGTTCTCACTTAATGTTATTAGTATTTTATAGATCCACTCTGTTTTACTCATAAGTTTGCATGTGTGTGTGTGTGTGTGTGTGTGTTGGGGGTCTTTCACAGCTCATTTTAATTATTTGGTTAATTGAAAAAAATGCCATGAATGGTTGAATACAAAATTCTCCCAGAAAATTCTTTACACTCCAAGAAAATGGTTTCATGCTTTTATTTCATTTCGGCAGATTTTAAACTATATTTCCAAAGAATTCTGTGAATCTGGAGGCAAAAAAGATTTTTTTCAGGTCCGGCCGAAAACTAACAATAATTTTATAGTACAGAATTGATCTCAGGTTCTTAACACAGGAAACAAATAATTTTTATGTCAGAATCTTTATTAATCGATTTTCTCATGAATAGCACAAAGATTTCTTACAATAAAATTAGTATTCATGAAAGTCTGAGGCATTTTTCCATCTCATATTACTTGGTCAAAACAGTAGTAGCAGAGTAATGGAAACACTTACTCTTTCTTCTCTTGGAGTATCAGCAGCTTGCCCTGTATGAGAAATTTTTTTCTCTGCTCGTGAAGTTGGATGGAGGTGCAGTATGTAAAAGAAAAACAAAGAAAATTTCAAACAATTAAAACAAGAAATGAATTCTCATATTTAAGTAAATATTGTCTTGAGGTGTAAATCATAACTTGCTCGTAGGATCTGTGGAAATTTTTATAGTGCATCTTGTATTGATAAAAGACAACCCTCTAATAATTAATTATTACTGTTATTATCTCTTGCTATTGTCTGTTACAAAGCACCTCCCCATCTTATTTGGTCTGAATCATAAGAAATAGATGATTTCAGATATTATCATATATGTAAATAATTTTTATTGTAAATTTTCATCATGGAAAATCAGCCTATTTTGTTAATCTTTTGACCTTTGTCTATTTTACAGAGTGGAGTTGGCAAATAACTGTGTGAAATGGGATTGTCCATTTCGGTTCCTCTGCAAGATGACAGCGAATGCTGCTGATGGAGTCTTAGAACCATGTGTGTGTAGAGTTTCAATACGAAAGGTGAGTCTCTTTCCAAATCAAACATAACCCTTTTTCGTTTTTTTCATTTAAAGCTTAATTTTGAGAAAGCAATATTTTTTTCTAGTTTTGATTGAAAAGAAAAAAAAAATTTCTTGAATGCAACTTTTTGTTAATTTAATCATAGACTCAATTTTTGCTTTTCATACGTTCCCATTGTGTAATGTTCTGCTTGTATGTAACATCAAAGATAAATTCTCATGATTTATTGAGATATTAAGTCAATTTGATTTTTTTTTTTTTTACAGTACTGAATTTTGAGAGTAACTGTTTTTCATGTTTTTTTATTCAGTGGCAACAAACAGTTCATTTCATGTTTTGAAGGTCTTCGACACAAAAAGTATAATCTGAGTATGGAAAATGTTTTTAGAATTCTTCTATAGTTGAACTGATTTAACTTCTAAGGGTCTGGTTGTTTGCCTTGATATCCCTTGTTTTCAATACAGTGAGTTAAAAGGAAAAGTGGTGAAATGCTTGGATATTATAAAGCAAATATGTTGAAAAATATTTACTCTGTTAGTTATTACTTATTAAACTTAGCTTAGTTTTGACACAAGGCTACATGGAGCACCACTTTATAATGATGATCAACGAGTCAAATGAACCACCACGAGACACCTTCTCGTTAGCCTTTTCTATTTACACCCTCAGTGCCAGTCACATTTTTGATAATGGGTTCGTTTTCGTTATTGTTATATAATCTTGAAATATGTCATTGTTACTTGGTTTATTCTATTTTAAAAACTTATTCAAGAGAAATAAATTATACTTACATCATTGTTTGAGATTATGTCAACCGCATAATGAGCTTCTTTAACAGTCTCTTATAAAGAGGTTATTATCTGAGATTGTGTTTGTTTTTGTTTATTATGATGTTCAAAAGTTATGTCCTATGCACTGTTCTTCTTCCTGTAAAAGTGATAAAAAGAGATTTCTACCCTTATGTGCAAAATAGGAAAGTCTGCCAAGCGTAGGTGCTTATGTCTGAATTTGATTGATCTGGCAAGCACTTGAAAACACTTCCTCTTTTATAACTGATCATAAAGATACAATAAATTCTACTGAAATTTTTTATTCATTCTTTTTCTTTTTTTTTTGTTGTGTGGAAAATTTGGCTGAGTGAATTCCAAAAATCTGAACTTACAGAAATGCATTATTTTTGCTTTGTCTTAGTTTGGAAGGCGAGTTTCTTTATTGTAACTTTTATGAATTGTTGGGAATATTTAAAGTTTTTTTTCCAGTTTATTGAACTAAGAATGAACTTTTGGCTTTATTCTTTCATCTTGAAAAATTTGGTTTAAAGTTTTTTTCCACTCAGCTGAAGCAAAAATGATCTTGCCAATATTGTATAACCTTTTTCTTTAGAAAACTAGATGAAGTTGATAAAAATAATCCTTTTGACATGTATTTTTTTCCCCCCCTCCAAACATACCTTTTTGTTGGTTAATATGGACTCTTCGTAGACTTTTGTGAAGCAATTGTGATTTTAGTAGCAAGTAAGAATTTTATTGGATGGAGTTGCTAGCCTGACACTCAAGATGGACTGCCTTACAGGGCTAAAGGACTCCAACTGTCCTTCTATTCACCCAGTTGGTAAGAGATATGGATTTGTACCTTTCTCAAGAGTATTAGTATGAAAGGAACATAGATTTTATTTTAAAATAAAGGTATAAAAAAAGATTTTGCTATAGTAAATTCATTTTGTGACTCAACCAGCTAGATGGAAATAAACTTCACTCAAATTGAAATTACTCAGTGCATATATTTAAGTCAATGTTAATGAGTAGATTAATCTTTTGAAAATATCTTTGTATTTGTGAACTCTGTGCTTTTAATGACCTCTGATCATACACCAAGTGAATCAGGAGATCAAACTGTCTTTACATTCTACTGACTGCATTGATATCCTGGTTTTTTTTCTCTTAGTAAATGTCTGTGTCCACTCCTGCTTTGGCCTTTTGACATCAGTCAGCCTCCGGCTTTCTTCTCCAATCGTCAAAGCATAAGTGATTGTGTGGCCTGACAGCTGGTTGTGATCGGACTAGTGGTCATGTATTGTTGGCATGTCAAAAAACTCGAAGGAGGGGAAGTAGCCTCTTATTACTGATGAATATTTAGATAGATATCGACTATCTTGTCTCTCTTGTATATAGATTTGGGATGGGGGACATTCTTTCAATAGAACTTAATCCTTGTTAAGATGTTGCTGAGAAGTTACCTGCCCCAACAACTGGTTTGTTAAATAGGGAACATGGAAATTTTTTTGATTGATACATACTTCTCCAAGCAAAAACCATGATGCTTGTGCAAGATGCATATTTGTATGCACACTCACAATATTTGATTGAAAACTGAGGTATCAGCCATTCCAAAATAGTGAATTCTTGATGTTGCACTTTTCACCGCTTTTATACTCTCTCCCCTGTGTTATATAAAAGGAAATACACTTTCTTATGACCCATATAGGTGGTGGTATTGAAAATGATACAATAAACTGTTGCATATTATTCATAATTATTGAATAACATGCAATATCGTTCTATGTGTCAGTGGTACCAAAGTTATAATCCCTAGAAATAAGTAAAGATGACATTTTCTTCATTAGAAAACTGAAACACATTTTGAAACAAACCAAAAAGAAAGATGAATGAGTGGGTTTCCTCTGTAATCTGAATATTCTTTATATACATCCTAATGAACCTTCTTTTTCCTTTCAATTATTTATATAAAACTTGAATCAGTTTTGGCTATCTTCCACAAATTGACACACTATATAGGATAAGTGATGAGTTGGTGACTTAATTCAGTAGTCAACTAATGCTACCGGTGACTTAGTAGGTGATCCTTACAGAGTGAGGCTGTCAGATGTCATCATCATCATCTTTTAACGTCCGTCGTTGGACATAGACCTTCCCTAGGATTCTCCACGCTTCTCTATCATGGGCGTTGCAGAGCCAGTACTTACTGAATTTGTCTAGCTCATCTGCTGGCCTCGGTTGCGCATGTGATCTTAGGGTATCCACGTCATGAGCTGCAATGTCCATCGATTGTCCATCATACATGCAACATTACCAGCCCACTGCCATTTGAGATTTTTAATGGATTTTATGATGTCCCTGACTCTTGTCTTTTCCCGGATAATGGGTCTCAAATGAAAAAAAAAAAAAAAATTGAATTTCTTGTTGGTTGCAAGTAGGTCAGTCATCTTTTACATGTGAAAGCAGTGAGATTTACAAAGTAGATTTTTGAACATTTGAAACTTCTAGAAAACTTCCTTGTCTCAATGTATTTGCTTATGCTTTGTTCCCTTTTCTCTGGCATAATTTGTTATATTTATATAAGTATTAAGTAAGCACAAGAAATTTACTTACAAAGGATTGCTCTTTGCTCTTTTTGGGATTTAACTTTTAGACTTGATTTTTTTCTCTCATTACTGGTTTTTGTAAGCGTTCTTTAATGGTAAGTGACGTTGTATGAAGTAAATCCGTTGATGACAGCACAATATTAAGTGTTTTGATGGGCCACAATGTGCAGGTCTCTGTAAGATCTTAAAAAAAACCCGACTTGCAAGATCTTTAGAAAACCCAACTTGTCAGCAGCCTCTAAAGGAAAAAAGGAAATGGAAAAATTGAGAAAAAAAGAGGTAAGAAAATGGTAAATGCAAGAAACTTGACAATGAAAAAGTGTCAAGACATGGTTAGAAATAAAGGCCGAAATTGAAAATTAGGAATGAATGAAGGGCATTACTGAATGAAGGTAAATGTGAAAGAAAGAAACAAGGTAGAAAGGAAGGGCTGAAATAAAGAATGAAAAATGTGTTTGAAATAGAAGTTGTATATTGAGTAATAAGTGGGGGGGGGAAGTTGATTGCTTTTGATTTGTCATTGTAAGAAATAATCTAAGCTATATCTAGAATGATCTTTCTATTAGTAAAAAATTTACCAAAATGAAAAGGGTAGAATCTTTGAGTTGACATCTCTGGCCTTCCTTACTTACAAAAAGCTACTGTTTGAAAAAAACAAGAACAAAAAGAATACTTCAGCATATAATTATTTTTTTTTTGCCTTATTATATTCGATTAATCATTATTATCAACAAAATCTGAAAGTTGGGCAAAGTGAAAGAATAAAACAAGAATTTTTAAAAAATAATCAAAAAAATGTTTGATTTTAAGATTTTTTTTTCTCTTTACTGAAAATAGCCCTACAATATAAGTTAGCATATGAATTTTTCCCCCAATTGAGTCAGTGTTAGCAAAGTCTGCATAAATACCTAACTATTCTTAATTTCTTTCTGGTTTATTATTTGTTCCTTCTATTTCCCAATCCACTAAATAAGTGATTAAATGATCATCAGTTGCATTAGTCGATTGTTTGTGTATGATTGGGTGCAATCACATAACTCTATGGCAAAATGTGTGTTTGGGCGGTGGGTCAAGTTATTTGTGGAATTTCAATTTTGCAAGGGATCCGTACCCCCCCCCACCAAAAAAAAATTTTGATGGATCAATTTTTGCTTTGTCCAGTCATCAACAGGTGGTTTTATTTCAATTATTCAAACTGCATACTCATTGCCTGTGGATTTAATAGCTTTTATGAATTCTCTATAAATAAGTACAAACCTAACGATCTTGCTCTCTTACTGGATACATTTCTTAACATATACTGTATCCTTTGTCAGTCATGGTGATGACCTGATCCTTGTAATAGTATTTATATAGCTCAGTTGATCTGGCACAAGGCTATAATTTTGAAGCATCCAGATAGGACTGAACTCATTAGCATGTTCCATAGAACTAACTTGCTCTATGCAACAGGTTCCTAAAGTACGAATTTAACAAGACTGATAGCCATGAGTAAGATTCTTTCTGCATAGACATAGACACGAGATGGTATTTTTTCCCCACTCATACAAGTCTGTAGAAATTTACATCACTAAATCTGGCTTGGTATGTTACAGTCGCACCCATCTGTCACTTGTTTTTAATGTGGAAATGAGTTATTTTAAGTTGCATTGTTCTGTCTCTGATGTCGCCCACTTAGTTGCTATGAACCATAGTTTTTGTATTTGGTAAATAATGAAAATTTTGCAGTAGCTTAGCATTGTGTGTACAGGAAGAATTACTTGTACTATAAAATTAAACCAGACTCACTACAAACAATCTGTATTCTTATTTTATCTGAACTTTTGTTTGACGTTAAATATAATGTGTTATAACCCCCAAAATAAAATCGACATTATTATTTGCATTGTTGTGGGCTTGTATTCACCTTTTTAAAATAAATGATTGATAATTAAATTTAGAAGTTTGTTGAATATACGTATACATAATTTTTGTTATCTCATTAACTCTTTGAAGCATCTGTGGGTGAAATGTCATCCTACTTTTAAGTCTTGGTAACTGCATGGTCTTTTTCTACGCACCGAGCCCACTGTGTGCAGTCTTGGAATCAGCACTATTTTTGTATGTTTTTTTTTCAACTGATACCAAGATCAGGGATATTTAAAGGTTATCTGTTTGGACCTGGCGATATCACTTGAACTTCAGAGAGTTTCTATATTTATTTTGTTAGCTGACTTTAAATTGTTTTCTGTAGTTGTTATTTTATCAGTAAACCTTATCTGCCATGTCAGGATAATGGAATAATGCTGACATCTGTATCAATATAAACCTTATGAAAATAATGTAATGTGACTCATGACTTTGAACATAAAAAATGTGCATGCATGTTATTACAGATATGTTAATCTTTTATAGCTTGTTACCATACACCTGTCCACAACAGATGTTACCAGAGGTATAGACAACTCCCGGTATCAGTGCCAATGCTATTTGAACACAGAAGTCACTCTTGGTTGTTAGATTATTTGCTGAATGATGATTTTTAGAAGAAAAAGATAATATCATAATTTCCTCTGCAAGTATTTTCCAAACTTCTCTTAATTGGGAAGAAAAATTGAACTCATCTGATTTCGTTGCCTTTTCTTTGATTAGTCAACTTACTGCTACCATGTACTCTTCTGTATTCATTTACATTCCTATTCTGTCTTATCATTAATTCTTGACCCCTGACAATCCCTTTCTGCAGAACTGAAGGGCTGAATGTCAAAACTTGCTGAAATCAATTTTGAGTAGAAAATGGCTTTATCAACAAATTTTTCCAACTGCCAGTAATGCCTAGTTTGCTTGTGTAGATAACAACTACAGCAAAGAGGTGGATTATTAAAATAGCATGAAAGTCTGGGCAGTGATAAAAAAATCCCAAATCATGCCTATGTATACCAGGTTCAAATACAGTCTGTGCTAAAATACAACTATGATTATTTTTCCCTTGACTCTAGAATTCATTGTGTCAGTATGTATGTAAATAAGATCAAATGCTACTTATCTGTGGTAAGACTAAGACTCGGACCCCTTTTAGCTCTAGAAAGGAGTAAGACAAGGTGATACCAGCTCACCCAAACTCTTCACCGCCTGCCTCGAGATGATCTTCAGAAGACTAGACTGGGAGAGTAAAGGGATAGATGGCGAGTATCTGAGCAACCTCAGATTTGCACACAGCATTGTCCTTTTTGCAGAGAACCTGCACAACCTCCAACTAATGATAGATGAACTAAAAGAAGAGAGCTAGAAAGTCGGCCTACACATAAACTTCAGCAAGGTGAGGATCATGTGCAACAACCACATTGGAGATAAAAACACTGAGATCAGAATCGAAGACACAGAACCGGAGAAAATAGATCACTACATCTACCTAGGACAACGAATCTCCACGAGACCCTCAAAAGAAGAAATCAAGTGAAGAATTACCCTAGGATGGCAAGCCTTTGGCAGAACAAGCTCAACCTTCAAAAATAAGAAGATCCCATTAATCTTAAAAAAAAGGGTGTATAACCAATGCATCCTCCCAATAGTCACTTATGGATCTAAAACATGGAACCTAACCAAGAGAGAGATCCGCAAATTGAAAACTATGCAACGTGCTCATGAGAAAATTATGCAAGTCCTCACATGGAGAGACCACAAGAAAGCGCAGTACATCTGGGAAAAGACAGTAGTCAGAGACATCATAAAATCCATTAAAAAGCTCAAATGGCAGTGGGCTGGCAATGTTGCATGAATAGCGGACAACTGATGGACATCGGGACTCACAACATGGATCCCTTGAGATCACATGCGGAACCGAGGCTGGCAGAATATTAGATTGAGAGACAAGCTAGACAAATTCAGAAAGTGCTGGCTCCACGGTGCCCATCATAGAGAAGTGTGGTGAATCCCGGGAAAGGTTTATGTTCAGCGACGGATGTTGAAAGACAGATGATGATGTATGTAATAACTAGTATGGATGAAAGTTTTGGCATATTTGTTCAATAAATCCTATCTATGATATCATGGATCATATTGGCTGCTTTTTTTTTATATTTGATTTATTTCAGTCCTTTGAAGCTTATTTTTTATCGCATCCCTTTTCTGTTAATTTGACTTGCTACTTATTGTTTCTTACTATGTTCGCAGATCAGATTTTATCTGCCCAAGTAACTGTTGAAACAAGCATTACAGCTTCTAGCATCATAAATAGAACCTTCATCATTGGCTTCTTCTGCTCAATACTCTAACCATGAATTTAACTCGAAAAACTTATTGCATTTAACTTATTTTGCCTAAAGTGTCCCCCCTCCCACTTCAGCACAAATGCAATTAGCAGACCTTAAAATTTGGTTTCTTGTGGGTCATGCATGTGAACTTTGTGCCAGCATTGTAAGGAATGTTGAAGCTGCTTTCTATTTATTAACTTATTGTACTAATGAAGTATCTGCTTATTGGATTTGGCCTTGTATACCTTATTGCGGCTTTTTCTGACTAATTACTTGGATGGTAAAACAATCCATTCACTCTTGAGTGACACTAAATATTTTACTGGTTTGGTATGTAAATGACTTTGCATCTTGCCATTTGAGCCTCTCAAGCAATAAATGTAATCAGTGTATATTGGCTTGTAATTCCTCAGTTCATGTCTCGACTTGATTGTGGAGTTTTAGGCCAAGATAGCAATGTCTATATCTCAATCTTTTTTCACTTTGATTTAATAGTTTTATTTACTCTTTTTGGTTATTTACTACTTGGTGGATATTTGGATTGGTCAATATCGAATCCTTTCTTGTTGCAGATTTTTGTAGAATTATCAAGCTTGCTTATCAGCATGTTTTTCTTGAAATTCAGTTAATGCTTATATTGGGTATAAAAATACTTGACCTATATTTAGTCTCTATGAAAGCAACTTTGTTGGAGGGAAGGAGTGATAGAAATTTAAACACTGAGTAGCTTCTTATGGAGTGGAAATAGTGATGCTTTTCCGGGCCATTCATACTTATCTAGTGTCATGCCTGCTCCAAAGGTGCATGGACCCCCCCGCCCACAGTTTTTAAGCAGTGAGAAAATGTTGAAATTGAAAGTTGTAGAACTGGTTCAGTTAACTCAGTACACCCTTAGCTGTATGATTCGGATGGGAAAATTAAAAAAAAAACTGGGAATCGAGTCACGCCCTCCTTATTTCAGAGGATAGCAGCAACTGAAAGAGGTGCTTTTGGGTTGTCAGCGCTATTCAAGTCTTTGACTTGGACTGACAGGTGTCGGCTTGTGTGCATGTAAGCTACTTCAGAAGTCATAATAAAAATGGCAAGGTAAATAATGATTCGTGGAATTCACAGTGGTTAAAAAATAGGAGATCGATAAAAAAATTCAAATGAATTAAATTTTACAAAAATGATCAAATAGTTTTTCAAAAAAGGGGTTTACATCATTTTGAATGACTTTTAAATCCTAGAGGGGATAAAATATTTTTGCAAATTGAAATATTTCATTGATTTTTCCCTCAGCCTCGTCACGTTCCTCCTTGATCTTGTTTGTGGTCTAAAATCTCTTTGGAAAAAGTCAGAAGTTGCTGGCAGCCAAATCTAGACTATAGGCGAGATGATGGACTTGGATGATGCAATGCCCCCCCCCCCGAAAAAATTAAACAAAAAACCCCAAAAAAAACCCTGCTTGAGATATGATGAATGACTTATTCAGTCATTGTAAATGTGACGGTTACACAGTATAGAAGCTTTCTGAATGGCATCTAGCAGCTGACTGAGTAGCCCCACAGAAGATAGTATGCACCGTAAGGTCCCCTTTGGTTTGTTACCAAATTACATCAAGGTTGCACAATTGGTTTCATGATGTACTAAAAATGAGTGGACACATTCTGGACTGACTTTGTGTTGGTAAAAAGATTGATTTGTCTTCTTCATTCTTCTTTCTAAACTGTTTAGTGGTTGTGATAATTGATAAGAAGGAAAGAAATGCCCATTTTTGGCTAACAAAAGAGGGAGAGATTGAATACGATATTTCCTAGGATATTTCCATGAGTTAAACTATGCAGGTTTATTATAGATTTATCTGTGTTCTGATCTCTGTCAGGACCCGTGCAATAATTTCATGTGCCATAGGCGGGACTTGAAATTTCTTATTAGGGTTTCATGCATCCTAGTTAGATGTAAAATTTTTGTCCCCAGTTGTATTTTAATGACTATCTTCAGGTTGGAGTTGACCCTGTGGACTTTTGTGCCCTAGGTGACGGGTTTTCCTTGATCTTCGTCAGAGAAAAGAGTAATTGAAGCAAAAATGATTGTTTGTTTTTTTGAGTATTTGTAAATATCTACAAATTGCCCTGTTATTATAGGTTAATAAGGATCAAGATTACTTGGAATAGTAGGATTTGGATTATGGATCTCAGTTCTGTGCCTACTGATAGACTAAAAGATAACCCAACCAATAAGTTGGTCATTACTGCATTTTTACTGCATGAGCAATGCTGACTAAGATAATTAGCATATTTTTTAGTCAAAGTTGCTTAAATAATTTGCTAGCGGCAAAATACATTTACTTGATATTTTATCTAAATCTGACTTCCTCCCTGAGTTTTCTGAATCAAATACTGTAAAGTTTATGAATCATCATCATCAGTCCTTTAATGTCCGTTGTTGGACATAAACCTTCCCCAGGATTCACCATCTCTCTATCATGTTTGTTGCAGAGCCAATGCTTTTAGAATTTGTCTGGTTCGTCTCACCATCTTGTATTCTGCCAGCATCAGTTGCACACGTGGTCTCTAGGGATCCATGTTGCAAGTTGTGATGTTCTTTGGTTGTCTGCCATCGTTGCAACATGACCGGCCCATTGTCATTTGAGTTTTCCAATGGATTCTATGATGTCTTTGACTCTTGTTCTCTCCCTGGTTAATACTGCTTGTATAAAGAGCTTTTTTTTCTGTTCCCATGGGAATCCATTCTTATTGGAGTCAATTTATATAATTTTTTTTCATATCAGCAGTCTTGTGTAGGGGTGAAAAAGAACCAGATTCCTAAGCAGGAAGAGGCTTAAGTCAGGTGTATGAGAATTAAAAAAAAAATGTACCATCATAATTATAAATCCAGGCTTTTGATCATCTTGTTTGTGGGTCAGCAATGTTATAAATTGCCAACAGAAACTTATTTTTTCTCTCACCTGCTGAAATCTCTTCTCATAAAATATACTTAAATTTGTTTTGATGTTATAACATTGCAGTGCTTCACATTAAAATACAAATTAAAGTTGAATGATCAAGTATTTGTAAACTATCCTGTTTGCCTGGTATCTTGGTTGAATCAGATTCCTATTGGATGAAATTTCTCAAACCTAATGGATGAGGTGAAGGATAATTAAAAAGAAAACTATTTGTATCCTCAAAGTTTAGGTTATTGATTGCAAAATGACAAGGTATGAAATAACGGTGAACCAAACCTCTGTTAATGGTCATCATTATTAGCTTGGTAGGTGCTGTCATCATCCCCATAGTATCCGTCGTTGGACATAGACCTTCCCCAAGACTTGCCAGACCTCTCTATTGTGGGCATCACAGAGCCAGTACTTTCTGAACTTATCCAGGTTATCATGCCATCTTATATTTTGTCAGCATTGGTTCTGCGTGTGATCTCTGGATATCCACGTTTTGATGTCCTCGTCTACCATTTTTGCAACATGATCAGCCCATTGCCATTTAAGTTTCCTCATGGATTCTATGATATCTTGGCCTTGTTTTTCCTCTAATACATTGGGCTGTCTTGTGATCTCTTCATGTTATGTTGAGCATGATTCTCTCTTGTGCATGATGCATGATTCTCTGTTTAAGGGTCAGTCTTTTGGCTAAGTTCCCTGCTTTGGCTCTGCAGGTGAATACCAGGAGGATGCATTGATTGTATATCCTTCTGTCAGCATATACATGTTCCCATTAGACCCTGTTGACTGCCAGATCTTCCCTAGCTATCAGCCAAGTGGATGGAACCTTTTCTTTTGAGTACCTACATTGATGATCTATTGCAATAGCAGCTGTACCTGTCTCACCTTTTAATTCTTCTGTATTACAGTTTGAATGTCCAGAGCTGTAAGATGGAAGGTTTTGTCAACTCTGAAAATTGTTGGTAATTGGGCCCAGTAGTCCACTTATAATACAGTAGCCGAGTACGCAGTAAAATTTGTATTCACATGAACATTGGTCATAGTGGGTAATACCCAGGCGCCAAAGCGTCTGTACAACTACCTGAAGATTGTAGCCAATTTTAAAAATTCAATTTCTTTTTGCTTCAGATGGCTTTTAAGTGAAGTTTTCTCTTTGATTGGCTGAATGCAATTGACTGGAACTTTAAGTTAGCTGGTTTGTTTTTGATATACCTATTTGATTGTTTGGGGCAGGAATGTTTGCTTAATTTTGCTTGACTACTGCAAATATTTGTGGCACAGGTTGGATTCATTTCAAAGCTATTTTTCTACTTGACTTAATCAAAACACTTCCTGCTTACAGCCTTAATACTAAGTTACAACTTCATTAAACAAATTTAGCATTTTTCCCTTGCTAAAGGCAGACTTTTCGCTTGATTAGTAGGTAAAATCATTAGAGATTGAAGTTTGAGATATAAGCTTTCTGTTGCATACCAGTATATAAGATTGGCATTTAATTAAAAAGAAACAAACTATACCAATATTGCACTTGATCAAATGTGCTAGTATTATGACTAAGGGGCCATTTACTGAAGCTAGATCTGGATAGTTATGGACCCTCTATTGTGTTCCATACATGCTAGTATATAAGCTGGACATTTAATTGAAAGAACAAAACAAAACAACTGTACAAATATTACACTGTAAAATGTTCTGGTATTATGACTGGGGGTGTGTTTACTGAAGCTTAATATGAATAGTTATGGGGCTTGGATGAGTTGCAGTGAATAGTAGTCCTCCAAATACCTTTGTAAACCATTTCTTATATTTCAGCCTGTACTATTTGAAATTAGCATTCCTTTATTGCATGAAGATTTGTGTGATAGTATTTTTTTTGATCTAGTTAAGAAGCTGTTTAAAAAACTGTGTAAACTTATACCATTATTTTTTTTTCTTTTCTTAATAAAACTAATTGACTTATCTGTTTGTTAAATTCTTATAAACTGATATGAGTGAACTCTTAATCCATTCTCTAAGAGTCTTAGTTATCATGTGATTTTGATTGCCATATTTGATGGCATGTAAGGCCTACCTTTTTTCTCCAAAAAACTGCTCAAAAGGAAAACGTAACCTTCTCAAGCCACACATCTGCTAGATCTTTTGGTATAGTTTGAAAAAAAAAAAACAAAAACAAAACAAAACCAATTGGGTGATGAATGAGAAATATTCTGGAAAATGTGAGTCCCTTTTTAATCAATATTTCCTGCTGTAATAAGGGCCAGGAAGAGGGAGATCTTATATGCCATCTAAAATAGTATTTAGTTTAATGAACATAATTTTAGCTTAGCCTGTTTTATCCCTGAATATTTTCAAATATAAATTCATTAAAAATTTTCAAAACTCCTGTATATTTTTAAGAACCACTATAATCAAAATATTGTGATAACCAATACTATTGTATTTAACTGTATAATCCGCTAACAGAGATAATCCACCCCACTCTCTAGTTGAGCTTCAATTTCAAATGAAAAATGCATGATCCTGTGTATGCAATTATTTATACAAATACATATAGTAATTACATTTTCCATAGATGATACCTATTTTTAATTTGCTCAAACTTTTTGGAAAAAAGTGCTGATTATATATAGTGAAATATGGTAGTCTTCAAAAATTATAGTATGGTTTATCAAATGAGTAAAATGTTAAGGAGCAATGTTACTGGTTTGTTGCAATATCTTCCATGAAGAATGACCTAAAACTGAAGAAACTTATGTTGACTGTTCCGACAGTTCTAGTTGACGTTTTCTAATATTCTCTCTGTTGTTATCCATTTGCCTGATCGAAAAGGCTCTTTCCCTCAAGAGTCAACAAAACAATGTTGGAAATAATTAAATCTTTTTACCTTATGTTTCAACCCTTTTTTTTTTTTGTCTCTGCTAATCCGAGAGTTTGAAAAGGCAATTAAAGAAACTAAACTTTGCTTAGTACTATATGATCCTTGAATTTTTTGATAATTGATCCCATTTGTTTCTTTCATTTTGCATTTTGAAAAATATGGTAAAAACTTGACAGATTCCAGCATTTGAACATGTACGTAATTGGAACTGGCAAATCTCCCCGTAAATTCTCTTTTATCACTGACACGAAGAAAATAAATGGAAAGGTCATTTTACTTTGGTGTATATGGGGAATAATCGCCTTTGATGTACCAGTCAAATGACAAAGAAATCCTTATGCATGAAGAATTCAAACTTCATGCTCTTATATTTTATGTATGGCAGAATATCAAAGAGTTGAATACTTCATTAACTCTTAAATTCATACAAAGAAAATAGAATAACAATTATCTCCTTTTGATCTTTTGGCGAATGTAAAAAAAAAAAATGTATTTTATACTATTCACAAATGCATTTATATTCACTCATGCTATTCATTGAAGGGTTCTACTATCAATTACAAGTTATCTATGAGTTCAAGAGTTAAAGGAAAAGTTGTACGGCTCTTCTGCTAAAGGCATTATGTAGATGAAATAATTTCTGGCTAAACTCTTGTTATATACTTAGAATAAGCAGTCTTTCAATGGATGAAAATTTGTAAGATGCTGTATGTTACTGATTTACTTTGTTTTCGAATTTCTTCAGATAAGCTGTAAAAAAAATGGTTATTCCTTGAAAAGCTTTGGTATTATACCCTTGTTTAACTAGGGAAATCTTTGTCCTGTCCAGACTGGTGAAGAATTCAACTTCTAATTTACAATTTTTCATGTGTTATTTATATTCTGCCATTTTAGAACGTGCTGATTGAATGTCAGACAGTGAAAGTAAAAATATTACCATGTCTCTTCAGAAAACAGATGATTAAAATTGTTTTTCACTTTTAGGTATGATTGAGTCACTATTCTCATCTATTGTGTATCAAGAATTTTATTTGATACCAAGAATAGTACAAATGTCTTGAATAACTGTATTTTGTTGGTATTGAACTATAGAGTTAACAGAGCTTTTAGAATATCAGCACCAGCAAAAGCAACTGCAACATAATCTTCATTATGATAAACAATTTGACTATTTGTTCGTCCATCTGTCACATTGTAAAAAAAAGAAAAAAAAAAATTTGGTAATAGGGATAGAGGAGAGGTTCTGAAAATGGAATTGCACCAAATGCATGAAAAGGACCAGAAGAGGAAGATAAAACATGGTAGGGGTGAAACATAAAATATATTCATATATAAGGGAGGATGGCTGAACTTGCTTGACCAGATAAGAAAGGTAAGAAATTGAAATGAGGAGGAAGACTGCTAGCGGTAGGATGGTTCCTTCTGGAATTTTTTTTTTCTTCTAGATATTGCTGTGCTTTAGATTTCCACTTCTAGGTATTCTGTTAACACAGCAATTAGTAATTAACTAGTCATAATGAAACATGCTGGTCTGCTGCTGGGTCAGACTCCACTCCTACTTCTATCCTGACTGAAGATGATTACAAATCATGGTAGTGAAAGGTTGATTTTACATATTGGTTTGGTTTAATGTGACATGACTGACTAACAGGGGATGTTTTACTCTCCTAAATAAGGTGTGGATTGTTTTTGATGTTGTAGAGGAAAAACTGAGTCAACTTGGATTAGAGTTAGACAAAACACCTAATTTTGTACTGAGAAGAAATATCTCTTTTTCTTCATTTTCACTCACTTCACAGATCTTGCTCTTATATTCATCTACTTTTTTTTTATGAATGTCTCACTCTTTCTCTCCTTAACTTTTCTCTCTCTCTCTCTGTCTCTCTTATATAGATATCTCTAGTTTTTCTTTAGAGTTTTTCTCTTGAATCTTTTTCTCTTCACCACATTTTTTTATTATCTCTTTGCTTCTTTCTGCTCCCTCTCTAATTCCATCTTCTCTTACTTTTTGTATCCTCCTCCTCATTTATTCTATTTTCTCTTTGTTTCTATATTCTCCTCCTCCTCCTCCTCACTAATTCCATTTTCTCCCTCTGTATCCTTCTCCTCACAAATTTGATTTTCTCTCTATTGTTCTATCCCACTCCTCATTAATTTGATTTTCTCTCTATTGTTCTATCCTCCTCCTCGCTAATTTGATTTTCTTTCTATTGTTCTATCCTCCTCCTCCTCACTAATTCCATTTTCTCTCTCTTTTTCTATCCTCCTCCTCTCTACCTTCCTAATTCACTTCCTGAATTCCCGTGTTCTCTTTTCCTGCCTGAGGGCTTGATGACCTGTATTGTTCCAGACAAATTCTATCATTTTTAGCCTGACTACTGATGTGAAGATCTGTATAAATAGCAATGCCTGTCTTGCCACATTTTTTTTTATATTGAATCCTCTTGACAAAGGTTGTACTAAATCTAGTACTATTCTGCAGGAAATACCTCTGAATTTTTGCAGCCTGATTGTTTGAAATGATTACAGGTATTCAACCATCTCCTGAACCCTTACTTGCTACCCCGCCTACCCTAAAGTCCAGTGAGGATATACAGTTTTGGGTAGTAGTTTCTCAGAACAGATCTCACCTGTCAGAGAAGAGCTTAATAGTTGTAAGTTGTATGAATTTCTTAGACTTGAGCAGTGCCCTTTCCCAAAGTGCATATTATGAAGGGGGTCGAACTTCATGGTGTGAGGAGCAGCTTGTCATCATAGCCATGTAAAATATTTTTCTGTCTGTCGTATGAAATTCCAGCTTCAAAGTATTTTGACTACGACTCTTCATTGTTGTCAATCTATATATTTTATAACTAAGTTTACTTCTATGATTTTAGATGAAAATCTATGGTCTGTTATATTTCATTGGATTTCTCAAGAACCACTGATCCAAAAAACTTGACACTGCACTGCCCTGCCCTATGTGTTGACTAATATATTTTAGCAGATGTCAACAATTGGCCATTGCACAATTGCAGTGCACACATATACAGATATCTTCAATTGCAGTTGCATAGAAAATGGAGTTGCCATTCTTTGTCGAAAAATATTTGGAAATTTTTGATAATTTTACCAGTCTATTTGAAAAAATTTAAATTTTGTATGTGGGAGGGGGCACATTTTTTTTAGACATTCAAAGATCCAAGTCGTTTGAAAAAAGTGTATTGTAGCTTTATTTTTTTTTTTATCTAAGTATATATTGTAGAAATACAGGTTGATGACATATTTTTGATATTTTTTTTCCCTATTTGAATAAAAAAATGGCTAGGGGTAACTGAATGGGGGGTAGGAAGCCATCAATTATGCCTATGTTGACTTATCTATTATCAGAGAAATTTGAAAAATGCCTGGGAATCGTCAGGAAATTTTGAACTGGCAAGTTGGTGAGAACCCTACTTGACATTTGCTGATCATAAAAACTTCAAATTCAAATCTGCACTGCCTTGTGTGCTGACTAGTAATTCTAACAAATTTCTAATTTGTACAATGGCCGATTCCGGTGCATTCATGCGGAGATTTCTTCAATTGTTCTTGAATGAAGAAGTATTGTCTTGAATAGTTTTTCTTTTTTTTATCAATGCTTTGGTCGTTTTACATGTTGATCGAGTAGTGTGGATTGGAAATAAAGAATAATTTTTTTGGTGTGATTTGAACTTGCATCTGTCATCCCTCTGAGCTTATCTCACCAGGGCAGTGCCTCATCAATTAAGCTAAGAATGCTTATCTTATTAACTTGGTTCTATCTTGCTGGGAATACTCCTTGGTAAAATGCTGACAGCAACATTGAATATTTGGGGCAGCCAAGAATCCCTTTAACCCCTTAGTGGAAAAAATTCTGGTACTATTATATTATGGGGGTCCAGATATACACTACAAAAGTCTCTGTTGATAGATGTAAAAGACAAAGTTATTTTTTTTGCAAAACTTTTTTTAGAATTTTTAATACAATTATTTTATGATTTTCATTTTTCATTGTTTTTATTTTTTAGATTTGTTAAAAATTTATGAATTTTTAAAGCATTGAAAATGAAATTATTTGAGTATTCTAGTCCTTCTAAAGAGTATCATATAATTTATAATTTGAATATGGGAGACCACTTTGTTTGCTTTTGTAGATTATGAAAGAGCATTTGATTTGATAGAATACACTCATCAACTCAATGTGAGAACAAGATGTCAACAAGAATTATATACAATTCATATATATATATATATATATATATATATATATATATATATATATATATATATATATATGCTCATTTATTATCATTAAATTTCATGTGTGGATATTGGTTTCATTTACAAAGGATTTCATCCTGAGAATGCAAACAAGGAACCAGATATTAAATTACACCCACCCACCTATTTACCAGATCCTGGATTTTTCCACCTCATGTCTCCAGCTTTCTCCCTCCTGCCTCCACTATTTTTTATGAGTAATCATATTTTCTGTTGCTTCTTGCTCAACTGGTCTAATTCTCTACCCAATCTCCCTGCACCTTCTCCAAGAAAGATTCTTAATTTACAAATGATATCATCTCTCCCTGCAGCTATTTATCCAATTCCAACTTGACTCCTCTTCAGTCTGACTAATAACACTCAATTGACAGCCAGATAATGACATTAAATTAGAAATTTCCTCTAGTGATAGTTCAATGGTAGAGGTTTGGGTCTACTTCTACTCTTTTGTTTGATGATTTTATTTTTGCATGAAGATATTAGTTTGAATTAGCAAAGAATTCCTTTGATGTCTCCTGTTGTCACTGGAGTTCTAGGATCTTTATACGCCTGCACTCACGTCACATCAATAAACATGAAACCACCATCTTCATCTATTTCTTTTTTTGGACTTGCTCTGGCATTTTTTCCTCACAGAACTTGTTATGCTCACATATGCAGGGAATTTAATACTGTCAGATAAGACTCACCATATCTATGTTATAAGGTGAGAATTTTAACTTGCAAAAAAACAAGAAAAATCAATACTTATGTAAATTTTAAGATTATTCAAAGGTATAAACATTATAACCAAAGTAGTTAGTGCAAGGTGTTAAAAATGGCTATAGTGTCTCAAATTATGATTGTTGTCAGAGTGCATGGTCAGTTACCACAAAATGAATGAATATCAAATCTAATAAACCTTTTACGACACCCCCTGACCTGAAAAAAACAAACAAAAACAAAATGAACAAACATACAAGCTTTCTAAATTATAGTTAATGAAATGTTTATCTTTTATCTAATTTTCAATGCTTTATTACTATCAAGTTTGTGATTTGCTTAGTTGATATTTCGTTATAACAGACAGTGCCCTCACAAAAACTGATAATTTGGGATGCTAAATTATGAGATTGCCGTAAATGTCTGACTTGGAAGAATAATATATCAGTTAAGTATTTGTCACATCAACTGGAGACTTTTATCTTGATTGCCTTGTAGTGGGGAGCTCCATGAAAGGATCACCAAATATTTGCTTACAATCTTGGCATGTGTCTTTTTAGAGTATTTATTTTACATACCTACAGATGCAAACCACAATAAAAGGTCCTTTTTGGTGTGGGTAGGTGCCAAGTAAATGCTCGCATCCCTTGATCTATGCCTCAGACATCAGGGTATACATCTAATCCCATCCCCCTCTTAGTGCATTGAACAAGATGTTATCTTCAGGATAGATCCGCAGTCACTTTGACTTTTGTTTGTTCATCTGCTGCCCAAAGGTAGTGTAGTCTAGTTGATTAGAAAAAAAAAAAATGTCTCTTATAATCTGTTGGTTTTTGAAAATTTGTACTGTAAACATCTGCTGAAACTGAACTGAAATTGTTACTAAAATTGATCCTTCTATGTACAGAGGAAAGAGCTTACTATGATCACTTTGAGACTGGGTGTTTAAGATAACAATAACCGTTTGATAACATTATCTGTAATATCTATAATAAACAACTTCCTCTGTATTGTGGAATGAAGAAAAAGAATTTTTGTGGTTGATTTCAAGAACAAAATAATTAAATGAAGTGGAGTAAAAAATCTGTTAATAGTTTTCTGCTCCCATGAATATATAAGAAAAGTCGTAAGCTTGGGGGCTGGGTTGTGAGATTAGTGCACATCTTTAATATCAGTATAAAAAACCGACTCGCTGAAATCTTTCCTTCATTTTTTTTTCTTTGAAAAATCTATTTTGTAAAAAAATGTAATTAGTACTATTCATTTATTAATGTGTTTTTAAAAGGGGGAAATATTGAATCACTTTTCAAAATTTTTATCAAGTTTGAAATGAATTTGGAGGCCTTTTTAAACCAGAAAATATATCTTTGTAAAATTTCCAACCAGATCTTTTTTAAAAAAAACCTACATTAAAGTTAAGCAAAATTGACTTTTCAGTTCTTTTTATGAGGTTTTAGTCAACCTGGTTGTGAAATAAAGATAGAAATGTCAAAAGCTAAAAAAGCCTGAAACAGGCGACTTCAACATTTAATGAAATCCCTTCAGACATATCTTATTAGTAATTAGATTTTTAATGATGCACACACTTCTTCAATCTGTCTCTGTCCGTCATATGTAAGTGTAAGCAGAACTGAATAAAATTCCCTTTTTTAGAAACACTATCTACATTACATAGTATTGGTGTACAGAGATGAATCCCTCCTCCCAATGGCTCATGTCAAACTATTGATTCCTTTTTGATGTCATCATGACTGTTAGATGAATCAATGTGATGATTGCTGAGTCAGCCAACACAACTGATAACCTGTGAAGTGAACTGTTTAATTCGCTTTCAGTATACTAGTGATATGATGCAGAACACAGCTTGCAGCATTTATTAAACAATCATACATATATGTGTATATATATATATAGAGAGAGAGAGAAAGAGAGAGTCGTGTTTGTCACACTCATAGTATTAGTTGCAGCCATCAACCAAACCAGCAATCAACAGTAGTTAGGACAAAGTTAGAAACATGTCTGTTACACCTGTGTGTACTTCATCTCAAACTGTGTTACTTGAACATAGGAATATCTTTAGATGTGATGATGAGGGAAAGGAAATTAACAAGAAAAGTCTTCAACAAAGAAATGATTGGTTAATATGCATGTTAGCCTCGGCTTTAGCAAACATGTGGATCCATCTGAACAGACTTTGGAATAACTGAACAAACTTCGTTGAATGTGGCGAACACATGGACCATAACGGAGTAGGCACTATCCTAGTTTTGTGATTCAGCCTTTTGCTCTGTAAAATTCATGGGCCAGCGTTTTCGTCTCTATTTTTCATGGGACAGCCTTTCACAGCCTTTAGATCAAGATCAGAGTGTAGTATCTGTTCTGACGTCAGCAAAGCATAACATAAATGTTATGGTTGTATTTTAAGTTCACAAATTTTATCGAATATTTTTCCAGTTGAGAAAAATAAGTCATGAATCTTATTGTCATTGCTGAAAACCATGTAATTTGGCATTCTTCATTTGAATTTAGAAAGATTACCACAATTACATTTCATACCAAAAATGTCAAGTAATTTGATTTCACTGAATAATTGCAACCTATTATAATTCTTCATAAATCTTTTTCAAATCATTATTATTAAAATTGGTATTTGAATAAGTTATTGTTTGTTTTGATTTCTGCAATTTAATTATTGTTTGATATGAAAATTGATACATGAAATTCAAGAAAAAAAATTAAAATACAACCATTACATAACTTTTTTTTTGTCAATAGAAAAAAAAATCATTGAAATTCACAAAGAAAACAATTGACATGCGAAACTATAATAGTGTTCAAAATTGAAAACAGAAAATTAATGTTATGTTTTGTTGATTGATCTTGAACTAAATGCTGCAAATGGCTGGACCCCAAAACTAGGGTAGTGCCCAAAACTTTCTTATTTATTGAACAAAGTAAGATAAAAAATAATTGCCCTTGAACTTACTGAATGAAGTTTGCGAAGTACAGCCACCTATCAAACTTCATTTACTAACCAAAGGATAAGTATCGGATATAATGGATTTTTGACTTTAAATGCAACCCCCAACCGTAATTAGTTTGTTATAGTGAAGGTTTACTGTATATTTATTATAGACAGCGATCATTTGAACTAACATGATGTTATTAAGGTGTAGTTGGGTTAGGGTTGGACTCTTCTTAAATTACCCGTTATACAATGTATCAGTTTTGGCAATTTTTTGCCTAATATTACTTAAATATTTATTTTTACACATGATAATTCTTGGTGAAGAGATGGGTCATGGACTAGTTTGAAATAACACCAGTTGACCCTAAGATAAATTGAGAGAGGTGTGAGGCACTGGGTTGAAGATATATGCTCTGTAATTGCGACTTTATTTCTCCAGTTGTATTGTTAGATGTCAGTAGATTTGTATTTACAGTGATCAAGTCTTACTTGGTAATTCTTCATCCAAAGTTTTTAGCTTTGTAAGTTACAGTATCATGTTGGAAGGAAAAAAAAGCACAATTATAAATGGGCTGTTGCGTGTGCATGTGTTTATTTGTTCGTGTGTAGGGCTAGAGGTGACTTGGTGGGATAGTGGCTAGATCAGAATCCATTTGCGATCTCAGTCCTTGGTCATTTGTGGTCACTGATCTATATTTCACCATCTAGTTCAAGGGGAACTGTTTCTCCCAGGAAGCATCTCCCCTATTACATTTGATGGGAGGGTCAGGGCCATTCCCTGATATCTGTGGCATGCAAAAAGTCAAGCCTGAGGGAAGTAATTCTATCCAAGTGTGAAGGTGAATAAATATTGTGACTGGATTGAGACTGTGTTACCTAAAGTAAAATCATTGTGGTGTCCCCAGTTCATGGAGTGGCTTCTGGAGTGGTTAGCCTGTGCTAGTAGTTTTACAAATTTGCTCACCCGAGTTTACAACAGTCCCTGAGAAACTGCCCTTAATGATTTTCCGATAAATCTCAATGGAAGATAATCTTATTTACTCAGACAAGATTTTTTGCATCTTAATTTGTTTTGTGAAAAGTGGCAAATTTTCCTTGTGAGTATTCTAAGGGATTTCAAAAATAAAATGACTTGAGGTTAGATTGCAAATTATTTTTTGCTGTTTTGTACCAGATTGTAACCATAAGGGGTCAAGTATACCCTGTGTAGAGCCCATTTATGATATTTTACCTAAGAATGTTGAAAAAATATCCAACTTTTGCTGCCTTTTAGTCTAACTTTCAAAGCTATTAAAAATGTCTATTGTTTTTATTTTTTACTAAGTGTGTAATTATTTAAACCCAACTTGATTTTGAGAAAAAGATCAGGAAATCATTGGTTTGAAATGTCAAAGATTTTGACTTTGTCAGGATGAGTGTTTTTTTTTAATATTTTAGAAGTTGGTTATTCCACAATTCTGAAAACTAAAATCTGCTTATTCTTATTCTGAAAACTTCTCTGGCACTGTCCAGTTCAATACTCTGCAAATTTTGCTATTATTATCCAATACCCTGTAAATAATCAGTAGTTCTTGAGCATTGGTTTGTACATAGGTGCTTGTATTGCTGACATTTTCAGCACTTGAAACATTCTGACTGCCTCAGTTCATTTCCACCGTGCATTAATGTGTTACAGTTGTCATAGACACAACACACTCACTTGCCCAATGTCAGTTTTGAGTGGCTGCCAAATGTCAGAAGTAAGAATTGTCTTGGAAAATAGTTCCTGCTTGGTTCTGCCAAGTATGTTTTCAGATGAAATGAGGTTAGGCATTGTTTATAATGATGCAAATGAAAAACTAATGAACACTTACTGGTGGGGAAATTGCCAAATTGGCTAAATTTAGACTTTTTTTTTACAAAAAAGAAATATGTAGTTTTAATTTGAAAAGTTCATTTAATCAAAATGAGGATATAAAACAACTACAATCAAAAGTTTGTGAAATCGATTTTTTTTTAACCAAAAATGAGTAATTACATAATTTCAACATTTTTACAAAAAATAGATACTTATTTTCAATTTGATCAAAAGTTTGTTTAATCAAAAAAAAAAAGGATATGAAAGAACTGATCAAAAGTGTAATCAAACTTTTTTTGCAAACAATAAATGAATTTCACCAATTATGAGTAATATGTATACACTTTTATTTGCTGGTTAATGTTGAATGGTGTCTATTTTTTCCGTCATTTATCTGTCATTAATAATATTGATCTTTTTTATTTTTATCACTCAAGCAGTGCTTTAGTGTGCAAATCAAGATAATTTATTGAGAGTAAGTGAGCTATGGAGCCAAATTCAAGTGAACCATATTTGTCACTGTATTTGATTGCATATAAGACCTCCTCTTGAGAAAAAAAAAAGCAATTCCTCGAATTCCTTTTATTTATTACTCAGTGTTTTAACTATGGTATTTATTAACCCTTATCTAAAAATTTGATTAAGACTAGCAGACCTAATTATATAAAATCTATTTATTGATGTTCTTGTCTGTACCTTCCTATGGTGTGTGTCATGCTCCTTAGATATTTTTCATAGGAGATTGACTGTTGCAAGTAATCTTATTTGGTGACCTAAATATGATAATAAATTAATGGAGCATAAGTACTACAATCAGTATTCAACCACTAATAATTTTGTAGTTTTTTTCTACTGAGGAGAAATCGAAAAAAAATTAGAGTTTAAACCAATTTGAGAAAATGGTAAGGGAGAGGAGGAATATAATTCACTGAATACGGGTATCTGCTAGTTTTTAAAAGTTTGCTTCACGTCACTTTTTTGGCTTGTAGGGAAAAGAACTGAAAATAAAAGATGGAATTTTGATTGATCTTGCTATCACGGATGGAAAAATGCTTATCAACCTTTTACTTATCAGACTATAAAGAATCAAAAGTTTTTGCTCAAACTTTTTAGAAATTACAAATTGGATTTTAGCAGTGCTGTCATAAACTTAGATGGTAAAATATCATGTAATTTGCTTTGAGAATAATGTACTTCAGTAGCTTTGGCTTGTGCTGTCAATTTCAGGTCTTTGACTTGACTGGCACCACTTTGCCAATGACAGCTGATAATTTAACTTCTGCTCGACCTCTGAGTGTTTCTATTGATTTGCAAAGAAAATATCTTATCTGTCTGTCAAGCCTAATCAGTGTTATGTAAATATTTATCTTTGTAAGATGATGTAAAGCTATCTTAGTAATCATTGATTCACCTCACCACTTTGAGAGTTGAAGCCTTTGATGGTCCTTCTGATAAACTAATTAACTATGTTGTAAGTTCAATGCAATTAGGTAATTTGTGTTAAGTGATGAGCAGTTCAATTTACTTTTGAGCTTGTTTGGTTTCAGAATACAGCCTATCATCTCTCTCTTTCTTTCTGTCTCATATATATATAAATAATCCTTCTCTCTTTTATTTAGCAGTTTTCCTGTATTCACTTGAATATGAAGGTATATTTTGTCTGAGGTTCCAAGATGAAATACTGTCATTTATTCCATGAATTATGCAGGACAATATCTTTGTTGCTTCAATCAATATTTTTTTTTGTCTGATGCATTCTCCAGATTTTCACCAATCTATATCACATCTGGTAATTTACAGAGCTTTGATCAGAATCTCTTATCTTGTTCACAATTCTTTGTTGCCATCTTTCACCACCACCACCACCACCACCACCACCACCAAACGTATTAGAAAATTCACAGACTTGACCAATAAAGATTCATGCTACATTTATAAGATTCTTCTATATATCTGATGGCAGGTGTTTGATGTGTTTTAATCTTTATTTCATCAAGAATTTGAGATTGTTATACTCTTCCATAGTCACCCAATTTTCTTACAATACACATAAATCAAATAGTTTTTGTTCCAACTCCCATTCTGGCGATTGTTGATATTATATAGAATTGAGGATTTTGCTTTGATAATCAGTTTGGGTCTTCTATTTATTCATTGTCAATCAGTGAAACCAAATTCTATTGTAGTTGAGGGAAATGCTTGAATTTTCTTTTTATCTCTGAGAATTGGCATTGATCCACTGAATTCCCTATTGTTTCTTAATGAGAATCATTTTTTTAAAATTTTTTATTATAGACGAATCAACATTGTACCTAATCTTTCCTTTTGTGAATTCTGATAATGTCATCATCATCAGGAATCTTTTACCATCCATCGTTGAACAGAACGTAGACTTTCCCCCTGGATTTGCCACACCCCTTTATCATAGGTGTTGCAGAGCCCATACTTTCTGAATCTGTCTTGTTCATCTCTCCATCTTGTATTCCGCTGGCCTCGGTTGTGCATGTGATATCTCGGGATTCATGTTGTGAGTTTTGATGTCAATCAGTTGTCTGCCATTCATGCAACATGACCAGCCCATTGCCATATG
This sequence comes from Thysanoteuthis rhombus, assembly GCA_963457665.1. NCBI lineage: Eukaryota > Metazoa > Mollusca > Cephalopoda > Oegopsida > Thysanoteuthidae > Thysanoteuthis > Thysanoteuthis major. The sequence continues at coordinate 46,062,703 of OY735206.1, forward strand.
AGCTTTCTAATAGATTCTATGATATCTCAGTCTCTTGTTTTTTCCCCCTGATATACTGTGCCGTCTCGTGATCTCTCCTTATGAGGTTGATTATGATTCTTTCATGTGCACATTGCATTTCTTCTCAGTTTGAGGGTTAATCTTATGATTAGGTTCCGTCAGACCAGGATCTCTCAGGTCTGATTTTCTCTCTATTAAGCACTTATTCTGAATCCTTGGAAACCTCTTTATAGGTAAGTGCCAATTTTAATTCTATCATAGGAAGTATTTTCTCTGAGGGGGACTTGTTGGGAGAAATGGGTAAGAAACAAAAAGGACCTATCTAACCACTGTGAAGCATGTCCTCTTTGGCAAAAGCTAAAAGCAATCACAAATTTTTGCTGCTAATAAGATAACAAAAGTGGGTCTATTGTAATATCTCGATTTATTTTTTTCATTAGACATTGCATTATTAACAATTATCAGAAAGGCGCTGATTAGAAATGACAACCGTAGACCGACAGTCTGAGTAGTTGCAATGAAAAGCAACTGAAAGTAAGATATAATAATGGTTGACAATGCAAAAGATAAAGATTATATTACTACTACTATTACTACTGAGATATGTAAAAACAACAAACATGACGCCGAGAGATTAGGAGGAGGATTAAAAGTTAGTCTGTGGTTAGTGTAGCTCTTGTAACACAAGCAGCTGGTATGGATAACTAGGCTTCCTGAGGCAAAAGGAATATGTTTGAGTCTTGGCAAGAGCTTCTCCTTGATTTCTAATTCAAGGGGCTTACCAATGGTTGTAGACTGACAGTCTGCATGGTGGCGATGAAAAGCAATTTGAATCAAGATGAAAGGAATACTTGTCCAAAAGAAATTTCAGTAATTGGTTTACTCTGAAGCTGTTGAGGAAGTGAAGTTGGTAATGAGTATTAAGAGTTTAATTATCAAAAATGTTATTATGAAAGTAAGATTATTTTTCAAATTGTGTTTCTATAACACTCATTAGGAACACTGAATAACCGCTTAATTTTTTTACTGCATTTGGTGAGATAAATTCAGTGATAGATTGGAAATTAAATAATTATAATTAACATGATTAACATTTGGCATTTTTTTTCAAAGTGTTGTGTCTTGGTCTACAGAGCAGTAACTGATGACTGCTGTATATAAATCAACCATATCATCAAGATATATCCAGGAAGCTGAATGGTTTTCAAGATGGGATAAAATATTTGAGGAGTTGTGCAGTTAAATTGAAGAAGGAAAGGAATATTTGTATTTCTCTTCTGTTTTTTTCTTTTTCTGATTAAGTAATCTTGTTTTTGTGTGAAATTGATAATCTATACTGAGCATACAAGATGATTGATTGCATAAACTTCATTAACATAAGTCATTGGGCTTGGTGTTAAATTTTCAATGGTTTTTGATGATGTAAATGATTAAATAAAAAGTCTCTGATTTGTATTGTACCGATAGTTTACCTATCTATATCATAATGAATAAATTTCTGTTTATTTGTATGTTTGTAACTGTAACACAGAAAAAAAAAAATACACACACTTCATAGCAAGATTTTGCTGTCAAAATGCTCAAACTTGGAGAATAAAGCTATTTTTAGTCTTAATCGTGTCTTGATAACGATAGTGTAGGGTCTGTGTCCAAACTAATCCCAATAATTTTTGTTATAATGGTCAGATTTCTCATAAAATAACTCCAGATATATTAAATGCTGGTTATGGAGTAGTTTCTCTTATTCATTTATTTATTTATTTTCAAATAATCATAATGTATATTCTATAAATAATTTTTTGACGTCAAGCTTAATGGCTGCCAAAGCTGGCCTCTGAGCAAGTATTCGTTTGAATTGTTTTGTGTGGGTGTCTAATCCCTTCCTTTAATGCTCGACTTGAATTTGGAAATGAATACATATGATATGTACATTACTTCATAGAGAATACTAAAAAAAATTGAATAGAATATCCACTTCTGATGGCCATGATAAGAGGTTTGAAGTGTGTGTTATACATGTATAAACTTGGAGTGTATAACAAAATATATTCAGGTATATCTTTATTAATGTAGTTAGTTCATTCCCAAGTTTTCCATACTGTTTAAAACTGCACTGTTCTAGGTCCTATCCATAATTTAATGTTTTTGTTCTCAGCTTATACTTAGTTATATTTGTACAGCAATACCCTCCACTGACCGAAACATTCTTATATATTCAGTTATTTGTGTCCAGATTCCATCTCCCTTGGTACATTTTAAGCTCAACTTTGATGAAATTTCTGCTTTCTAAGGCTCAAGTTGACCTGGGAAAGGAAGATTTTATAAAATTCATTATATAGTTTGTCATAAAGGCTGAAAAAGTGCAGATGTTTGTTGTTGTTGATATGTATATACATCTTTCTGTACCTATTCACACAGACAGGAAGAAGTAGAAAAAGATGATCAGCTATTGATTATGCACGGATCATCTTGGAATGTTTTCAAAAGATATTAGAATTTTCAAGGTAAGAATATTTCCTGTAAATATTGGCATAAAATCCAGTAAAGATGAATCTGTGAAGCTGTTAGTTCTGAAAGTAAAAACCAAACAGCAGAGACCGAAATAAATCGGTTAATAAAAATATATTTTCGAAGAGTTAGAAAAATACTGCAGACTAAAAATAAGTTGAAATGAACATGCTCTCTTTAGATATTCTGAAGACATTTGACAGAAATCACCAAAAAATTTGTCAAAACATGCATAGATACATTAATAAGTGTGTAGCTTAATGATGAAGAAAATGTTTTTTGTAACAAATATTTATTTTTCAATATGATCTCCAATGCACTTGATTAAGTGGTGAATATTAATCACATAGATTGAATATTATTCGTCAAAAATCCAAGAACTAAATCCAACAAATAATTGTGTATCAGGCTGTGAACTTATTAATGCAATTATTATTAAGTTATTATTGGGATGATGCAGATAGACTTATTATGAAAAGGAATAGGCAGCTGATCCACTCTGAAAAATATTGGGTTCACTGTCATCATCATCAGTCTTTCAAAGTCCATCGTTGGACATAGACCTTCCCCAAGATTGGTCACACTTCTCTACCGTGGACGTCGCGGAGCCAGTACTTTCTGAATTTGTCTAGCTTGTCACTCCATCTAATACTCTGCTGGCCTTGGTTGCGCATTTGATCTCTGGGGATCTACGTTGTGAGTCGCGATGTCCATTGATTGTCTGGGTCCACTGCACCAGTATAAAAATCAGTGTTGTGATCTATGTTGATGTCTATTCATAATGTAACTATCAGTGTTTAAAAATGCTCCTTTTCTCAAAACTTTTCAATTTAATTTCAATTTAGGAAAAAGTCTCCTTCAGCTTTGACCCCTTAAAAAGTGGGTTTCCCAACACTTTACACAACTTGAAGAATTATATATATATATATATATATATATATATATATATATATATATATATATATATATATATATATATATATAAGCATATAAAATTAGATATGTATTTAAGTAGATTCTGCTTGAGCATTATGGTTACATTGTAAATATCCCCCCCCCCCCGCCATCTACAACCTTTTCAGAAATATGCTTCTCAAAACTGTTTAAAATCACTTCCCCAGGTCTATTGTGTCAGCATGCCAAATTTAGTTGGGCTGTACCCATGTTTAGGTACTTTTTATAATGTGACAGACAAGCACAGGAAGCCATGGAAAGAGCAATGGTAGAAATAACTCTAAGAGATCAATATAGATAAAAGGGAGGACTAGGGTGAAGGATATCATACAAATAATTAAGTGACAAAAATAGAGAAGGATTGGACACTTGGCAAGAAGAAATGACAATAGATGGAGCAAAAAGTGATCAGTGCCTATGGGACAGTGAATAAGGGAGGAAGATGGAAAGGTATGCTAGTAAGATATGGGAAAGGTTAGTGCAATAGCTGTCATTATAGGAGATGGGAAAGGCCTACGTCCATCAGTGGACTTATAATGGCTAATAATGATAAATTTGTTAGGGTTGTTAATAATGATTAATACAAATTTATGCAAAGAACCCATTTAACCTCATTATTAATGTTAGTTGATCTTGAACTTACTCCATTTGAAAATAAACTTACAAAAACATCTATACAATAAAACTCAGAACACGAACACCAATATCAAGCCATCATGAACACCACACTAACTGATTAAGAACTGACCAGAAAAAAGACTCACCTATGACCTCAACCAACATACATACACTCCGAGGGAAAAGAGCTATGAAAAACAACCTTGTTGAATAAGAAAATATGCCCCTTAAAAAAACAACTCTCCATTTGTATATAGATGCAAAATGAAAAAAACAGTTGTCTGTTGATTGCAGTGGCATGAAACTGATTGGTAGCAGCAAACCTGTAAATATCCCTCTATTTACGCTCTTCTTTAAAATATTGAGCATTATCATCATAGAAAAAGCAATCCCTAAAAACAGTGAAGGGGTATATATATATATATATATATATATATATATATATATATATATATATATATTTCACTATTTCAGGTTGAAACTTCAGAACAAACTAATAAATCTCATTTGTATCCAACAATGTCTTCAGAATCGTCATTTCACTCTAATATACATGTGTGTAATCTGTGGAAGGTCTACATCCAAGGATGGATGACAAAAAGGTTGATAATATGTATATTAATTATGTCGCACGGTATCAGTAAAAGCCATTAGCCCCCCCCTCCGTACCTTCTCTCTCTCGTTAAACTACCTAAATTTCTTTTTATCCCCCTCCTTTCCCACCATGTTTGTTGCACTTACTATCAGTTGCAGCCATCAGCTGAGCGTATTGTCATAAATTTATGATAACTGTCGATGATTGACTGGTTATAGATTAGTGAAGATAAAACTGTAGATAAATTTTAGATTTTTGGCATTCGTAGAATTTTTCAAGTGTTAACTGATGACTCAGTGCAACACACACACACACACACCCGCACGCATGTGTGTATATGTATGTATATATATATATATATATATATATATATATCTTGGATAATTTTTGCATGAAGCAGCATCTTTATGGTTATATCTTTTTTGTACACCCACTGTATCTTAGTGGCAGGGGATGGTACCGGTAATTTTTTACTTATTTCATTTGTTTGTACAAGTGAAAAAACAAAGGCATAAAGAAGCCACTACAATTACTCTTATTTCACAAGAATCTGTTGGAAAAATACTAAATTTCATTTGAAAATGTAAAAAAAAATTTAATTCTTTGAAGTATTCTGTAAAAATTATTATACATTACTGATTTCTCAGAAGTCTGTATTTGTTTCATTTTATTGTTAGTTATCTAGATCAGTCTCTTGTTACTGTTATTTTTCTCACTCACACAAGGTGAATATTAAAATTTTTCCTCAAACATTATGCTATCAATATAACGTTTTGCCTTTAGATGAATTCTGAAGAGAACAAATTCTCATTCCATTGTGATTGAATGGCTTTAGATGGTATTGAATTGCGTCAGCGGTTAGATATATACCTGATAATCAACTTTTTTCCCCTTCCATCATATAACTTTCTTTATATAAATTTCTCTTTTGGCTTAGCTTTCATTACCTAAATTCTGTCTTTGAACTTGTGTTCTATTTTTATACCATTTTCAACTTAAGACCATGACTGTCAGAATGCATATGGGCAATAACTCTAGTTGATCCAGCAACCCCTTTAATCCCCCCTGCCCAGAACAAAGAAGGAAACAATTTATTTCTAGGGTTATAGTGAACTCTCACTGTTGATTTTTTTTTTTTTTTTTTTTGCAACAACTACTGGTTAGTTATGAAATTGGTTAATGTTTTATGCTGTCTGACTCTAGAATTTTTGTATTTACCTTTGGTAATTTGTATGTCTGTTCATAAATGACTGAAATTAACAAGACAACACAACTGTGAAATTCAAACATACTTTTGTTTAGCGGCTAAAGGTGAAATTACTGAAATTCTCTTTCTAATAACTCAGTAGAGCTGTGAGGATAATTTGATTTAGTTCGTAGTCTTTTAAAGACAACAACAGAATAATTATGTTTAGCCTGGTCTCCTTTTGTTACTGGGACTTAAAAAAAAAAAAATTACGGCAAAAGTGACTTACATTTACCCTGAGGGGGCTGTAGATCCAGTGGTTTTTCTTTACAATACAAAATATCAGCCTTGGTATATAATCTCCTACCAAGAAGAGATAATTTACAAACATTTTTAAAGGAACCTTTTAAAAAATGTCTGAAAAGTTTAAAAAAAAATTCAATTTAATATAAAAATTTCTTTATTTATGCAAGGTGTTAAAAAAAATATTTGACTCTTTCTAAACAGTCATTTCTAGATAACTACAAATATTGGCATCATGAAACTTACACCACAGGAATGTGAAACCCTTGAAGTTTTTTCTTGATAGAATTTACTGAGACCCGATGCTGTGTTTTGAAAAAACCCTATATATAAGCCATTTCCAACAAGTAATTTTTATTCCTCTTCATCGCTGTTAAAGAAATCAATGAAAATGGAAATAGATCTCTGAAACCGGTATTATATGGACCAGAGTAACTGGAGTTTTGCAGTCTTCAAATTTTTCTATCTTATCTTGAATACAGGTGTTACCATACCTTGTTTAACCCAATCTTCTACTCTGACAAGGAATTGGATGTCTTCTGGAATTACATTCCTTACATAAGTCTTTATGAAAAATCTGCTGAACTTAGTTATTCTTATTCTGCAATTACTTTCATAAAAAAAATTGAAAAAATAAAAGCTCCATAAAGTTGTCTATGGCTAATTACTTGTTCTAAAAAGTATTTGGTTGTTATATATGAAATACTATTTCTTAGATAGTAAAATGAAGAATGAATTTACACTATTATAGATCCTTGGGGGGGGGGACTTTCATGTCTTTCTTTGGAAAAGATCACAAAACACAACTAGGTTGAAACTTGGAGGATTCTTTCTGTGAAGTTCAATGGGCTGGTTATTTCAACTTGAAAATTCAATGTCATTGAAAGTTCATTGTTCAACAAAAAATATTGAATGTTTATTTACAGATCCTGATAGCTTTTTATTTAGTTTTTTACAACGTCTTTTTCAGATGGTTAAATATTTTGACGCTTAAAACGCGTCAAGTATCTTGAGTGACATTGATCAACTTATATTTTAAGATGTCCTCTTAAACCACCAAGTTACTCAAATAAATAGAGAAACACTTACCAATACAAGTGGAAAAAATATGTGCACACTGACAAATAGGTATAAATAAACATATTCTCTCTTAGTCAAAAGATATATTCATATATGCTGTGCTCAACCAACATTTGAAACAATCAGAATCTTTTTGTTATAATGATCTGATTTTTGTTCGTGGGTTTGTTATTGTAACACAGCAAAAACTGCCCATTGTTGTGAGATTTTTGTGAGAGCATTTCAATAGTATTGTGCTAACTAGAAAAATAGAGTAATTTTTTTGTCTGATTTTCAACCAAAGAATAAGTGTCTGTATTTGTGTTCCCCACTCCCCATCGTACTGATGTTCATTCATTATTTTATGTTTTTGTTACAAAAGTTGAAAAGAAAATCATACCAACATTGAAAAAGAGAAACAAATGCGAAAAATACTAATTGCTTCAAAAAGTAATGGTATCTGTGAAATAGTGATACCTTAATTTTATACAAGAAAAAGATCATTTTTGAATTATGCTAGATAGAAATGAAAATCTTTTACAAAGTTTAGGTATCATAATTTCACGGATATCTTTATTTTGTGCAAAAAGTCTTCATCATCATTTTAACGTCTGTCGTTGGACATGACCAGCCCATTGCCATTTGAGTTTTCTCATGGATACTATGATGTCTTGAACTCCTGTATTCTCTGTGATATATTGTACTGACTTGTGATCTCTCCATATGAGATTGAGCATGATTATTTCATGAGCATGTTGCATGCTTACTCATGAAAGAATCATGCTCAACCTTACATGGAAAGATCATAAGACAGCACAGTATATCAGGGAGAAATCTTTCAATTCTTTCTCCATCATGAACATTTCCACTCTTTATTACAAGAAAAGTATTTTCTAAACATTTATGCTCAAAAGCTATACAGTATTTAAGGATGTGTGACCTTTAGTTCTTACATTAACCGTTTTGCTGCATATCAAGTAATATATATATATTTATATATCTTTTTTACCAAGCAACTAGCCTTTCATTTGATTCTTTTCCTGTTTGCTCCTGAAATTTGTACGCTTCATTAGAATGTCCTTTAATGTAATGTAGAAAGGGAAACTAAAAAATGGACTTGAACCCTTCTTTCTCATATTATTTGAAAACTGTAGATTCCTGCTAATTACTGGTTGGTAGTAGCACAAGTAAAGCCTACTCTAAAATGAGATAGAAGACAAACTGACTGTTTAAAAAGTTAGAAATTGATATTCTTTTTGAATAACCATTGCAAGTCCTTAATGTATCAGTTTTTAAAAAGGGTATAAAAAAAGCCAAAAACGTTTTTTTTTTCCAATGGTCAATCAAAACTATTCTGTTAATAAATCAAAATTTTTCCATGTTTTGAAGAACTGAAATCATGATGGGATACATTTATTCCACTTATCGTGGAACAAATGGAAAATGGTGAATCTGTAGATTACTTTGCAATGTGTCTTTCCTGTTCAGTTACGTAATGTGAACTAATTTCTGAATGGTTTTCATATTATAATGACATCATAATTTATGTTTGTAAAACCCGTGAGAAAGAAAAATCTCATTTACTTCAACTTTTGTTGCACAAACATTCTAGAAGATTTGCAAACAAGATTTTTTTCAGTCAATTTTTTCAAATGTGTCCACATATCTCAATAAGACAATTGTCACTTAGTCCGTCAATCGATTCCGATTGTGTTAAGGAACAGAGGAAGGGGAGAAGAAGTTTGATGTTATTAAGAAGTATGATGCCATCAAAAGAACATCTATCCCAATCAATTTTTAGATGTCAATAGAATGTATGAGGTCCACATTTTTGTATTCAAGGAAAGATAGAAATGGCTAAAAAAGGGCCATTTATGATTTCTACTGAAAATAAGACTTGCAGAATATTTCCATATTACAATATTTTAAAAGTATGAAAATCAATTGATCCAAAGGAAGACTGCTTGCTCTCCTTCCTCTCCCTGCCACTACTACCACAAATGGATGCATCGTTGAACTTATGTTTCTTGTTCTTATTTAAGTAAGATTGTTCATTTTGCTTTCTCGGTAAGCCTCTTCATTGTATGATGGATGATCTTGGAATACTGTGTAATTTTTTTCTCTGCTTTGTGTCTTTTAAAAAGCTAAAGCTAGATATCCTGTAGTCACGAATGTGTATCCCGAGACATACTACTGAAAGGAAAGCTCAACATGGCCACATGTTTTACAGATTCTAGGAAATAAGTTGATTTTTTTCAAATCTTTCTTTTCTCTTGATTTAATGTTTCTCATTTCTTTTTCCTCTGCCCTCTCACTCCCATGAGATTCTCAGTTCTTCTGGTGCAGATCTCCACGTGTCTGCGCATCACAGCTTTTTATTCAATCTGTCTCCGTTGCAAGGCCATTCTGGAACTTGGGGATCGTTTGGTATTGACTTTGGAAGGAATGGGTCAATATTAATGCTTGGCTGGTCGGTTACTCGATAGCTTGCCTGCAACAGCTTGGAGATTAAGCTGGTTATTCTTTGCTTCATAGTTTTATTTGAAATTTTATACAACTTTCTGGGTTTATTTTTGAACAGTGAATTTAGCTTTGAACCAATAGAGCTACTCTGAAAAATGACAAAAATATTTCTCCTTTGTTCACCACTCATTTAGTCACCCCCACTTCCTCCACCCAAAATGAGAGCTCTTTCAAAATCCTCATTGTATTTTTTTGTACATTACTCATATCTTCCTTATAGTTTAGTTATTTGCATTTTATAGAAAGAAACTGGTCCTTCCAAATTTTGTTCGGACAATTGAATCTCTTCTTAACATGTTTGATGTTGTCAACGTAATGTTTTGGCTGATATATTCTTCAGCCTTTGTCAGATGCATAATATGCTAAATGAAGCAAACCCTTTTTTTTCCCCCCCCAAACAATTATAGAAACAGAAAAAAATGAAAAGTTGGCTTTTTTTTCTCAGATTATATACCTGACAAGGACTGAAGAATGGATTGGCTGAAATATTGTGTCAACAACATAGAGGATGTGAAAAAGAGATTCACTTTTCAAAACAAAATTTGGAATGTTAATGATTCTTCTTGAAGTTAGATTTATCCTTATGTTATCATGTGTGGGTCTATCCTATATTTTATGTGTACCATATATCTGTTAGGAAACTTGATATTGGATCTCTGGCTAATGCTTCTGTGTCTTCAGAGATGTTTTGAGGTTTTCAGAGTTGAAATGGATTTTCAGTGTAATAAACAATACTAGTACTCTGCTTAATTCATATCCTATGAGTATTATTTTTCTGTTTTTTTAAAAAATCTTTTATGTTTTTTTTTAGTTTGTTGAAAAATAAGTATTTGTTGTTTGAAATAAATACTTTTTTTTCATCATTATTGAAGTACCTTATGAAGAGTGAATTTAGAAGAGAATATTGTTTGATAAAACAATTGTAAGATAATGAAATCTTGGTTTAAAGGATTTAAATTCAATGTTTTCACATTTTAAATTTTATTGGTTTGAATATTTTCTTTGGATGCTATTAAGTTTGGTGACTGAATAATTTATTTGCCTTCTTGACTTTGCACAAATGATTTCTCATTCTTAAAATCATTTTCTATGAAACCTCTGATTTGATTTCCTTCTTCACAATAAAAATAGCTAAAAAAAGATGATTAACTTTTTATAAATGAAGATTTAGTAAAATTTTTCTTTTTTTCTGACTTGGTTTTTGAAAGAAAGCCATTCATATTTTTTTCATGATAGTGAGGTTAGAAAATAAGTGACTGTTTGATTTCCTTAGCATGAAAAGATATGAAAAAAAAATAGACCAGGATGATTTAAGGAAATTACTAACTTGAAGGAAAGAGAGCTTAAGTAATGTCCTGTGAAAACAGATGTTCTGTAACGGTCTTAGATCTTGTGTTTTTTTTATTATAAAGTTTTATAGCATACTAATCACAAATTGAGATTTAAAAAAAAAATCACTTTTTGAAACATTTCTTTATTTGTTCAGATGAATCTTAGAAATAATTATTTTGGTCTGTTTATTTAAAGAGATCTTCACAGAAGCTCTTCACATAAAAGAATTGGAGAAGAAATATAATTAGCCCTCTTATAATTTTGCAGTTTTTCTGGTGAGAAAAAAAACAAAAAAACTCTCCATGAATTTCAATTCAGACTGCTTGAAAACTGTCTGAGGAGAGTTAATTGTACTATTGCAATAAATGGCAATTCATTCAACATTTTTGTAAATTGCAGTTGGTCCCATCCCAACCTCACAACAAAAGCAAGAAAGAAAAAATACCCCTACCACCCATCTCTTTTACTCGTCATAGTTTGTCATTCTTTGTAACTAGTAGTATCAAACTTTGAAAATTTCTCTGTCAGGTATTTTTGACAAGAGAGAAAACTAATGATGTATATATGTTTTGTCAATGTAATAATATCCTTTCTAGGCTACTTTTGTTTACAATTGCATTCTCATTTTTTCTATCTTTTTTGATTAGTATACTTTTGATAGTATCAATATACAGTATCATTAACTAAGTGCAAAAATGTTATACTTCGCAAAATTTGAATGTGTATTCATGTATTTTGTGTGTGCATAACACTTTCCTATTCCACTCGAAGAGTCCACTACTTAGAGGTGGGCAAATTGTCCATCTTTATGTAGTGGGTATATCCTAGTTGGTGACCCATTGTGGTGAAGTATCTATATGTAGTGGACACTCTGTGGTGGATTCTTCTGGTGACATAGTAAATAGAACATGTTAAACTTGATAAATAAAACTCCATAATTATTCAATGGGAAATAATTCAAGTAATTGCAAAATCATTTAAATGTTGCCGTCATTTTTTTTGATAGCACAGAAAACTAGTTGATATCAAATGTAACAGTCTATTTTGCTACCAGTGTATCACTAAGTTTGTCTGCACACCTGTCTTGAGGAAAAACATACAAGTTGATTTCCAGTAAAAAATGAAGATAAAAATATTAGGCCCACAAAATTGAGTCCTATTGATATCAAATCATTTTAATACTTTTTTTTTTCCATTTTGTTGCTATGTTTTGACTAGAAATTACTCCAATAATCCTCAGACCACCAATGTATTAGCCGAGTTACCATGTTATTGATCTGGTTACTTCCCCCTCTTCTTTTCTTATTAGAATTCCCTGTAGCCTTGTCTGTATGCTACAAAGATGAAAAAAAACACTGTGGACTGTATCATTTCCCTTGTCATCCTGAGTATGACTAATAGACTGTGTATTGCCTGCAGATGATTGGAGAAAAATCCAATCGGAATCTGGTGAGAAAAATCGAGCAGGAAGAAATTTGCCTGCCACAATGAATTCGAGAAATTTAGTTCTTTATTTTTATTTTCTCACTTTGATGCAGCATCATTTATTAAAAACTCTCAAACAAATCTGTCACCAAAGCTGTCAATGTAGGTCTCTTCCATTTTTTATGTGGGTCTGGATGGGTAGGTGTCACATGCACAGGCTGCAGCGATGGAGATAGAGGGCAGAAAATATCATTTACCCCTTATTATGTCTGGGGAAAAAATTGAAAAAAAAATGAATCGGGTTTGTTGTTGGGGATCTATTTGCAATGTGCATTCATGCTAAATAGATCTCTTAGTTTGTGTCTAGCAGCATTCAAGCTTGTTATTTGAAAATTCAGACTTTTTAGGGTGATCACTCCCCAACAAAAGGTGTTAGAAGTAATTCATTTGTTGATCATCCTCTTTTCCAATTTTTATTCATTTAATCATACCCAACATGGCATGCTGCCTAAAGACGTTGGTCTTATGATGGTTTCTTTTGTGTGAATAACCAAACATGTTTATTTATTTATTCATTTATTTTTTTTACAACTATGGTCGAGGAAAGGATTTGAATAAGTTCTAACAAAGAAAAATAGAATCTAAACAAAATTTATGTTTCCAGGCCAAATGTAAATTCAAGCAAATTCATTAATTCTTCAGAAAGGTTAATGGAACATTTTGATGATTTTTCTCTTTTTGATTCTTGATATTTTAGATATCTTTCTGACATGCATAGAATTCATCCTGCTGATATTTGTATAGGTGTGTGTAAACTTGTATGTTTTTGTATATAAAAGTAGCATATGCTTTTATTAATATTAGACTAAAGTATTTGATTAGATCTTTTTTTAAATTTTTTATTTTCTCAACAGATTGATACCACTCTTTCTCCACAAGGTTGAAGAAGAGGGATAATGTTAAGAGGGGGCTGATACCCCCCCCCCCAAAAAAAAACGCCCCAAAAACAAAAGGGATGATGTTGAAAGGAGAGAGGGACAAAATCTTTGTTAAAAAAGGGGGCTCAGGATGGTAAAATATTCAAAATAGATCAAATAAACTTACAAAACATTTCAAATTCTTTTTTATGTTCAGTTTAATTCAAATTTTGATTTTGACCCATTTTAAATTAATTTTCAATAAAATAACATGAACTCTTCCAATTTACCATGTTAATACTTCAAAGAAGAAATATTTTCATAATTTTTTATGCACATTAGCTCAGAAATGAATTTTAACCTTTATTTTGAAAAAATCTTTTGTTGCTCTTTAATTGAAAAGGAAACAATAAGGAGATACTTTCTCATTGAAAGTCAGCAGATTAAAAAAACAATAAGAAGTCTCATTTTTAATTGTAAGTTACAAAAATGTATTGAAATATTGCTAATAAATCTTTGAGAAAAGCCCGAATCAAACAAACAGAATAGACAAAGTTGTCTTTTTTTGCTTTTTCTTGGCACTTTTGTTTCCATAGTGTTCAATTTAATTTGATCTTAAAAAGTGATGTTTGCAACTTCCAGTATTTTCTTTAACAACGATAGAAAACAGGATGTAAACAAAGTTGGCCTTTTAAATTATTTCCATGGAAGCTTGCATTAAGAACTTCTGGAGATATTTTGGACAAACATGAATTATCACGTATAAATATGACCAAAAAAAAATCTCAATCAAAAAATTCCTAGATCCTACCCAAAATTGAATCAATCTCTCCTTAGTCCATGGCCCACCATTCCACAAAATATCACTGAACATCATTGTGAACTTGTGGAGATATTGTGTGGACAAACAGACAAACATGAGTGAACATATATAAATATAAGAAAAGAAGTGGCCTAGTGGATATGAGTGTTACCGATTATAATGGGTGCCCTAAGCAACTGGAGGGTATATCAGCCTAAATATGATTATAACAACCAAGATGGGGACAGCAATTCAAATAAACTAGTGTATAATAACGATAATTCCTCATCTCAGAAATCCAGACAGAAAATAGCAGATCATTATTTGTCTTTTCTTGTCCTTAAAGGTTGAGCTTGCTCTACCGGAAGCTTGCCATCTTTGAGTGATTCTTCGCATGATTTCTTTTTCTTTTGAGGGTGTCCTAGGGATTCATTGTCTTTGGTAGATATAATGATCTATTTTTTTCAGGTGTGCGTTTTCAATTTGGATTTTTGTGTCTTCGTCTTCGACATGTTTCTCGTACATGACAGTTGTTTTACTGAATTTCATGTGAAGATTGACCTTCAAAATGAGAACCATGCACCATTCACATGAGAGAATCATGCTCAACATCACTTTGAGAGATCACTAAACAGCATAGTATATAAGAAAAAATAGGAATCAGGGATATCATAGAATCCTTTAGAAAACCATAATGGCAATAAGCTAGACATGTTGCAAGAATGGCTGACAACCAATGGACATCATGACTCCAATGTGGAACCCCAGAGATTATATATAAAACTATGGCTGGCAAAATATCAGATAGTGTGACAAACTAGACAAGTTTAGGAGTTATTGGCTCCAGATATCCATGATAGAGAGATTTGATGAATCCTGGGGGAAGGTCTATTTCTCATGATGCAATATCATATTCTTGTTTTTCTTCATTATCTAATGGCCAGCTATTATCATAGACTGTGAACTAAGACAAAAATGTACAAATCTAGTCCAAAAACTGATTTTGCATAACTTTTTTTTCCTTCATTTTTTTCCTTATGAAAATCTTATCCTGTACCTTCTTTGTCAAACCCATTATGTTAGAAGCTAGATCTAAACTTGATATAAATGTGGTTATTTTTTTCTTTTATTACTTACTTGTTTTTGTCACTTGTTATAGTCCCTTCTTCATTGACTCTGGCCAGACCCTATGTGAATGTTATCTACAGGTTTGGTGATCTCTGGACTTGGATCTTGAAATTTTTTTCTCCCCTCCCCAAAAAACTTCTATGCCATGTACTATTTTGAACCCTCTTATTCTTCTTGTCAACCTTTTTTATATCCTCCCCACTCTTTTTTATGGCCTATGTTATCACTTTTTAAACCTAGTTCTTTTGCCCCCCACCTCTTCTTTGTGCCCTATGGCATCAGTGTTTGAAATCTTCTCCTCTCGGCCAACTTTTCTCTTGTCCCCTCTCTTTTCCTCCTTGTCTTTCTTTTACCCCCTCTCTTTTCCTCCTTGTCTTTCTTTTACCCCCTCTCTTTTTCTCCTTGTCTTTTTTTTACCCCCTCTCTTTTTCTCTTCGTCTTTTTTGGCCCCCATCTCTTTCGCTCCTTGTCTTTGTTTTGCCCCCTCTCCTTTGCTCCTTGTTTTTTTTGCCCCCCTCTCTTTTGCTCCTTGTCTTTGTTTTGCCCCCTCTCTTTTGCTCCTTGTCTTTGTTTTGCCCCCTCTCTTTTGCTCCTTGTCTTTGTTTTGCCCCCTCTCTTTTGCTCCTTGTCTTTTTTTTTGCCCCCTCTCTTTTGCTCCTTGTCTTTTTTTTGCGCTCTCTCCTTTGCTCCTTGTTTTTTTTTTTTGCCCCCTCTCCTTTGCTCCTTATTTTTTTTTTGCCCCCTCTCCTTTGCTCCTTGTTTTTTTTTTGCCCCCTCTCCTTTGCTCCTTGTTTTTTTTTTGCCCCCTCTCCTTTGCTCCTTGTTTTTTTTTTTGCCCCCTCTCCTTTGCTCCTTGTCTTTGTTTTGCCACCTCTCTTTTGCTCCTTTTCTTTATTTGCCTCCCTTTCTCTTTTTGCCCTATACTATCACTTTTTGAACTCTCTTTTCTAGAAGTCTGTGAACCTTCTTGATCTTTTGCCACCTTTCTTTTTCTATTTCTAACCCAAACTTCTTTATCCTCTCTTCACATCTGGTCCCTCATTTTTCCTTCTTCCTCTCTTCTCTATTTCTGATCTTTTACTTAATTTTTGCTGCTTGCTCTGCTGTAATGATTACCCATAATCTATTTTTTAAATAAGAAGCTGTTGATTCCCATTGGCTTTTCAGATCACTAAAAAAATGAAATTAAGAATTGCTGAAAATCAAAGCAAACTAATGCTAGAGAACATTCTGTTTTTGTACTTGAAATCAATAATTATTTATATCTTCCTGTTTGTGAGTCATCCAAAGTGAAGCTTTTCCTGGTTACTTTCATTCGAAGTTTCATTCTATTCTGGCTATGCATTTAGAAAACTGGTAGACTTTTATCTCTTTGTCAATTGAGATCACACTTCTATCATTTTATTTCTAGCTTTTTTTTGAGTGGTGGGGTTGGTGGACTAAGGATTAGGTATATCAACAGTGGGTCCAATTGTGCTGTGCTAATATGAGATTAACAGCCAGAGATAGTGACTGAATTAAAATCAGGCAGTCATTTTATCATCATTGATCTGCATGTAACCAATTCTTTTCTTGTCAAACGTCTATAAATGGTTCACAAAAGTTGCATTTCCCAAAAAGGCTTTTCACTGTACTTGGACTGAATGACCTCATTTTTTTTTTTTTTGTTGGATTACCATTTGGTTTCCAAGTGCTACCTCTATGTTGAATTCAATGTAGCATAAAGTATGACAAAATGACCACAATAAAATTCATAATCACAAAGGGTGAAACGGCGTAAGGTAGCTTTAGTTCAAAGGAGGAGAAATGAAAGGAGATTATTACTCAGTATATGTAAGGCTTAAACTCTTATCAACAGGTGTTCCTGATTTAGCTTTTATTGCAGTTTATTTATTTATTCTTTCAAAAGCATCTGCTTTGACTGCATCTATTGTTTATAGCCGATCAAACTAAGGTGCTTTTCTACCTAATACTGATTCAGGCATTGTAAAGAATTATTGTTATATTTTCAATTTGAAATGTTTGAACCTTCCAATGCAAAGTTAATCTTTGCTTTGTGATATACTCTTTCTGGACTTCCAACCATGTCTCTACCTTTTTTACCTTAGTAATGTTATGGGAGTTACCCTTTTAAAATGATGTGGTCCTATTCCCCAAAAGGAAGATTGAATTTGATATCTGAGCCTTTGAGATTTTTAAATGAAGATGCTTTTATCTTTGATATCAGTATTCCTTCATCTTGATTACCTTCTGTTCTGAATCATTTTGATGTTATAAATGAAACTTGGCCTCCATGTGCATTCAGTCTTCATGTTTACTATTTCATATTGATTGTTTGAGATGTAGTAAGGTGGTTAAATGTTGATACCTCAAGAATTAAGAGAATGATTTACTCAATCACTGAACTGTTTGGCTAAGATGTTTTTGTTGGCTTATTTCTTGATTGCAGGAGTCGAGGGAGGTTTTCTTACCTCCCAGCTGCATTTTCTTTCTTTCTTTCTTTCTTTCAATGGAGGTCTGCTTTTGAACTGAATCCACTCTTGAGGCTTGGTGCCCTTCTGCAGTAGCTCAGTGGGCCGGGACCAGGCTAGGCTAGATCAGGCTGACTAAGGTGACTGCCAAACTGTAGTGGGTTTCTCTTTCAATATGAGAAAAAACATTAGTTTTATTCCTAAAAAATCAGAGATGCCTTTATTTAGTTGATTTGTTTCCCATGCTACCACAAAGACATCATCATCATCAGTGATAAAGTTGTAGTAGTAGTAGATATCGATGCAAACACATAGGGACAGTAGAACCTTGCTTTCACCCTTACTCTCTTTTTGTTTGCTCTAGTCTGACAAACTACCAAATAAACAAAAAATGTAACCTGTGCTTTCATATCATGATATATGCTTGCCAAACATTTAATTAGTAAATATTATAGAAGTTGTGAAATTGGAGTCTGGAGAAATATGTTTTGAAAATATTCAAATAACAATTAACACAAAATAATTTGATCGACTGGGTTTGGTTTGGCTTTTCTTGTATTTTTATTTAATTTTTTTTCTCTTCTGCTAATACCAAACAGTCCTTGACCGTGTCTGATATTCACGCCACCTTGGGTGGAGTTATTTTACTCATTCAATTAAGTAATTCCCGGTTGTTCATATGAGCTTAGATCTTGTTTGCTCATATTCATTTGTAGTGTGCTTAACAAGCAGCTCTTTATTTTGAAATTTTATATTAAATTAACAAATGCATTCCATATTTCATATAATATTTGACAGAAAAGATTTCAGCTTTGCCAGATGATACTGCACCAACCTTTTATCATAAAAGTAAATTCTACATCCTCCACAAGATCTTTCATATGTCATTTTCCTCTGATGGAATTTTAATTGATATAATGAAATAACATTTTAAAATTATGTACAATTCAGCCTCTGTTTTGAGCACCTTGCCAAGGCCACACAAACACACATATGCAGGTTTGAGGGTTTTTTTAACATATTTATATGAATCCTGTAATAATGATACAATCAAAGTATGTCCTGAAAAGCAATCATTAAGAACAGTAACAAAAAAGGGAAAATATCAAGTGGAATATATGTGTGTGTGTGTGTGTGTATGTGTGTACGCGCGCACACATGCCTGCATGCCCTAAATGACAGATCCTTTGTTTCTGTCAAACTGTTCTACATGCAGGTGATATAGAGAATGGTTATAGAAAGCGAATGAACCAATTTGGATCCAACAATGAAATAGATGAAAAGAATCATTGACTAGATTAAGGGAGGTACCTTTGTTCAGACTTCAAAAACATCTCTTTGCAATTTCTTTGGTTTGTCAATCATTAGCACATCAATCAATTCATGATTGAAAAGCTTTGGAATTATCAATTGCCTAATTACAAATAGATTGGCTAATTTGTGTGTGCATAAATATATATATATATATATATATATGTGTGTGTGTGTATATACATATATTATATATATAAATAAAAAGAGAATAATAAATATGCAACAAGCGAGTGTACATGTATTAAGTAGATCTTAATTGAGAAAAAGTACTTGATACCATCGATAGAGCGGTTATAAAATAAGTAAAGATTTTTTTTTCAATGGTTCATTGCAGATTGTAAAGTGTTTCACTTGGAAAAAGATTCAATTAAAATCTGTAATGAATCAATGAAAAAAATCTTTACTCATTTATTTATAAACATACATATTTTTTTATAAAAATTTGGCAGCATATTTTCTTCAATACATCTTTCATTAAAAATGACGGACAAGGTACATCTATTGGATTTTTTAGTAATCTTTTCTTTCATTTACACTAAAACCTCAGCAAAGTCTGTCATTTTCTCATGAGAAATATATATATATATATATATATATATATATATATATATATATATGCACACATTTTTACACGTTCATTCGTTGCATACATTGATGAGTATATTTGTGTGTGTATGCATGTATGTATATATATATATATATATATATATATATATATATATATATACACACACACACACACAAATATACTCATCTATCTATCTATATATACATATATACATATACATACATACATACATATATATATATATATATATATATATATATATATATACACACACACACTCATTTGTTGCATTCACTGATGAGTGTGTCTGGTTAGATAATGGAGTGTCTGCTGATGATTTGCTTTTGTGTATACTGAATTCTAACATGAGTTAGAATTAAAAAGAATGATTCTCCCATTAATCTTTTATGAATGAATGAATTCATTTTCAAAATGAATTTTCCAAAGACATGTCCTTGGAATGTAGATTATATTTTCTTTGTTCTCTGCTTCACATGACTTCATTATTCTACTTCTATTTCACCAGTTTTCATAACAAATCTTTTTCGAGACAACTATTCACCCTTCTGAAAAAAAATTTGACAATTTGTGATTTCATTCTATAATTAACATTCAGGCTTTTGCTTTGTTTCTATTATTTTCATTTTTGAGACTGTAGACATCTGATTTTCAATATTCTTTATACATAGCATGAATGGTGTGTGTTTGTGTGAACATAAACACTCTTGAGACTTTTTGTGAAATTATTAATGTATACATTTGCCAGAAATGCTGTAGAAAAAACCAAGGCTAATTATTTTATTCCATATTCAGAAATCTTTATATACTAAATCTTTGTATACTAAATGACAAATGGATTATAAGTGTATTTGGTGGACTACCCCTCATTGCGGCTCATCTAAGCCTCCAAACTGTCCATTTCAAGCTTCATTAGATGGCTTTCTAGTTATTATAGTTGCCCATTCAATACTGTCCAATAATTTCATAGTTTAAAAAAATAAAGATTCTGTCCAGCATATACAGTATTCTAGATAAAAATGACTCATTTCTCTAGAATCCGTCCACCAAAACTATTAACATAGGTTTGTTCATTTTTTAAACTGGTCTGGATAGTATGTGTAGCGCTTACAGACTGCACCAGTGAAGCTAGAGGGCTGAAAATCTGATCATCCTCAACATGACAGACTGCCACAAGACATTGGTCATATGACCTTTTCTTTTTAGTGACTTACATGTTGATCTTATATATTGTGATGTGATAGATATGGTGGAGAGTTTACTCACCTGAATTAGGTGTGGATTAATTCTTGTTCTTATTGTTGAAAAAAAAGTCTATTCCAACTGGAGCTTGACAAAGATAAAAATGGATTACAATCCAATCAGAGACCAGAAATGAAAACTGAAAGCACTATATTGTTGATATGTTGCATTCAAGAGATTTATTTTTCTTTCTTTCTATTTGTGTTCTTAATTTTTCATTCATTTTTTGCACTAGTATGAAAATGAATTTTGCTATAAAATCTTTCCATCTAATTTTTGTATGTATAGCTATAAATATGTATACTTTTTTCTATTTGTAGGTAAGTGGTTTCCTATAAAATGTGCTTAGCCATAAATTGCTCATGCTGCATAATATGGTGAGTGAACTGTTTATTGTTAATTCTTGATACATTTTATTTTCTGTTTTGCTATATCTGTGTTATAGTTTCATCAAATTTTAAGATGAAGAATATGGCTTAGGTTTTTGCTTTTAATGACCAAAATATAAAACAGGATCTTCTCAGTTTTCTGTAGCAATCTAAACCACAGGTATCTCTTCATTTTTTTTTCATTGCCTGTCCTTTACTAAGCTAAAACTAGCTATTTACTCATAAGTTTTAATCTGATCTTGGTATAATAACTACAATAATTATCATTTCTATCGAATTGCTTAAGATTAATCTAATACAATCTATTTTATTAATTTTTTTTGGTGGAGAGTTCAGTGGGTTGAATTGCTATATTATTAATTATATATCCCATAAATTTCAAGTACCTTATCTTTTCCAATCTTTCTTACTAATGCAGTGAAGATTCTGATGATAAAATTGAATTTCATATGATTTTGACTTTTCTTTTTTTGTAAGTTGTTGATTTCAGGTAAAGTATTTCAGCAAAGTCTGTGAATCAGCCTACTATTTTGACTGACAATTTGAATTATATTTGGCCAATACTTTCAGAACATTCTTGAACTAAAAAGAAATAATTTGAAACTGTTGATATATGATAAGGTCAGTTTTGGCTTTTTTGAATCCAAGGAAGATGGCTGCGTGCTACGGGAGCAAATTTGTGTGCTAGGGTGATGTTACTCCAGGATGAAGATTGGATAGGACTGACGTCTACGGATCAATTTAGGGTCCTAAATTCAGAATCTGGTCAGATGAAGAATTTCAAAACCCTGGGGGGGGGGGAGACCAAAAAACTATTGTCATTTTTGATGATATGCATACATTTGTATATGTATAAATGCTTGATTACTTTCATTAAGTTAAGCAGTCTGTATTTATGGTAACAGCTTGTTCCTGAAAGGCTTGGCACAAAAATTCCATGCATCTCATTTCAAAGAGACCATGTCACGTTGATAGCCAGGTTTTATTGATAGCAGCTCAAATTCAGATTAACTCAATAAACCAAAGTAGCAGTCAAAACAACTATTCCAAACAATTTGGAGAATGCAATTTCAAATTTAATGCTTCAGTGCTGTTTGTGCATGTCATCAAGAGAAATAATTTCTAAACAATGCCCTCCCCTCTCCTCCTGCATTACTTCCTTCTTTTGGTCATTATTCTGTATCTCTGCATATTCTAAATTCAATATCTTACAGATTGTTTCAACAGTTGGATGTGTTTTTTTTAATATGGTTTCTCAATGAAATAATTTACTATGGGTTCATGTATGGATCTAGTTTTTCACTTTTCATTTGTATCAACTTGAGGTAGAAAATTGCTTTCAATGGTGAAGTTAGCAAAGTAATTCATTTCAGCAATGAAGGTAGTAAGTCTTCATTGATTCCACATTCCTTGCTTTTATGTGAAGATTTCTAATTATTAGTTTTGAATTGGACTTTGATAATACAGGTCTCTCCCTTATAATCAGATATGTGATTTAATGCCTGTGGAGGGTCAGCCCTAAAATATTAATTTAGTTCCAAAATCATCAGGAGCAGCAGCAGCAGCAGTTGAACATAGGCCTTTCCCAGGATTCGCCACACTTCTCTATCATGGGCGTCGCGGAGCCAGTACTTGCTGAATTTGTCTATCTCGTCCCTCTTCGTAATATTCTGCCAGCCTCGGTTGTGCATGTGGTCTCGGGGGATCCATGTCATGAGTTGCGATGTCTATCGATTGTCTACTCTTCTTGCAATATGGCCAGCCCATTGCCATTTGAGATTTTTAATGGATTCTATGATGTCTCTGAAAATAGCTAGATCTAATATCAAAACAGCTAAATTAGGTACTGGTTATCACATCTTTTTTTTGATTCAATCATAATTAATTCTTGAAAAGTATTTCTTTCAACTTAATATATCAGAATAAAATCAAGATAATATTACTATTATGAATACTGCCAGTTTGTTGGTTCTTTTTTTTAATGTTTCATCTTTTAAACCATTTTCTTTTTTCTTCTGAACCTAATATTCAAAAACATTTTAGATTTTATCAGTGTAGTAAAAGAACAGTAGCTGTTAAAATGAATTTGTTTTATTGAACTTCTGCAAATCTTGTAGGTAATTGTCTACATTTCTCATTATATATTCCTGATGACGAAAGATCTCACCAAGCCATTGTATCCAATTTTGTTTACAGGATCAAAAATATATATTTTACCTTGACTTCTTTGGTTCATCTCTCCCTCTAGTAGTTGAGAGCTGGTGTCTGGCTTCCATTGAAAAGTCTCTTCCTTCAACAGAACACAGAAAGAGTGTTAGCATAAATGAGACTCAATCATAACCTCTCTTGCCATAGGAATACGAACATCAGGAGGATCTTGGCTCTTGTTGCAGACATATTATTCAGGTGCTAGTGGTATAAGATGGGTGCTTTACCTACCTTTTTAGTATTCATGGTGAAGAGAGTTCAAGTTTTCCCTTTAGCATTCTCATTGCAAAATCAATAGTCTGACTGACAGGTCTAATAGTTTGACTATGTACATTGTTTGATGATAAATCATTCTCATTCCTCTTGACAGTCACAACTTATATATAATTCTAAATGTCCAAGACATATTTCTGAATAACATTCTTAATTATTTTTCTCTGTCATTTCCTTTTCATTTCATAAGTTGAATCTAAAACATTTTCATTTTTATTGCTGTGATGGTCATCCAGAGTCCTGATCAGCAATTGGCCCAGTAAGTTAATTTATAATTTTCCTTTATTATTGCAAGGCAAAATACATGATCTAATTATATTGTGCAGATTATTTTTTTTAGGTAGGAATCATATGGCTGAAAGCTAT
>OY735206.1:46091901-46406901 GCA_963457665.1 Thysanoteuthis rhombus
CTTAATGGAAATATCTTTCTTTCCATCTGCATAAATTAACCAAGTTAAATTTTGATGTCACCATTGTTTTAGTCATTTCATAGTTATAATATTGTACATTATATATAGTTATCACATTACATGTTCTTGTACACCATCCAGATGCCAACACATATAGTCTTCCTATTGACTGCAGTGCATTTTT
The DNA here is from genome assembly GCA_963457665.1 of Thysanoteuthis rhombus. Taxonomy (NCBI): domain Eukaryota; kingdom Metazoa; phylum Mollusca; class Cephalopoda; order Oegopsida; family Thysanoteuthidae; genus Thysanoteuthis; species Thysanoteuthis major. Next base: position 46,092,086 of record OY735206.1, read on the forward strand.
CCTTATGCAAGTATATCTTTGTACTCTAAGTTGAACCAAGTTAAAAAATATCAACAGTTTATCTATTGAACATCATCCCCTCTTTTTTCCCTTCCAGAATAGAGTGCAGTATCTGTTTTTTTTAATGTGAATTATGAATATTTGATATTCTCCAGCTCAGATACATTCTGAAAATTATGTAACTCATTTCTTGACTTCACTCTTGGTGAAAATCAAGATATATGCAAATGAAGGCACGCCTAATTTCTTGAGTACATTAGAATCATTATCAGAAGGGAAGTCCTCTTTTGTTACTCGCCGCCCCACTATTATCTGATTCAAGTCCTTGAGTTCTAGGCTCAAAATATACCACCTTATCCATCAAATTACACTGGCTTCAGTTTTTCAAAGTGTAAACACTGTCTGCGTAAACCTCTAGAGAGAAAAACAAATAGAAAATCAATAAAAAGTTATCAAAATTTCAGTACAGAATAAATTGGTTATCCTATACAGACAAACTATGCAAAATTTCACTCAAAATAATGAAGTCAAATGGTCAAAATCTAAAATCTGAGCCAGACAAAATAGACCACTACATCTACCTAGGACAACGAATCTCCATAACATCCTTAAAAGAAGAAGAAATCAAGTGAAGAATCACTCTAGGGTGGCAAGCTTTTGGTTGAGCAAACTCAACCTTCATGAACAACAAGAAAATCCCATGATTCCTAAAAAGAAGAGTATACAACTGATGCATCCTCCAAATAGTCAGCTATAGAGCTGAAGCATGGATCCTTACCTAGAGATGACCTGCAAACTGAGAACCATACAACGTGCAAATGAGAATCGCTTTCAACATCACATGGAGAGACCACGCAGCTGCATAGTATAATGGGGGAAAGGCAGGAGTTGGAGACACCACAGAAACTGTTAAGAAACTTAAATGGCAATGGGCTGGCAATGTTGCGAGAATGCAGACAACCGATAGACATCACAATTCGCAACATGGATTCATAGAAATCAAATGTGTCAGCAAGGCTTGTAGAATGAGTTGGTGAGATGAACTAGAAGTTTCAGGAAATATTGGCTCTGCAACGCCCATGATAGAGAGATGTGGCAAATCCTGGGAAATTCAATGGAAGATAAAAAACTGATGATGTTATAAAATAAATATATATATATATATATATATATGCTGTCTTGCCTATGCCCGTTATCAAGAAAACTTTACGTCCATAGTGAATTTCAGTTACATAGGTGCAAAACTATTGTCAAAAAATTGAATTGATATACACCAGAAGTCAGCATCATATAAATTGCCAACTTTTCTGGGGGCAGATGTACCCTTATGCTAAATTTCAGTATCCTTAGTATACAGTTGTTGCCCACAGCTCTGGAAATTGTCTAGAAATGACGTCCTAGGTCAATCTCGCATAGCCCATGTTTTAAATTAATCTCTCCTAAGTCTACATGTAGAATATTAGATTGATAGATCTTATATTTTTTGCTGAAAAAGCCATGAATAAACAAAGATTCAAATATTAGTATATGGTTCAGAGAAGTGGTTCCCAAACCTAAGGTCATGGCCTAAGTGAAGGTTGCAAAGATGGTTTGAAAAAAAGAAAAAGAAAAGAAACAAGGGGGGCAAAAAATGAAAAATGTTTGGAAATGTTAAAAATAAAAAAAAAATTGTGCATGTATATTTATACCACAATTTTGGAATTCTAGAACAGGAGAATAGTTTGTAATCATAAAGCATCTTTGAATGTAACTTCTGAATTATTCCAATCTGTTCATGTTTAATACTTGTTCTTGATTATTAAATTAAAATAGAATTTATTGGATAAAATTAAATAAAGAAACCCTGAAATTATGCTTTTGCAGACTAAAAAAGTCTTGGGAACACTGGTTTACAGGAAAGGCATTTATTTCCAGTATATTGAGGCATTAACGAGAATTATTTCAAAAACCTCTAACAAATTGGTATTTTTGGTACTGTATATTTTGCAAGTACCTAAATTTACTGCCTTTATGGTGGCTGGTATGCAGATGGAATCCTGCCTCCAGTTTTGCATGGGTTCATTGATTCTTGTATTTGAAAACCTTGCCAAACTCTTTGCTTTTTAAAAAAAAAGAAAAAGATGAATTGCATTGATTCTACAGATGAAAGGAAACGTCTATTCTTTCAAGAAAACTGATCAGACATTGCTATGTCTCTGTGCTTATCTCTACCTACCTGTATTTCCTTATATTTCTTGTTTTCCCTTCTATTCTCTCCCTTCCTTTATCACAACCCAACATCTCCTATAATTATATATATCCCAGACACATACGCACACGCACGCACACACATATATGCACATATATTTAAGAAATGGACATATTTAGTCCTACAGAATGAGTTATTGTGTTATATTATGTAGAAACTTATCCGAAATGATTTCCCATCATTACATGGTGAATATTTCATTAAAAGTAGACAATGTAAATAAACAATCAAAGAGAATGGGGCTGCTGCAGGAATCGAACTTGTGACCGATAGGTAGCTGCTTCAATGTAGCGATCCATGTACCATTGTGCTAAACAGCCCGCCGGTAATGCAAAGCTTAAATGAGTGCTTTCAATCCAAATTCTCATCTCGTTTATTCTTGGTCTTTTTAGTGGCAGGTTCAAATCCTGCAGCAGCCCCATTTTCTTTATTTATTCTATTTATGTTGTCTAAATTGAATTATATATTAACCGTGTAACAACGAGAAATCATTTCAGGTTAGTTTTTATATAATACAACGCAATTTGTAATTCATATAAATATCTATATCTATATCTATATATCTATATCTATCTATCTATCTATATATCTATATATATATATACATATATATATATACTTTCTGCTCAGTTGATCATAAACACATCTAGTCTTCAGGTATTTGGGTCAAGAATTGCACAAATGCCAGTTATTCGTTCAAAAGTGCCTATGACCATTTATGTTCTTTGCCGAGTTATGGATGGTTGGATAATTCTTGGGTGTATCTGAGAATGTGTCAAGGGTGAGGATTAAGCCTGAACAGTTGAGGTTTGACTTTCAAGGTGTATCCAGTCTTGATCATTCCTCAGATAAATGTCTGTTACTCTCCTGAGTAAAACTATATATAACAAGGGTTACAATGTTATACATGTAGAGATATTGTAAAAAAACAAAAATGCTGATAAAGAACAAAATTTGTATGGGGAAAAAAAAAAAAAAAATCCATTAACTCTTTCAGGGCTAACCTATTAAGGTACTCTATGCCTGAATTAGACACCTTGGAGACACATATCCCAGTAATTATAGAAACCTTTGAATATATGTCCCAGGAGTCTCAATTACTGTTTCATGATAGTTGATAAAAGGCATTCTGTGGCTCTAGTTCAAATAAATTCTCAATCAGTATTGTTATGACTTGATCTTGACAGTATAATGGATCATTGAGGGAGTAAACTTTGGCAAATGGTTGATAAATATGACTAAGAAGCCTGGTTCTCTAACTCTGATATCGACAAAATCCTTACATCAAAGCAATGTGAGTTTTGTCATTGCAGTGTTAGTGTTAGTGCAGTTGAAGTAATCTGCCTAACAACGAGCAAACATATTTTATTGGGGGTCACTATTCAAGAAATATTTGCCGCATCAGAAGTTTTGGGAATAAAAATGAGTTATTTCTCTTTTCCCATACATCCAATTTTTTGTTTTCCTGAATGGACATTCTAGAGGAAATTGAGAAGAATTCAAAGAGAGAAGAAAAAACCACCCATATAAAATGTAACAGACAACATTTGATAAAATGATTTAACAATGAATCAAGAGAGTACAAGCATGTACAAACTTGGAATGATTTTTGGAAAGGAAATTTATTATTCAATTAAACATAAGAATATGATAAATTTTTTTTTTTGTTATTCCGTAGCATTCAAAGAGTAACTAATAAATACTTTGTTGAACTGGTTTGAATGCATTTTAAAGTCCGAGTTTTTTTTTTTGTATGTTTGTTCAATGAATCACAAAATATCGTTTTTTTTAATGGTTGAATAAATGAAAGAAAAAAACAAAAAAAAACAAAAGAACTTTTAGAACTTACCTTCACTTGTTAGCTTTGGTGATGTGATTTGTCACACATAGGTTGATATTTCAATTCCTAACATCACTGTGTTAACTTCATTAAAAATTTTAATTTTTAGAAACATATCAGTAAATTTTATTTTCAGAACAAAATGATAGTTAATTAGACTAATTGATGTGATTATCGGGGCAGGGGCATGGGAAATGCATTGCTTGGCAATGAATTATCCATATAAATATCTGCAAGTCAAAAGGATCTTTTAATTTATTTGTATGACCTGATAATGATGGGTTGCTTTTCCATTGAAATCATGTAGATTCTTGAAAAATGGATATTTGCTTTGAATAGATATTTGAGAAAAAGTTGTTTGCTGTTATTATTGCCAGCCTCATTAACTTTTTACTCATAAACTTCTTTTTGCAACGTTGTTTTGTATAGTTCACTTACAAGATACTTTTGTGTTTTAATGTACATGCTAACCTGCATACTCCAGTATCCGATCAACTGAGGTCATATTTTGAATTAACATGCCATTCGTTTTCCAGTCATCAGAATTGAATTTAGATTATGAATAGCACAATGCTTTTGTTTTAATTGGGTGATAGTAGAAAGCATGTTTTATATATACCGTTTTCATTATGGTTATTAAGAGGGACTGAATTCTTCCTTGTGATGGACAGAGCTTAGGCATGCAATCTTTATTTTCTGAATAAAAAGGAAAACTTTGAATAGTGTGTATTGCAGATTTTTTTAGTAAAAAATTGCTTTGAAATGAATTAATCTGTAAATTTCTAGATCCTATTGCTGCCTGAAAAGAACTCCAGACTTTGTTTTGTCTTGAATTTTGAGATTGGGCATTGTTAGTATTTGATGAATTTCTCAAACGTTTAAGGCAAATATAGTATCCAGAGACTTGTTTTAAATTGATGAAAGCAATAAAGATTTGGATAACTTCTTCTTTTGGTTCCATGTCTTTCGACGGAGGATGGCACAGTGGTTATTCACAGTGCCTAACTATGATTTGATACTTGTTTGGATATATCCTTTCCAAGTTGGCTGGTCACCACCTTTTAATGCATCCTGATGGTGTGTTTCTATGTGTGCCTTCCATGTTCTCACTGTTACATATTTGAAGTTGGGATCTTCCATCCTCTCTGCTGTTCCACACTTGAATCCTTGGTTGGACGTACCATTTTGGACATCCCAGATTTGACTCCCCAGATTGTAGAACATGGTGGTTATGGGTCTTACCCCGCTAGCCATGATATCTGGAAAAGGAAGTTGGGAGAGTTCTCCAGTTGATTCACTAGGTTGCCTTGCTCTTCCAAATACGCTTGTGTGTGCTGTACAACAGTGTCAAGACATAGCTAGCTGTCAGAGTACAGCTAAAAAGTCATCAAACTTCAGAAGGGTGGCATTACTGATGAGTCACTTAGGTAGTTTTACCAAATTTCAAGCGAAGTTTGTCTGTGAGACCACAAGGACTACCAAAGGCAGGACTGGTGACAGCCAACCAAATTCTATACGAGGATGAGAACATTACATGAGAGCCACCGGAGGATGTTTATGCCACAACCACATAAAATCAGCCCTCATGAAACAATGTATTGCAGCTCTAGATAAGGAGTTTGCAGTACCTCCCCTAAACAGTCTGAGGTGAAAAAGGTGAGCAAAGTTTGAAGGCAATAATAGCCATTTTCTATACTTTTTTGACATAATCAGAATCAGAAAGTAATAGTTATCACCCTAGTACAAATAAAAAAAAGTGAAAATGAAAGTTACTAACCTATTAGCGAAGTACTCAAAAAAAATAAAACAATGACAGGATTATTTTCGTATGGATTGTCACTTTTGCCTAGAATCAAAATATGTGTGTGGTCTGGCTTGAATCAAATTGTCACTCCCGCTTAGGATTAGTACAGAATCTATGCACTCAGCGAAAAGTGTTACACACACACACACGTGTGTGTGTGTGTGTGTATATATATATATATATGTATATATATATATATATATATATATATATATATCGTTTAGCATATGTGGATTGAACCTTGAAGGAAATTGCACAGAATTAGATCTCTTTGTTTTATAAGGTCAATTTCAAGGGGCTGAATACAAAGAAAGTAATCTGGATTATTTTCCTGACAAAATATTTTGTAGATAATTATAAATATTTAAGAACACTCTGCCAACAATGAGATGACCTTCTCTGAATATCGCTGCTCAATGACTGGATTATCTACTCAAAATCCAGTCCCTATTGTTTCCCTATGATAACTATTGATTGGCCATTGACCAAGATATAATCATTTCTTTCTTGGATGTAGTTTTTATGAATAGCTTCATTTCATGTTGTAAACATATTACTTGGAATCTCTAGTCCTCTAAATCCTTAATTAACCCATTTATGCCTCAATCAGAATTTAGTGTAATTAGAAATATGGAGTAAATGAAAGTATATTAGCATGGTAATGCAAATTAGGGTTAATATAGGCTCATAGGCATATGTAGTCTACAGTGCTAGTTAATTTAAATAGATATCTGGGGCGATTTTCCGTGTTAAAATTACTACAGATTATCAATTGCATACGCTTGGTTAAAATCAATACGCAATCCCGTGAGTAGTTGCAGTGTCACTTCCTATAAGCTTGGAAAGTAGTTCCCCCACTATAAAAAGTGACGTTTCCTGTGTCTTTCCTCTTGTCTTACTCCTTTCTTACAGTGGGTCTTGAAAAAGTCACATTGCTCTTATGAGCATGTGACACCATGGTTCGGTTAGTAATCCCACTCAGTTTTATTTCATATCCTTAAACTTTTTGCCTTACACAAGAACAACAAAAGAACTCTCATGTACAAACACATATAAAGACATTGACAAGATGCATATTATTTTCTTTGTTGAAAATGAATAAATCATTCTTTTCCTTTGAAATACAGATTCGGTTGTATTTCCATCATTATTACCATCCTCACAGTCACCACTTGTTCTAAATTACCATGCGGTATCTAAATATATGACCATCTCCTTCATTCTTCACTAAAGGTCAATTCTAACCAAATCTCACATTATGAAAAACATTAGTATCCCCGTATATCTCAAGGTTGCGAGAGGATTCTACTTCATTTTTTGCACAACTCATAGTGTCTATGATATAATTTAGTACTCTAGGATGAATTGAAACCATTTTGCTATGGACCTTTTAAAGGGTCATTGCTTAAAGCATACATGACAGTAGAGGGGGTCTACTTATTGAAAGAAGTGTTCAAACATTGGAATTTCTATTCTACGATTAAATTTTAGTGTTATTCAAAAACTATATTTTAGTATGTGAAATAATGAATGAAATAGAAGTGAGTGTTGAATATGAGATTGAGATGTGAGTAACTCTGTGAATACTTGATTCTTAGGTGACCTGATTTCGTTGCCTGACTCTTATGTATGTATATATGAATGATTGATTACATGTATTGTCAATGTCAGACATCTCTCATCTGGTTACTTATGTGAACTGTCCGGCTGTTCCTTTCCTGCCATCGCTCTTCTCCTGCCAGATGTAATATCAAATGATTCTGTAATACTTCAAGGAATTATTGAGTAGTTACGGAAGCAGTAAAACTGAGTGTTGGTAGATATGCTGTAAAAAAAATCAATACATATTTAGATATATCTATTGAATATATTAGAATCTGAAAAACGTTATAATTGTTTCCTATGAAGGTGAAGCTAATGAGCTGTGGCTGGAAACCAACCATCTTGGAGAAGATAAATTCTGCTGATAAATGTGATGTGGATATTAGATGCATTTTTGACTCTTCAATGGAGTCATATTGACTTTTTTTGGTAAGCTGTCATTCAATGTCAAAACCCTAAGCATCTCCCTTGCTGAGTGTCCTATGATAACTCTGAGTACAAATACATTTTGGATTTTTTTTTTCCTGTAGAATCAGATCCCAAATTGAGTAGATATTTATCAAACTTAGTCTAATCTTGCACAGAGCCACAATAGAAGAGCACCCAGTGAAAATTGAACTTGCTAGTAACAGCTTGTAAGACGAGATTGCTAACCTTCACTGAATGGCAGGTACCATAGGTGTTATGAGCCAATGATAACTCATAACAATTTGAAAGACACCATGATACCACTCCCTAAGTAGCCTTAAATTGTCAGTAGACACTCTTTCGGTAACTTTGTCCTCTTATCTCTGCAATGATAAGATCTTGAATTACAAAGAATGAAAAATGTTTCCTTTGTTGTTTAGATTCAATCACTTCCTATTCAAACCTACGTGCGAAAGCTGAAGAACAGAAATATAATTATTTCAGTCTAGAATCACAATAGTAAGGATATATTATACACGAGGGAAATTTTTATGAAGTTATGTGAGTGTTTCATTTTACTAGATGTTTTTCATCCAATTGTATGAATTCCTTGATACCATTTCTGTCGGTTTTGAAATTCTCTAAAATTCACAATTTACAAGGTTTTGAAAATTCTTATTAACCAAAATCATTCATATAACACCCCCTATTCTGTTTGATGTTTACATACCTGACCATTGACAATCCCTTTCTTCATGATTTCCAAAGCAGAACAAACAGGTTGACAACTTAAAAGTAATTCTAAGTAAAAAAAATCGCTTCATTATCAATTTTTTTTCTACTACCTGAAATACCTAGTTTGCTTGTATAGACGACAACTAAAGCAAAGAGGTGGATTATTAAAATAGTATGAAAGTCTGGGCAGAGAAGAAAATCCAAAACCATGCCTATCTATACCAGGTTCAAGTATAGTGTGTGCTGAAAAACAACTATGATTATTTATCCCTTGACTCTAAAATTTGTTGTGTCAGTGTATATATAGTGATTAAGGTGGATGAAAGTTTTGGCCTATTTGTTCAGTAAATCCTACCTATGATATCATGGATCATATAAACAGTTCTTTTTTTATGATTGTCATTACCTTATATCTCTTGTGTTGTGTCTTGAAGCTACTCAAAAAATTACCAATCAACTGTATCATTTTTAGATTTGGAGAATTCAATTTTTTTCTCTCTCTCTTGAACAGAATTCAATAAAAAAACAGATTTCTTACGTGTGAAGGAAAAGAAATTTTAATTTAGAAATGTTTTTCACCATTTTTTAAGGAATTCTTTAATGCTTTTTATAAGCAATATTTCAAAGTGTACTCTAACAGTGGTTTCCTATAATTTTCTTTTACATTCCTCAACATTTCATCTTTTCAGAGCCCTAGATTTAATGACATTGGGGAAAAAAAATCAGATTTACCACTTTGAACACTAAACATTAAAGAACTTTTTCAAAATTTTTTGTGTCACTTTAGTCACGCATTTTTCAATGTCTACTGATGTAATCTATGTAATTTTCTTGAGTTTTTTTCTGTTATACATATACTTTGTTATTGAGGTACTATAAGTAAATTATTATCTATTTGGGATCATCAGTTGTTTACTATGTGAATGTTTTGGATTCTGAAAACAAAACAGTTTATATATATATATATATATATATATATATATATATAAAACATCAGAGCCTTCTACTGATTTCCTTACCTTATCTACTAAAGTAATATTTTCATGTGTGTAAAATTATATTCTAATGAATCTGTATCATGTCTCAAGCGGAAACAGACTTTTTTTCCAATTATTATATTACTTTGTTTGATCAGCCTCAATGCTACCATTTCTATTCAAGTATCATTTCTTGATAGCTTTTTTCACCAAACTCTGTATCTCTTGAATCTCCTTTTGCTTGAGTACTTGCTTTGTATTGTCACTTGATTCATTGTCTGATTGTGCTGCTCATTGCTTGACTACACTGTTTTTCCTGTGTGTTGTTTTACCATAGTGTTGACTTACCATAGTGTTAACTTACCATAGTGTTAACTTACCATAGTGTTGACTTACCATGGTGTTGACTTACCATGGTGTTGACTTACCATGGTGTTGACTTACCATGGTGTTGACTTACCATGGTGTTGACTTACCATGGTGTTGACTTACCATGGTGTTGACTTACCATGGTGTTGACTTACCATGGTGTTGACTTACCATGGTGTTGACTTACCATAGTGTTGACTGAGTGTACGGCTTGTCTGTACTGTTCTTCTGATTGAACTGTTTGTTCATTCTCTGACCTTTTATCTCATCACACTGCTGATCCAGTATTATGCTAGACGGTGGGGGGGGGTGTTCAGTTCGATAGAACTGTTCCCTTGACCTTTGTCTCATTACGCTGTTGTTCCAGTGTTATGTTTGACGGGACATTTCAGTTGATAGAACTGCTCCCTGACCTTTGTCTCATGAGATTGTTGTTTGAGCGGTATGTTTGACTGGACTGTTCATTTGATAGAACTGTTTGTTTATTCCTTGACCTTTCTCTTGCCATCCTGTTGTTAGAGTGATATGTTTGTTCTTTTGATGAAACTGTTTTATTCCTTGATATTTGGCTTGTTATAAGACTGCTCTGACTTTTTGATTGAACTCCCTACACCAACCTTTCACAAACTTTTACTGGAAGAACTTTTGAAATATCTTTTATATATAAGTGTGTTTAAAAATTTATTTGTATTATGATTTAAAAGTAATTATCTGTATCCAACATTGCCTGTATATAAATGCAATATACGTAGCATTACCTAAAGATTCAAGTAGAATATAAGATGTCATTTAATAAATAAAGTCAGGCTCAAGATGATTCAGAGAGATTTTGGGACCCAAAGAAATTTTCTGAATTCTCCGGTGTAAATTGAAAAAAACAGAAGAAAAAAGTAATTTTTTTGAACATCTGACGATATAAATCAACAAAAATAAAAAATCTGGAAACCTAATTGTAAGTATTTCATTGTATTATGTGAGATTGTAGCTTTTAAAAAATTTTTCCTTTTTTAAAAAAAATTAAATTATTTACAATTGTAAAAAAATGACAGCTGCTGTCTTTTTTGGCAAAAAATCTGGTTGATATAGATTCTGCTGCTTCTAGTGAACAATATAGTTCTGACTGACCACTGCTTATTTTATTACAAAAAAACAGAAATGGGACAAAAATCCGGTGCTTTTTTTCACAAATTTGTAAAATTTTTGCAGAACCCCCTAAGAACCTCTTGTGAAACCCTTGTTTTGTCTGAGCATTCTGTCAGATCCCATTGTCTCTTTCTGTCTTCAAACTATTGAACACTTTCCTATCATTCTATTTCTGTGTAAATTCTCATCTTGTTATCAGTTCATTTTGTAAGTATTATTTTTTTGCATCGTGATGTATGATATTTTAGAGAATTCATTTGGGCGTTTTCTGTGGTAAAATAATGCGTGAAATAACACATGTACCAAAGTTGTGTTGATTTCTTTTTTTTTCTTTAATTTCTCCATTTCTCCTTATGTTTCAAAATACTGCTGTGTGTATGTATGTGAATAAGATACATGTGTATATTTGCTGTTTTTATTGTCATCTTGTACATGAACATATATTTATGGATTGCATTTGTGTAAACGTGTGCTCATATGCATTTATGTGTGTATATATGTTTTCTCTAAAGTTTGGGTTCGAATATGTATTTGTATCTTCCATAGTGTCTTCATATGCATGTCTTTAAAGGTTGGTTTACACAATCATCGCCTGTCTATATATCTATAAACGCATGTATAACATGAATGTGTATGTTTGTCTCACTGCGTATAATGAATGTCTTGGATACTTCCCAAGGATTCAATAGAGATGTTTGTCTGGAAGCCATTGGCTGCCTTGCAATGTTCTCTTCATGTCATCCACCTCTTCCAAATCTGTCATTAATCAGATCTGATCCAAATTGAAATTTGAGAAAATTCACTTCACTTATGGCGTCTGACCTGCTCTCACCAGATAGCGAGTGAATACTTTCTACACTGACTGTTCTCTACTTTGTTGAGACCTGTTATTTCTCTTTTTATCTAGTCTCCCTCACCTGTCTGTGCAAGGGGGAACCTCAAAATAACATAAATTATAAATTCACTTACTACTTTGGAAAGATGCTCCGGGTGATTTTGAATTTCTTCCCTCAAATCATGACACCCATTCATGTCATTTAAAAAAAAAATTGTTTGCTTTTTTTATATCCTCTGAGCAAATGAAGCACAAATTTTGCGGAAATCGTTTTATTTTCAAATCTGTTAACAATTGCTGGCATGAACCTCAAGACAAACCAATCGTCTGAGGTATCCCATCAATGATCCAAAAGCAATCATCATTGATCACGTAATGAACTTTTTCAAGACTTTCATCATTCCAGATCATTGTCGGTCATCAAGTGACACTCTCCATATTTGAGACATCGATACCATTTGTGCGATTGCGTTTTATTCAAAGCTTCTTTCATAAAAGCTTCTTCAAGCATTATAACAGTTTCAGCTGCAGTTTTGCCCGAAAGAAACCAAAAGTTCATGTACACTCGCTGTTCTTTTTATCAGCTAACATCATCATCATCATCATCATCGGTCTTTTATCATCCGTCGTTGGACATAGTCCTTCCCCAGGATTCGCCAGACTTCTCTGTTGTGAGTGTTGCGGAGCCAGTATTTTCTAAATTTGTCCAGTTCATCTCTTCATCTTGTATTCTGTCGGCCATGGATCCGCATTTGATCTCTGGGGATCCATGTTGTGAGTCGTGATATCCATCAGTTGTCTGTCATTCTTGCAACATGGCCTGCTCATCGCCATTTAAGTTTTCTTAATTGTCAAATCATCTCGTAAGCACCAGAAGGAGAAAAAGCCACAGGACACAAAACAGTCAATCTGGAAGCACACCATGCTGTAGACTGGCTTAGGATAGGGTTAGCTCCTGAAAACTAGTGGCACAATGTGCAACTACCCAGTTCATATTCTATTATTTGGGGTTGGGTAGGGAGTACCCCTTTGTTGATTGAACTCTTGCTCATACCTATCTACCTATCTACCTACCTGCGTTGTGCATAATATTTCCAGTTCTACCTAAACATGTTGACTCTACTGTTCAAAGTTACTTTTACTGAAATTTATCAATGATTTATTTTTTTGGAAAAAAACATCATGCAATGACAACAAAAAATGTCAACAACCAAACTTATTGTAAAGATTGTAATAGCTTCTTCAATTTACGCCATTTTGGCTTACGAGATAAAGTGAGCTTTTTATGAAAAGTGAAAAATATAGCTTCATGAATAAACAAATCATGGTTTTTTGCATTGACATTTTTGGAATTTTTTTAATACATTCCACATAAGATCACTATGTTCATGGGAAATTGTTTGTGACACTCAGGCAAAATTATTGAATTTTTTGAAGGGATGAATCTATTTACATTATTTAGATTTTCCCTATTCTTTTAGCATAGAAATACTCCCACACAATATTCTCCTAAAAGTGCCCATTATTTACAATGGGTTAATCATAACATATTTATTTGAGATTTATGGGGTTTGGTTATTTAATTAATATCATAAAGTATCCAACTTGTATAGTCTAGGCTTATTGTCTATCCAATTAATACTCATCAGCTGCATACAAAACAATACCTGAAAATACATATTTTTGATATTTTCTATTTTAGGTACTGTGTGAAAGTGAGACTACAAAATCCCAATATCTTTTTGTTTTGGTTTTCTCCTTTGTACATATCACCATATAATGTGGAAATGCAGGGTAAATTCTGTTTGAGAGATGGGGAGTTGATTTTTTTTTTCCAGGAGGAAAATATGATGTTTGAATTTTTTGGATCAGAGGTTCTCAAGCAAGAGAGAATTTCAGGGTTTCAGTTGGGGTAATTGGGGTCACAGATTGGCTGATTCAAATTGCTTGGATTTGATCTTTAGGCACTACAAGTGTAGAATGCACCTTTCAGTCAGAAAATCTTGGAAGCCATGAGCCAAATGAGGTGTCTTGAGTGACGTTTAATCTTAAAGAGTGATAGTACTGGAGGATGACAAGTTACCTCAACAAGCTCTACCTGGGGTTGTGCACTGTGACTGTCAATGCTGAGTTCTGAGCATCTACGAGAGAACATGGTGCAAAAGACCAGAACTGAAGCACGATAGGGTCTCCAAACTGACAAGTTGCTTGCTTAAGTTTTTTTGCTGCATGATTGTTGCTTAGCACCTGCCTAACTCAGTGGATTTTGCTCCCGTGTAATTTTTTCTTCCTCCTCAATATAAAGTTTAACCTGAAGGGTCAGTGTTCTGAGAGAGAGAAGATCCATGGTGAATTGACATGCTCAAAGATTGAGACATGCGAGAGCCAAAAAGGTTGAGAAAGATTGTTTTAGTTAAAACATTGTCACCATTTGTGACCTGTATTTCTTTCATGTTATCTCTGTTGCTTTTGTCTTCATTCTTCATTTCTGATCCATGCTACTTATTTGGGTTATAGGATCATGACCTGAGAGTTTTTATAAAAAGCAAGAGATATAAGATTACAGAAATAGGAGTTAAAAATTGATAATAGTGAGGAAAAGAATTGTTTTGATAAACTTACAGTGTTTATTTTTAATTTGATTTCTTTCTCTCTCCTTTCATCTTTTGTTTTCTTTCTCCTTTTCCTATTAGATTGTTTTAATTTGATGAATGCATGATTGTTAATTTTTGTATTTACAAATTTTTTTTATCAAGATTAATCAATTTAAAGAATATTGAAGTTTCATTTGACATTCGATTACATCCACTTACCCCAAGACAAGTCTGCTCTAATTGTGTCACATTTTGGTATCTGAAAGTTGAAATTGAAAGAATATTGAAGTATCCCATTGCCCCAATTTATTGTCTGTTATCTTTAGCTTGTCTTCTTATGGTTTATAAAGTTACATATTAATGATTATCACTGAATAGTAGAATATCTATTTTTGTTTTAAATTTCTTACCTCTATGGATATAACATTGAACTTTATGAGAAAAAGTCTACACATTGTATATAATAGCGCACTTCATAACAACCATATTTACACAAAATCTAGGGCCTTGTTGATAGAATTATATATTCTAGTAATATATTCCAGAGTTCCACCACTCTATTACCAAAAAGAATTTTCAGGTATTTAATCTACTAACTTCTCAGTCCCTTGTAATTCCTTCTAGTAAAAGATGTGTAAAGGTCTACTAATTCTAAACCACACATAATCTTGAACATGTCTATTGAATCTCCCTGATCCGTCCATTTTTCTAACTATGATAACCCTAGCTTTTTTAACCTATCTTCATTGTTACATAATCTTGATATTAATACTCCCACTAACTAATAAAGCTGCTTCTGCTGCTGACAACTACTGATAATACTAATACTGAAAAGACTATCATGTCCCTTGGCTATACAACACACAGTTTTAAAAATATCTTCTATCTGAACATACTTGTCTCATTTATCTTCCGACTTAATCCAGTCATAACTCCTCCGCATACCCTCTATTGACATACAAAACTCATAACTCATACTTTTTATTTCAGGTACTTAGTGTCTTGTCTCCGGACTTTTTCTAAAAGATATTTCATCATTCTTCAGTTTATCATATGAATGAAAGTGATGTCAATGAAAATTCTCTTATTTTACCCCTTTCGACTATATTTTCTCTAGATTTAATTTTCTTTTAATCTGTTGCAGGAACTCAAAGGTGGGAGATCATTCCAGAAGCTTGGATATGCAGACATCAATTTGTCAGAATTTGCAGGAGCTGGTATCCTGTCACGAAAATTTCTCCTAAATGGTTATGATTATAAAAATCGACAAGACAATTCAACATTGAAGGTCACAATTGAAATGACATTGGTTTCCGGTGATCCAGTCTTCAAAGTGTACGTAACATCCCCCCTCTCATTTTGTTATCATTAGAGCATTAGAAATCAAGTGCAATGGAATTTTGCATCCAGATGTCACTTTGCTGGATTTCAAGTCTTTATTTTGCTTATTTGATAGATTACCATACTTGAAGACATGCAAGATCAAGGGCATGTAACATGCTGATATGATCTACTTATATAATACACCATGTGTATGTCTAAATTTTTTGTCTGTCTAACATTTGTGAAGGGGGATAACTATTTAATGCTAATTATAGAGTAGTCTCCAGTCCTTAGATCTTTTTTTTTTTTTTTTTTTTTTTTTTTTCAAATGAATAGAAAATCTGTGTTCATTCTGGTTGAACATGAGCAAGAAAATGAAGAGCAGCATCAGGTTTCTGATATTTATGGGTAAACTAGTAATAATAATAGTGATGATATTTGAGTAAGTAATATTACAGTATTATGGAGTTAAGCTAGATACATGCTCTGGAAGTCTCTGGTGTCTAGATAAACATTACCCAATCAGATAACTCAACTTTGCATGTAATACTTGGAGGGATATTTTAATAAGCCATTTTTAGGGGAAAAATGTTGCTATCATGTATCAAATATGGTATATATTTCCAGTTAAAATAAATGTAATTGTTTTACTCCTTTGTGAGAGGTGACAAAAGAGCAATTTCTATTCTATAACATATAGTCTTAGAAACTTAGTACATTTCCACTGGAAGAAAAATATACATATATACGTACACATACACACGATTGCTGTAAAAGAAAATTTCACTTAATGTTATGCCCTGTAGAAAATGTTCATATAATGTTGGAGAACATTATCTTGCATATGTTTCACGCTCAGATAACCGTAAAAATTCAAGGGTGGTAACCAATGTTTCTGTTTAATTTGTTACGAGGCCATGATTTTAGAGTACCTTACAAAGCAGAAACTCACAAACAATGGTTTGAGAGACTGACATATGAACCAGTATATGTTAGGTGCTCTATCTACATGGTATAGAGGTCATATGCAAATTGTGTATTCTGTATTATTAAATTACTGTCTCTAATGAATGATCACAGAAGTTCAGGAGATAAATATTCATCTTCAGCAAGTGTTTTATGAATCAGTTCTAATGTCATGTCTAATTAGCATTACATATTGTTGGAGTTTTATGTATATCTTATAATTTAGCAAATGTCTGTCTGTAAGTTCATATGTGACAGCCTACCTCAAACACCATGCAACATATTCCCATGAAATTTTCTGCGTGAACTAATGGGACCCTTAGAGCATTTTTTCTTTTAGCGATTTAGTTATTTGAAATCCCAACACATTTCAAATTTTTAGCCGGAAGTTTGATTTACAATGTAAGTATTACGCTAAGATCCAGTTGTTATGATATTGAAATCATCATATAGGGAAAATTTCAGATCAAAATTCTTCTGATAATTGTATCAGGCTATAGACCTATTGATCCATTCTTGTATATAATCCCAGTTTGCTCATTCCGTATTTGATACAGTTTGGATGGAAAACTCTGCTGTTCTGTAGTCATGAATAAAGACAAATATTTTGCAAACCCTTAATCTGAGATTCTATGATGATTCTGTAAGTTCTTCAGATTTTTATACTCATTCTTGTTGATTGCATCACTGTCTTGGTTGATGCTTTTCTCATGACTGCATAAACTGTGCAAAGCCATTATAGAGTTCTATGTGATGTTTATTCCTATGCTCAGTAAAAAACCAAAAAACAGACTCACAGGAATTCCTACAACTGAGAAAAAATAGTATCTCTAGGGTCTCTCCAATCTACTGAGAAGATAAACTTATGTCTTGATTTAGCTGTGTGTTTTTGGTTTTATTTTGTTTATTTTATTTTTTCTTGATGGGGTGTTCGGTGAAGCTTAATGATACCAGACAGAAATCTGGCACTGAAAGCCCCAAACTATTGATTGTGAGAACTGCTTCTACCTGAATGAATTACACACCTGAGGAAGACTAATGAATATATCGATTGAGTGCACTTTGGTATGATAGAATCAACAATAGTCTGAGAAAGGATTATTCAGAATGAACAGTTCTTGGAATAACCCCCATCATTATTTAGCCATGTACACCTTTGTTCCTTTTTTCTACTACCACTAAATAGCAAAATATTATGCAGTAAAAAGTCGAGTATTCTTGAAAACAAAAACAAAACAAAGATAAATTCTTTAATGGATAATCCACTGATTGAAACTGAATAGTTTTTTTCTGGATTATTAAAATATTTTTATCAACCCTTTAACTGTGGAAGGTGCCAAGTGTACTAGTTATGCTTGCATCAATTCATAGCTTTGTAGCTTTGTATGTGCAGGTAGTGACCATTTTGCACAATACATTTCACGGGTCTTCCCATTGTCAATTTTGGAAATAATTATTTTTCATTTTTTTTGTTTGTGTTTACCTGTTTGTGCCTGTTTAGTATTGGAAAAAAAAAAAAAACAACAACAAAAAAAAAAAACTGGCTCTGAATACTTCTATATCATCTGTCTGCTTGAAACCTTCACCAATCACTTGACTGCACATTGTCAAGTCAAGATTGACCTACTCTGTGCACTTGCTAATCTGTCTCTATAGAAGCCCATGTCTGTTGCCTTTGTAAGGCTCAAAACATGTCACACTACATTTACGCCCATATCAATGAAAGTAGCCCGGATCCATCTTTTATATTCTACATATATAACCTCAAAGTACGTCCAAATAAAATGAAGAAAAAAATACTTGTCTTCTTGAAGCAGGTTCTAGACTGTTTTTAGGGTCGCTGTACATGAAGTGGGGGATCATTCTATTGTGAATAACTTATCGGTCTCTTTTTAATAAAAATGTTAGACATATTGCAATAATAATTTGAATTTTTAATTTTGGTTTTTATAGCAAGAAAATAGCATAAAGTTTGTCAGTCATAAAAATTACTTCAGCATATTTGAAGCAGGTTTTTGACTTCTGATGTCAATTTTTTTTTATCCAAAAGTAACTTTAATTAATCACGCTATGATTGGTGTCTGTCTATAATCAAAATCTTCCAAAATTAAAGTAGCCTTTTTAGGTGCAGAGAATTTGACAAAATTTGTGAATTTAATGATTATTCAATTGGATTTTGGAAACGATATTACTTACTTTTTACTTAGATAGTCAAAGATAGATTCATTCACAATGGGTGTTTATAACCTGTTAATTGAATTCTGATGTCAAGCAGGTATCGAGTTAACTCCCCTTACTTGTAGGTGAGGAAAGGCTGCTCAAATTTACGAGCGGTTCGTACGGACAGCCCAAGTATAGATGACCAAAAATGACAAAAACTAATGTCACCCTCAATGGTAAAAGTATATTCCAAACATTAAAACACTGTAGTTGAAGTTTGAAAACTGCTAAGTGTTGAAAAGAGCTGCAGATTCTTCCTCAATGGGTAACAGTGAGAAACAGAAAAAGAAGCGTCTGTCATTATCAATTTTAATGTTGTTACCTTCTGAATTTCTGAAATGTAAAAAGTGTCTGGTCCTAAAAGATTTTTGATAAGAGATTGTGTACCTGTTACATTCATCATCATCATCATCAGTCTTTCAACATCTGTCGTTGGATATAGACCTTCCCCAGGATTCGCCACACTTCTCTATTGTGGGCGTTGTGGAGCCTGTACTTTCAGAATTTGTTCAGCTCATCTCTCCATCTAATACTCTGCCAGCCTCAGTTGTGCATGTGATCTCTGGGGATCCATGTTGTGAATCGGGATGTCCATCGGTTGTCCGTCATTCTTGCAACATGGCCAGCCCACTGCCATTTGAGATTTTTTTATGGATTCTATGATGTTTCTGACTCCTGTCTTCTTCCAGATGTACTGTGCTGTCTTTTGGTCTCTCCATGTGAGGCCCAGCATAACTCTTTCATGTGCACATTGCATGGTTCTCAATTTGCGGGTCTGTCTCTCAGTTAAGTTCTATGTTTCAGCTCAATAAGTTACTATTGGGAGGATGCATTGGTTGTACTCTTTTCTTTTTAGGATTAAGCGGATCGTCTTGTTTTTGAAGGTTGAGCTTGCTCTACCAAAGGCTTGCCATCCTAGTGTGATTCTTTGCTTGATTTCTTCTCTTAAAGGTCTCATGAAGATTCGTTATCCTAGGTAGATATAGTGATCTACTTTCTTCAATTCTGTGTCCTCAATCTTGATCTCAAACTGTTTGTTATACAATCTGTATATTGACAGTGTTTTGGAGCTAAAAGTAGATGCAGCCAAAAATACCTCTCTTTGTTATAACAGGATCAAAAACATTTTCCAATGGCAAATACATGCTTCTCATAGTTGAATGAAAATGCAGATTGTTATTGCTATAGTCATTACGTATCAGAGAAGGACTGTGAATACTATATTTAGAATCAGGAGTGTTGACATTGCCAATCAATGATTGTAATTCAGAATATTTAAAAGACACAAATCTGCATATTCTGTGCAGATGTTCTGCCAATTTTTCTCTTCAGTGCATCACAGTGCCTATTCATTCTGAACTTGTCCAAATCATTGTGTCATTTTTTTGTTTTTTTGCTAGCCTCAATTTTGCATATGATCTCAAGGAATCAATATGTTGTGATGTCCAATGGCTTGCCCATTGCCATTTTTACTCTACATGGTTCTTTGTGAGAGCACACACACATACACATACGCTCATATATGAGAGAGACAGGTACAGATCAATTTTCAGGAATTACAGTAAGAGTGAAATAATAAACATTTTCCTATCTATAGATCTATATTTATTATCTTGTTAAGTACACGGTTTGCATATAGTGAAAAAAGATGGTCGGACATGCCCATTCAATGAGTTAGAAAGGGTGAATGAGCTCAGACAGGTATATTGAGAAAGCATTGTAATATTACAAGGCTGAATTTGTTGTTTTGATATGTTTAGATAAATATAGTTTTAAGAATGGAGAAAAAAAAATCCCACATTCTCTCTCTCTTTCTATATATTTATCTCTCCAATTCTATCTATCTTCCTCACCCTCTATCTCTTTCTATCTATCTACCTACATATCTCACTCTTTTTCTATCTGTCTATCCCCCATGTATATACACCATACTGACATTATACTTGTAAATATTTCCCTAGGTCTATCTCTTTCTATCTTCCTCTCTCTTGCTGCCTCTTTCTCTCTGACCAAGTCTCTCTCTTTGTCTCTGACCAAGTCTCTCTCTTTGTCTCTGACCAAGTCTCTCTCTTTGTCTCTGACCATCTCTTTCTCTCTGACCATCTCTTTCTCTCTGACCATCTCTTTCTCTCTGACCATCTCTTTCTCTCTGACCATCTCTTTCTCTCTGACCATCTCTTTCTCTCTGACCATCTCTTTCTCTCTCTCTTTCTCTCTGACCATCTCTTTCTCTCTCTCTTTCTCTCTGACCATCTCTTTCTCTCTCTCTTTCTCTCTGACCATCTCTTTCTCTCTCTCTTTCTCTCTGACCATCTCTTTCTCTCTCTTTCTCTCTGACCATCTCTTTCTCTCTGACCATCTCTTTCTCTCTGACCATCTCTTTCTCTCTGACCATCTCTTTCTCTCTCACCATCTCTTTCTCTCTCACCATCTCTTTCTCTCTCTCCCATGTACGCATGCACGCACTCCACGCACATTATACTTTCTGCTTACATATCAAATCATTTGATATCATCATCAAAAGAGAAATGTGAAACAGAAGAATTGTGATTATTATTTCCTTCAAGTGTCTAAAAAGACCACATCCTAAGTAGCTTCTTAGTAAGTTTCCCTTCGTTTCACCCCACTAACAGCATGATATTCATTCTCCTCTAGTTAGGCCTCTGCCTCCTCTGCAAGGTAATTGAAATTCAGGAAATGCTTGCAAAATATTTTGCATATTTTTCTTGAAAGAAGAATAACTATTGACATCAGCATAAAAAATCAGATTTGTGTAGATAATTTTCTCTGAATGTTTTGGTACAAGTGTCTTTATTTTTGTGTTTATTGATGAATTTTGAAATCTGCTTGTGTGTGTGTGTGTGTGTATATATCTATATATATACGTACACACACACATATGTATGTATATGTACACACACACACACACACATATATATATATATATATATATATATATATATATATATATATATATATATATATGTATACTCACAACTAATGATCCCTGCAAGAAAAATTCAAACTTCGTACCATAATAAACATGTAAAACATGAAAATCATTGAAAAACATTAAAAAAAACATTTTCAAATATTTTTTGTGTCACTTCAGTCACTTGTGTGTATGTATATATATATATGTGTATATATATATTGTATGCGACCTCATGTTTTCATTCTATATAGCACTATAAATGATAGATTTTAAAGAGATAGAACATTAGTTTTGGAATACAAATATTCTGCACTCTTTGAAAGTTCGCTTTAGCGAAAAAAGGTTAAAGTGAGAATTGTGTTAGGCATATTGTAGAGGTAGCATGCCCCCTCTTCTGCTCTCGTTCCTATTCTCCAGTCTCCTCTACGTCCCGTCACCCCAACCTCCATCACAATTTTGGGGGCCTGTGAAAGCTCAAACTTTTTTCCCATATAAATTGGAGACAAATATGGCAATTGCTTATTCGCATTATGTCATTTCGGCTAACGTGAGGTTTTTATAGGAATGCTCTACTTTCAGATTGCAGGCAGGAGGGGAATTTACTAACATTGGTTAACTATTCCTTCTGATGGAAAACAAAATATATTTAGAGTAAACAGTGGTTAAAGATATTGTTGATGCTCTGTGTATTGTTTTCTTTCATCTTTGGAATCTCATTGAAATATTTAATGTCCCAATCTAAGTAGGCTGTAATTCAAGGATACATTGCACAGTAGTTTCTTGTACCTTTATCAAGTACTGTTCCTCCTTTTTTTTTTTCTTTCTTTTTTATTCAAGTCTTTATCCCACGCTTCCTGTCCCAAATGTTTACTCTTATTCCAAACACTTCTCCCGCCCACTTTAGAATAGGCTTGTCTCAAGTATTAGAGGAGAGCATTTGAAAGTCAACATTTTTTAGTTTCTAAGTGTTCTGTTGGCTTGAAAAAAAAAAAACAAACCAAAAAACACAATCCAAACCATGGTAAAGCAAACCTCTTTCTCTTGGCAGTCAGTCTAGAAAATAGGAAAACCATTATTGGGAGCTGCTTTTGGTTTGACTTCAGTGGCTGGAGAGAAGTTGTAACTTCTATCCGTAATGATCCCTTTATTTACTAAGTTGGTTGTCTGTTTGTGTGAGTCTGTGTGCACACATGACACATATAACGTTAAGGGAACCCTGCCAGGATTAGAATGTCCAGGTTGGAGTGAGGCTGGCAAAGGCGTATCCATTACACCACCGTCCTTCTCTTTGAATATAGCCTGATATTGACTTGGAAATGCTGAATTATTAAATTTTCTAGTTTTGCTTTTTCAACCTTTGTGATTATTTGAGTTTACTTATAATTTGTGATTATTTCAACTCACCTTATTGTATATTCTTTAAAGTATATTCATGGTTTAAAGTCCTTCAAAACAATTGAAACAAAGTTACATTTCTCATTTTTATTATATTTTGACAGGATACTTGTCACTTTAAAGGTTGAAATCGACCATTGCTTTGATTATTATTTTCAACTAATTAATACTTTCATTATCATTAGGATATTGAAAGAAAAATAGAATGCTACTAGCATTCCAAGGGAAATTATGAATCACCACCACACATATATGCTTCTTTTAACCTCATAAATTAAGCTGGGATGGTGTCAAAATTGAGTTACCTTGAAAAATACTGCCAGTATGATTTGAACTATGACTTCATGATTTAAAAAAAAATCCCCAAAAACAAGCTCCCAGTCACTCAATAGAAATAATCACATGGAACAATGTTTTTTGAGCAGCATGCCATGTTGGGGGTGATCAATTAAAAAATTGGAAAAAGTGCTAATCAATGAATTTACTCCTTTCCTTTTGATCACTGAAAAAGTCAGAATTTTCAAAAAAACAAATGTAAATTCTGCTGGATACCAAGTAAGGGATCAATTTAGCATTAACTTGCATTTCAAATCCCCCCCCCCCCGAAAGCTATGGGGGGGGGGCTTAAAAAAAAAAAAACAGAAAAAAATATTTCCTCTACTCATTAAGGGCAATGTGTGTGTGTCATCTCAAGTTCCTACTATGATTGGACAAAGTCTAGTGACAGATATTCATAAATGTCAGAACACATGAATGACTTAGATCCAGCAACTGTGTTAGAACTGTTCTTTTTTGTATAGTGGTGATCAATAACATTTTTTTTTTCATATACTATGTATGGGTATTAAGAAGAAAAGTCCAACCTGGCAATGTGTAAAGATGTTGTTTTCCTAACTGTTTACATCACAATTTTTTAATAAACCAGACCTAATATAAATGTTCTTTGGCCTTGAGGAAAAATCAGTTTAGTTAGTATGTATATTGATCATGTTGCCTAATTTATGTCAATTCTCTGGTACCTAATCTCAGGCAATGCTGGAACATCTGTCAGTTGATTAAGTGTTTTCACTAAGTAACTTTGTAAGAGAGAAACTAGTTGAAAACCTTTTTGTTCTATACTTGTAAAAATCTAAGTTCTTTCATATTTTGTATGGCCTAACTTTATCGATTATTCAATAAAAGATGTTAATGTGGTATAGCTAGATGTTTTCAGAGGAGTAATAAATAAAAAGAAAAGGTGTTAGATTCATTTATAATTTACCGAGGGCTACTGGGGAAAAAAGACATTAAAGTAAGGTTCTGATCAATATGTAGTTTTGCACTGAAATATTATTCATCTTCAATCCCCCCACACACACTACCTTCACCACCTTGTCGTTCCTGCTTTTTCATTATCGCACTCGTTCATGCATGAAAATTTCTTCTGAGTCACCTAATTAATGTATGTATGAACTATTGTCATCTTTATAGTTGCCAGGTAAACGGAATGAACATTTGCCCTGTTATTTGCATACACTTTTGGATGAGTGTGTTTGTTTGGGCAAATAATAATAATGTTTATGGATTTATATATACACATACCTAATTGTTGTCACTGGTTCAATGGCCCCTCTCAATAATATATTCAATTATCCTGTTTGCGACTTTATTCCTTTGAAATATTATTGTGATTTTTTTTATAGACTAGACATTCACCAGCAACTATCTATTTTTTAACATCATGTTAGGTTTCTCCTCTATCCTATGAAAAAACTTTTCATGGCCTGAAATGGCATAAAGCAAAGAAGAAAATACCATTAATTTATAAAGAAGAAATTTTCGAGCATTCTTTGACATCAGATATAGTGATGATAGTATGTTGGGCTGAGTCATCAGAAGCTGGCATGGTGAAAGGTACCAGAGACCTTTGTGTCGGAGAGAGTGGGAGCTGCAGAACAAAGCCCGGAGGTTATTTTTACTTTTTGCTTTTTTTTTCTCCATAAAGCCAAAAGGTGTTGTGAAACAAAGATTTGAAAGGTGGGGGATACCTTTATTTGTTTTGTTTTTTTTTATTGCGTTTTTCAGTACCTTATCGTCATCATTTACAATAAACTTATTGGTGTCAGCTTATTAACTGGTTTGAAAATCTAATAACTTGTGATGTATCAACTGTCTATTGTTTTCTTTTTCTACCATCATCATCAGACTTTTAATGTCTGTTGTCGGACATAAACCTTCCTCTTGTTTTGCCAGATCTTTCTGTCGCAGACATCACAGTGCCAATATCTTTTGAACCTGTCTAATTCATCTTGTCATTTTATTTTCTGCCAACCCCAGTTTTATTTATGATCTCAGGGGCATCCAGATTGTGAGCTGAAATGCCCAGCAATTGTCTGACATTCTTGCAACATTAGTTTAAGAGCTTCTTTTTTGGTTAGGTTCCATGTTTCAGCTCCATAGGTGACTATTGGCAGGATGCCTTGGTTTTAAATCCTTCTTTTCTTTTTGTTTTTGAATATTGAGATTGCTCTACCGAAAGCTTGCCAACCTAGTGTGAATCACTCTCTCACTCTCATTGACTCTCTTTTATGAGTCATTCAAGCTATATACGATGTGTGTACATCAATGTTTAACGGTAAATTTGTGTGCATACACACAATTGTATAAATATATTACCTCTTGAATTCTTTCTATCAATCTATTCTTACTTTCCAACCAACTTGAACAATCTCTTTACGCCTTTTTGCATTGTTTTAGCAGACAGAAGCTCCCGCAGTCTGTGACCTTTTCGGCAGATTCAGTGGCTGAAGATGGGATGGACACTAAAGTGGACAGCAGTGAAGGCAGTTTGGCATCCAACAGCAGCGGCTTTGGTAGTTTGCCCAGAAAAGACAAAACCAGTGTAGTTCCTGTTGGTAGGTGTTTCTCTTGGCTCTACATTTTTGTCTGGAAGAACTGCACGCACAGTTTAGATTCTGGAAATCCATACATTTTAAAGGGTGAAGACTTAGCTGATATTTCTTCTGTTTCATTGGTTTTTTTTGTGTAAAAAATATTGTACAAACTTTTATTTTAATATGAATTCAACAGACTGTCTCTAATCCTGTCAAATTCAATTGTTACACAGCCTTATTCTATTAAATGAATACAAGAGTGGAATATCTTCAACAGTCTGGTATGATTTCAGAAGATTATGCTGGTACATGTAGATGTAACTAGTCATTTTTAAACATGAAGGAATGAAAGCTAAGCATGTGATCTGGTCTTGTGATTTATGTATGTGTATGATTACTTGGTTCTAACCTTGAAAACATTGAAAAAAAGTGACCACAGTGAAGAGGACCAACATCAGCAAACGGTGTCAGATTTCACTCAGGTCCTTCTGTGCAGTCGGAGGTGGACACTTGAAACAGATTTCTTGTTCGACTGAAGAAGAAACTTCATCTCTGGTTCAACCTCTTATCCTTCCAAAATTTCAAATGAAGGTGCAATCCCAACAACCAAAAAACTAAAGGTGTCAAAGTTGCATTTTGACAGTCTTTTTATGAGATGAAGAAGATCACTGGCCTACAGTATACAGTATATTATTACATTGATGCTGTTTCATAACTTTTTACAATAAAAGCTTCTTCAAATATCTTGGGCTTAGAGTTTCAATTTGTCTCTATTGAATGCTAAAAGCCAGATTCTGATTCTCTCAACAGACATATGCTACTCATTTTGTGTAACACAATCTTCCTGTCCACATTTGACATTGTCTGGCCTTGTGCCATTCTAGAATATTTCTACGGCGCCTGTTGTGCAAAGACAATTTACAATGGAGTGGTTAGCAAGCTAGTTTTGCAGACTACAGCTACTATACCAAATGTGATCCTCACTGGATGTTCCACAATTGAAACCTTGTGCCAAACTAAGCTTAACTTTGTGTGTGAGTGTGTGTGTATTTATATATATATATATATATATATATATATATATATATATGTATTTAAGAAATGAACATATTTGGTCCGACAATCAATTATGAATTACGTTATATTATATAAAAAACTTATTTGAAATGATCTCCTGTTGTTACATGGTTAATTTATCACTCAATTTAGACAACGTAAATTATGATTCATTTTGTTAAACCAAATATGTCCATTTCTTAAGTACATAACTGTTGCACTGAAAGAAATGAAGAGACCAAGAATAAATGGGATAAGATTCGGGGTTGAAAGCAGTTATTTAGCCATTGCTTTACCAGCGGCTATCAGCTCAATGCTGAGGGCATCATTATGTTGAAGCAGCTACCCTATTGGTGGCAGGTTTGATTCCTTCAGCTGCCTCATTTTCTTTAATCAATCATTCTATTTATGCTGTCTAAATTAGGTAATATAATTGCCGTGTAACAGTGGGAGATCATTTCATAAAAGTTTTCATGTATATATATATATATATATATATATATATATATATATATAAAAAAAAAAGACATACATAGGTACCATCAGAGCATGTCATACAATAATCATGTACATCCATGTATATGAATCTATTTTCGTCAAGTGAATGATTTTATTTATTAATTTCCAGAACCGCCTCCTATTGTCACAGATCCTGAAGGTTGTAGAGATTTAGACTTTGAAAAGAGCCATTCCCGAAATTCCAGTTATGCCAGCCAACAGTCCCGATGTTCAGGCTATGGGTCAGTCGGTCATAGTCGACAGTCCAGTATAAGTAATGAATTACATGGGCATGTCAGGTAACTTTTCCTTTTTCTTATCCTCATGTTCTTCTTCTTTTCTAAATTATTTTTCAAAATAAATACTCTGTGTTTATGTTGGAATGAAAATTGGAAATAAAGTTCTGCCTTTTTCTATTTTAGCATGCACACACGTGATGAAGTGGTTGCTTTTAAAGAACTTTTCCTTAGATATGGGTATTATTCAGGAGGGAATGATTTAGAAACTTGAAGAAAAATGTATATTTGCGTGGTTTAAAATTAGTAAACCATGGTGTATTTTTTTTTTTTTTAGTAGGGAGTACAAGGGACTGACAGGCTATACATATAAGGTAGAAGTAAATTGAAGATCAGAGAGTTCTTTCTTAACAATAGTGGTGGAACAGATTACCGGAACATGTAATGTTATCATCAGATGTAAATGATCTTAAAAAGGATTATGTTTATTACACCACTGTAATTGTTTAAGGCCCTAGAAATGGTATATAAAACATTGACATGGTGTATGCTTATCTGTGCAATTTACATATTTTTTTTTCACACTGAAATGTTCTAAATGTTTTCAAGTAATTATTATTACTTTCCTTGTTAGCTAGACTTGAAGTGTTACTGATGCATGTGGTGATCTTAATATTTCGATCAATCAACAAGGTCTGTCTGGAAAGTATCAAGCCATTTTATATTTAAAAAAATAGCTCACCTAGGGTCACAATGGTGCCTTTGTCCCTTCAAAGTAAGTACTCCCCTTGGGACTTCACACCCTTATCTCAACAACAGTTCTACTTATCAAAACAATCTGGAAATTCCTCTTTTAGGGTTGCCATCAACTGCCCTGTCTCATTCTCCTTAATCTTATCCACACCCTGTAATCTCCTTCCTCTCAATGGTGAAAAGCTAGAAATAGCAGGTAGCCAAAATCTGAACTGTAAGAGGGCTGACAGACCTGATTTTGCAAAAAAAACTCTACCCTAGATGTTAAGAATCGGCAGGTATGGTCATCATGAATACAGTGGCCATACAGTTCTCAAGCTCAATCAAGTAACCCTATGAGAAAGTGTATAAGGTCCTGTCTAATAGGTTGCCTAGTTACGTCCAGGCAGTGCAACTTATTCTGATGATATTCGAATGACTGGATACTTTCGGGCCAGACCATGTATGTACATGAACTATCTATTGCTGCACTTGATAACGTTCAAGGTTAATCTGGAGGTACTCAAGAAAAAAAACAAACTTCAGACTATTTCTGCTCATTAAAATGGTGAAAATGCTAGTTTCTGTAAATTCATAATTATTTCCTAATGAAAGAAGAGACTACATTCCAATTATTGGATTGAAGATTTGGTTGATGTTATTCCAAGCATTGTAAATTGGAGGTAATGATAATCCTTGGTCCTGTGGATGTAATGATATGGTAGTTGAACACAGCATACAAAGGATCCAAAACGTCATACAAAGGCTCTGAAAAGTATAACTCTACAACATATTGATATTAACATGATAATGAAGTTAAAAAGCCATTAATTTGTTCTTTATCAGACTAGAAATTCTCTGGATGTGCCTCAAAAAGAAATTGCAATGACTGTTTAATATGTCAGATGCACTGTTTCCATCAAACCTAAGCGAATACATGATGTGCAATATCTTGATAGAGAACAAATTAATGGTTTTCAACTTCATTATTGTGTTAATATCTGATCAATATGTTATATATATATATATATATATATATATATATATATATATATACTTTCTGGAGTTTTTGTATGATGTGTTGAACAACCAAAGGATTACTATTACCTCCAATTTATGATGCTTAAATTAACATCCATGGTAAATTTCAACTTCTTTATTTATCAGTTTGATTTTAATTTGTATCTAATTCTTTTGCTCAACCCTGTCTGGTGTCAAAATTATCATTTTTAGTTGCACCTTGCATCCTGTTATTATTAGTTTTTTTTGTTTTTTGTTTATATCATTGAGATGTGGCGTGATATAATTCACATGGAGCTTTAGTCACATGTATGGGGGTCTTATTTTTCAAATCATAATTGCGGAGAGTAGTATTTCTTTTTATGTTGACAGCAACAAAAATATTTTTGCTGTATTTGTAAATTCATTTCAGACAATTTATTTTCAGAAATTCAAAATTGAAATTGCATTAAAAAAGCTTCTGGTGTTTTTTTTTTCATAAAAGTCTGAATCCATTTACCCTTTTGTTTTTTTAAATTAATAATAGCTGTGGAGTTGAAAATGAATTGACTTTCAAATTGTATCAATAATTTTTTTTCCCTTATATTTGTTTACAAGTGCTGATGGGAAGGAAGCCATTTTGTAAAATTTGTAAAATAAGGAAGATAACTTGATTCAATTTTTCCAAGCTAAAAATAGCTGTATGTGTGGTTGATTTTGTCACACTAGAGTAATTAATATATCTTCATTTGTTAGTCTATCTATCTATCTATCTGTCTGTCCCTTTTTTTTTTTTTCATCTTTCTGTCGGTCTATCTATCTATCTGTTGTTCTGTCTCTGTCTGTTGATCCATCTATCTATCCGTCTCTCTACCTGTCAGTCCATCTATTTATGTCTGTCTCTTTGTCTATCATGTTGACTTTAAAGAAGTCTGTTTTTAAATCCAAGTTCAAACTCTTTGAAAAAAAATGTATTTTTTAAAAAATTCTGGTCATCATTAGTTATTTTCCCCATTTGTTTTACTTTTTAACTCTCAGAGTTTATGTCAGGTATGTAACTTTTTTCTCACCCATGTTGTGTTCCAAAATTCCCATGCTGGCCTCTGACTTGCAGAATGATTTTTTTTTCTCTATTCTATCGTGTTTTTTTTCCTCATGACACTGAGCTGAAAATAGGCGCCTAAAAAAACTTCTGCTTTTTAATTTTTTCTCCCTAGAGCAAAAATTATTCTATTATTTTTTTTTATGAAGAAAACAAGTTTGTTTGGTCTCTATGAATTGATTTCAACAAAATATTGTACCTAATCTAAACTTTAAAAAAAATGATATCGAGATCATATTTTATTTTTAGATTAGGTGAGATATGGCTTGAGAAAAAAAGAGAAATAATTTCAAAATAATCCATGGGCAAGACTTGAAACAAACCTGCGAAAGACTAGTTACTACTATTATAAAGTGAAGAAATCATTAGCATGATTATCCTATTAATTTTGATTAGTTTATACCTTCATCTTGATTTTTAGTTAGCAGCTCTGAAAAAGGAAACTGTGATGAAAGTTCAAACTCTGGTTGTGACAGTTTGAGCTCACTTTGCACACATGCCCTTGGGAAAATTATGAATCCAGCCATGGGTATTGCTTTGAAGGAGACAGACAACTGCATTCAAAACTGGGGAAGTCCAACCCCTCTACCAATCCAATGTCATGAGAGGCTGCCAATAGACTTGATAGGAAACATGTTCCTGAAATATAATTAACGAGCTTCAATGGGCCCACAAAGCTAGAAGTAGAGTAGAATGAATAGCTTTGGTGAAGAAAAAAAAAGGACCCCCCCCCAAACAAAAACAGACGGAAGGAATAACATGACTGCCATCTCCAACTCTCCACATCATCTTGAGTATAAGTTGAGGATTTAAGAGAAAAGAAATGGTTAAAATGGCTCTATATAGTATCACTTGGGTTAGTTGAACCTTTCAGAAAATGATTACTCAAAAAAAGACCTGTCACACTGTTTATGGCAAGCTGGCATATTTAAAGGATTATATATTTTTTTTACATTCTTCTTTGCTTCGACAATGCTTTCTCTAATAATATTGCTTAGAATTAACAAGCATCAAATTAATTGGCAATTAGTATCATGGATCTTTTTCTACTGCATTAAAGCAAAAATCAAGCACCATTGTCACAGTTGAATATTTCTGTCAGTGTATGAATGAAAAACAAGATCAGAATTTTAGAGGCTGTTGGTAAAAATCTTACATTTTCCAAATTAGCTTCCAAAAAGCAAAGCTGGTATGGATTGGGGACAAAGGAAAGAGCTTACTTGAACAAAGCACTTTGAATACAAATAAAAATATACACGCTTCTTCGGAGATGCACCAATTGTATCATTGCTAGGATAGTATATGCTCCTACACAGTTTTCATTATTTTTTTTTTTTTCAACTCTTAAATTCATGGACTGCTTGTAATGACAGTGAAACTCTTCAATGAATAGAATTAAAAAGATAGATGAAATCTTTTCGAAATCTAAAAAAAAAAATCCACCTAATGGTCAAAAGGGTATAATTTCAATCAAGTTATTATCCTTGATAAATTTCTTTTCAAAAATTTCCCTTGAAAAATGTAATGAATTTAAGAGTTAATTTTGTTCTTAGTTTAATTTCAGCTTTATCCCAAGCATGCATGTTGTATTTAATGTTGTCTAAATTTTTCAAACTGTGGTAATTTGTATTGTTATTGGTGATGTTACGTTATGTGTTGGTGTTATGAACTGTTGTATTAGAGGGTGATTATAGATACCCCCCCCCCCAATTTTTGTATCAGATGGATAGTAATCAAGTTGAGCAATGTGATTTAGCTTTTTGCCCCCTTCGCATAACAAGTTATTGGAAAGATATACAGTAGGTTATTTTTCTGTCAGTTTTTAGATTTTGCTTTTTACTTTCATTTCTTTAATATTTTTGCAAGGAAAGGAAAATAAATCAAAATGATATTGGAAATAATCATCTAATTGCTGCATGATAGTCTTATATTTTTACATGCATTCATTAACAATAATTACAAAACCATTCATTAGACAAAAGTTTCACTCATTCTTTTATTCTCATAAAATCAACATATCACCTTGAAAAAACAATCCAGCTTAATCTAAGTTGTTTATATTGTAATTACTATAATAAAGGTGTAAACAAAACTTGATACATACTCTATCTAGTACTTACAGAAATATGAGAACAAGGACATTGTGTATTGTTTAAATAAAGCAAAACTTAATATTAAGAATTCCATGAATTGTTAATATTATTTGATTCATTTTGTATCACTAGTTTTTACCAAAATGTTTATGGCCTGTCCATACTGCCACCTTATTCAGGTGTACAATCCATTTGGAATCTTTTTTTGTATGTCTACTTCTCTGTAGAAAAGAGATCCTTAAAGACAATATAGAATCAGTTCAATATTACAAATTACTTGAGGAATTATGCTTTTCTCAAAATTATAGACAGTATCAATCTGAAACATTTTCAAGTGAGGCAAAAACACAACTTTTCATCTTTACATAGTATATTGAATCACCATAACCATGATCACTAACTGACCGATCAAAAAGCTAAGTGTCGAGGTATTTCCTTTCCACTTGGTTTCTCTTGTGTCAGCACTACCAGCCATACCATTTGGCTTACAACCTTGCAAATTTGCATGTCTTGCACTACACACCTTCTAAAAACATTTTTTCGTGGTCTTTTTGGGCTCTCGTAATCTTGTGTCAGTGCTACTGGACATACCATTTGAGCCATGAATCTTGCAAATTCTTTTGGGTACACCTTGTAAACACTTCCTAAAAATGTTTTTCTCAATTCTTTCATTTTGTGAAAAATACTTTGAAAAAGAAGAAAAAAAGCATTTTTTGAATAAGTATCAGACATCAACTTTGTCTTTGCTACACACCATATGCAACCCAGTATTTGGCAAATTCATCGAAAAATGATTCGGCAACACTTTATTGATAACAGAGATGTACTATTTATTGGGATATACAAATTACTACAAAGGTCAAAATTAAATGGAGTTATGAAATAAAATGATAAATTTTGCTAACGAACACTCATTTTTTATTCACGGTAAAGAAAAGTTAGGATACATGAAATTTAATGGGTTTCTTGCAGTTTGAACAGGTTTTGTCTGCTGATTTTTCATGAAGATCAGCATTGTTTTTATGTTTGTATGTTTTGTATGTAATTTTTAGATGTTTATTTTTACTTTCTTGGTCAAGTGTTGTAAATCATTATTTAATTTTTGGCTACTATTTACCTTTACCTTAATATTTCAATTTTTATATTAAATATCAGAAATTGGGAAGATTGTGAAGTATACATACATGTATAGCTGATTCCATTCTTCAGTTTTTTTAGTTATTACCTGGGAAATAGATCTTCAAGTTTTTAAATTTAATACCTGGGGAAATAGATTTTCAAGTTTTTGAATTTAATGCCTGGGGAAATAGATCTTCAAGTTTTTAAATTTAATGCCTGGGAAATGGATTGTCTAAACTGTTTGAGCTGCAAAATACTCTATTCAAGTTTCGATTTTCATAAATAATAGTAAAAAGGTTTTGAAAATAAATTTCACAAGCACTTTTATTTACCCACCAAAAGTAACAGTACATAGAATCCAAGTTTCAGATGTGAGCTTTAAAAAATACTTCTATCTGTAAAGATAGCTTCTTTTTATTTAAAATTTTTTTATATATATTCCCGAACAAACAATTTTATTTGAATTTGAAAAGTTCGGAGCTTCACTTAGAGATAACTATTTGAAGAATAAATTTTACTAACAAACTATTTTATTTACTGTACACAAAAAAGTTAAAAAAAGACTTTTTTTTTTTCTTACGAATGGTATAATTTTTTTTTTACAATAGAAATAATTCCTATTCAATTTTCTCGACTTTTTTCCCTCATGTATCACTTTTTCGTCAAAATTCTGGAAAGTACCTCAAATAGCTGAAAACGGCATGGGTCCTCTGCTGAACGATTACCAAATATTTTCGTTCAAGTAGATTCTTTTTAATTCTTAAGGCTTTTGTAATTTTAAAGATCTCTCTAAATTATGTACGTATAACATCTTGATAAATGTCGGTAATTCATTGACATTGAATCATAGTCAGCAAATCTTCTGCAACCCGTGCAAGCCACCTTCAAAATAACTGTTATGAAAGAAAACAAAAGTGTTGCAAGGGAAATAACTCTTGAATACTTGTAAATGCACTATGGCCTTGGAACATGCTTTTTCTTAAGTAAATAAAAATGGGGTGGGTAGGGTGGCTCTGTAGACTCTTGTATCAGTGCATCCGGGCACTTTACAGTGATTAACGTAATGACTGGTGCGGCATGTTGTTGTTATCATTCTTTCTTTATTTTTTGTATTATAAATGTGGACTTTTTATACAAAAATTGTTTCCGCCATGGCACTAAAATCATTGAATCATCTGCCTGATAGTAATGGGTGTATAGAATTAGAAAGGTGGAACTTGGAAATGTAATTATAAATTTATCCAGACAAATCAATTATGAAGCAGCCTAGTATGCAAATCAGCTATGTTTATTTAAAATTATTTATAGTATTTATTCGTGGCTATTCTTTTTTTTACTGACTGAAAAATCCATAAGTGAATTGTTTTTTTGATAAAAAAAAAAGAAGATAACTTTCCCTGTTATTGATCAACTAATCCATGACTTGTTACTTCACTGAATGGTATAGATGTATAACAACATGCTCCTCTGATGGCTGCTAGTGATGCTATGAGAGACATATGGTAGGAAGAGGGAGACGAGGAAGATAGGTTGTATAATAAGAGGGTGGAGAGGGGAGAATAAAAAAGGCTGATGGCTGCTATTGATAATATTAGTGTTGCAGGCATGACTATTTTTATACACGATTAATAAATAGGTATAATAGGTGGTAAGGTAAATAAGAAATTATTCTCTATTGTTAAATTGATGTAACTCTAACCTGTATGATTGAGCATATTCATAATCCATAAGTAAATTTCTTTCAAGATGAACAAAAGTTACTTTTGGTTCTTGAAAAGTGTCTCGTATATTTATCATTGCATTTTCACGTGAGTATTATCCAGTGGCTTTTAGAGGAGATCAAGTTACAAACAGCAAGTGTCTTCCACATTCATTGAACTTTCTCCAGTAGCTAATTTCAGTAGTGCTATTGTCTGGATAGTTTTCACCCCCCCCGCATTCCCATACCTCTTGTCTTTCTACAAGGCTATTTGGGACTGTTCCAATCTCAGCAATGATGATTGGTACTATTGTTGCCTTCATGGTCAATGAAGGTTTTCAGTTTTCTGGCAAGGTCCTGATGGTTATTCCAGCTTTTCTATTTCTTTCAATTTTATTGTGATCTGCTTGAGCGACAGCATCCATGATCTGACCAGTTTTCAATGACTAGATTGGGTTTTCTGGCCTAAATTGGGTGATCTGTTGGAATTTCATAGCCCCCCATAGAATCATTTTTTCAATTTTCATTTTCTAGTAGTGCTTCTGGTTAGTGTGCTTTTCTTTATTTATTATTTATAAACAGTGATCATAATAAGTGAATGCAGTACGTTGGTTCAGGTGGAGTACAAAAATACTTATGATTGTACTCTATCTGAGCCAACTTATGCATCATTGATACCAAAATAATTTTTTCCACTTCAAAAAAAAAAAGAAAAAAAAAGACTAGTTTCTTCTCTCCCTCTTTTTTGACTATTCAGTATGATAGGCTTTTTGGTTGTCGAAGGGAAATAACTCTGTATTTTGATATTTACTTCCCTTGTATTGCATTACAGTAAACACGTCAATTTTGAGGAAATAATTAAACGGGTCGGGCTCATCGTAAAAGTCGTTTATATATATATATATATATATATATATATATATATATAATACAAAAAATAATAATTGTTGCAATGGTATCCTTGATAATAATGTAATAAGTATATATATTTGTTTTTTCTTTTCATCGAATGTACTACTCTATTCAATTTTTATTGATAGTATTTTTGGCCTTGCTGGTCATCATCATTTTCAAAAAGAATTAATTAGTACATCCCCCCCAATCCTTTAATTGTTTATTCTATTTATGTTGTCTAGGCTAAATGGTACATTCACCGTGTAATAATCAGTTAAAATGAGAGTTTCAATTTGATATAATGCAATTCATAATCATTCTGTCGGATCATATATCCATTTCTCAATAACATGATTGTCACATTGAAAGGAGCAGATATAGACTGGGAATGAATAAAATGAAAATTTTGAGTTAAAACATTGATTTTTAGTCCAATATGCAGTTGAAAATGTTCACATATCAAAAGGTATTCATTTTTCATACTTGGCATGAAGTTTTGTCTTTGCACCAAGATGTATCTAATTTCTTGGAATTATTGAATACAGTTTATGATAAACTAAGATATTCTGAGAAAATGTAGGAATGGCTTTTTAGTTTTCTCTGCCGAATGGAAAAAAAAAAAAAATGAATGTTGGTTCCATTTTGAGGAAAAGTACTGCTGATTATCAAAACTTCTGATATGTTTTCCATATCATAATATAAAAGCAGTTGTCACTTTTTAGTTAGTTTGTTAGTTTCTGTCATGCTAAAGCAATCGGGAAGAAGGGGTAAATCAAGTCTTTGCTGTGTCTGTGTGTTCAAGTCTACAATTCTACTACTACTCTCTTGGTAGTACCTTGGAAAACAATTCCATTGAATATTGGCAGCTCTGAATGAAACTGATGTTTTTCTCATATTAAAAATATTGTTATCCAGTCCGGTTGTCTAATCGTTTCAAAACCATTAAAATGATATAACTATGAAGAGTTTTAGAAAATCAACAGAAAAATGAATTTTGTTTGAAGTATGCATCTTTTAAATAAAGTAGGTAAAATATATATTTGTTTGATTTATCCAAACATAAATAATCCCATCATTTTTTATGGGTACTATGCTAGCATTTTATGAATAAGAGAGAAATTTATTTAGCAACTGATTATTTTAATAACTCAAGCTGTTGCTAACTTCAGACGTACTGAATATATTAATTCTGCCTCCCCCCTTTTTTTTACCAAGTTGACTGAAGACTTGATATCTCCCAGTGTTTTTCTCTTGTATCAACTGGTTTTAGAGATGCAAATCACTGGAACTATTGTTTTCATATTTTCTTCCAAAAAAACAATTTGCAGTTTTAAAAAAAAGATAAAAATAAGTGCAATTTAGAAAGATTCCTGACAGCTGAATCAACTATTTTGGATAATGGTGTTGGTTTTTTTGTAACATGTCTGTCTTACTAATTGTTTTCTGCTACTGTATATTCATATAAACCTTATATCGCTGCTTTACGAAAACTGAGTTACTCCCAACGCACAATGATATATTTGCATTCGTACAATACTCTGTAGCAAAATCTGCTTTTTGTATGTTATGTACAAATCAGAATTTGTTTTATGGCAGTACTTTTTATTCCTGCCATTCTTTGTTAATGAAATATTTTGAAAAGTCACTTCTTAATACTATTAGTTTTCAAATATTAATGAATCGTATGTCTGAGAATGGCAGGGAGTTTGTTTATGTTTGAGAGTTCGTAGTATTGAGAAGTGGCTGGGATATAAGGTATTGGCTTAAATCAAAATTTGTTTTAAGAAATTAAACATTCATTATTGTCAGTCTTTGACCATTTATTTTATAGAATTGGGAAGAAACAAAGTTGACAATGCTTCATTTAATAAGATAAAAAAAATCAAGATAATATTGCTATTACTAATACTGCTAGTTAAAAACAATGAAAAATATGATGCTGGAAGATTTAGGAAAAAAAAAAGGGTAGATTTAGTGGTTAAATTTGTTAATCTGCCAACGGCTTAGTTCTCGTAGCTCAATCAGTAAGAGCAGCTGGTAAGGATAACCAGGCTTCCCAAAGGCAAAAGGGATACGAGTTCAAGTCTCATTGAGAGTTTTTTTTTTTTTTTTTTTTTTTTCATCATTTCTGATCTGAACTGATTGGCAGCCTGAGTAGTTTCAACCAAAAGCTACTGAATTCAAGATAAAAGAAAATATTAGTCAAGAATTATTAATGATTGACAATGCTTCATCTAATTGAAAGAAAAATTGAGGAAGATGATATTGTTGTAAACTGAGTAATTACAAAATGTTTACTTGGCACCAATTTTTTGTAAACCATTATTATTATTTTTGACTTCTCTTTTCTTTGATCTTAAAAAAAATGAAGAACAAGGAGAATAGCTACAAGATATTAATATTCTTCTACAATACTCCATCTAATGAAAATAAGTAATGAAAGAGGATTGCTTTGCTGATATTATCAGTCCAGAAATTGAAATAAACATGGCGCCAGAGAGATTGGAATGGTGAATGGGTTTAGAAATGAGAATTGAACTTCTTCTGTAAGCTGTTGTAGTTCAAGTCTCTCCAGGAGCTTATTCTTTTTTTTTTTTTTTTTTTTTTTTGTGGTCTACTCTCTTTCTTACTGTTGTAGATCGCCTTCCTGAGTTGAGTAGTGTTGAAAAAAATTGAGGGGAAAATAGAAAAAAAAAATTAGTGATAATAGTTTCTGTGTTGTTTCTTTTGTTTCCAGTACACTGAAACATTTGTTTGAAATTAAGGATTGGGCCATTGTTTGTTCCAAATGAACAAAACCAAGTATTGAAAAAAAATCTAGGTTCATTTAAGAAGAAGAAAAAAAAAGTGGGGATCAAGACAGGGATGAATTCCATTTGAATCACTCAGTCCATCTAGTGTTGAACTTCACCATTTCAACACTAGATGGCGCTTGATTTATCAACAAGGTTTTCATTCTGGATTGTTCTAGGACTGTATCAAACATTCTCTCTCTATAGAAATTGCATATTAATAACTGCAGATTCTCTGTGGCCTCATTCAAATTATATGATGAATTATTCTTTAATCTAACCTAACCAAATGAAAGTAAATGTAATTGTTCAGTATTTTCTAACTTGGAGCACTGTGAAAAAAAAAACCCAAACATTATAAGCTGTGATTTTATACTATTGGATAAGGATTTGAATGAAAAAAAATCTTATTTCTTGAAATTCTTGTGCATCAGTCTGCCTTGATGTTGTTTCAGTTGTGCTTGCTCAATGTTTCTGATGTGCATCATCTATTTCTAGAGGGTCTGTTGTTTGGCTATGTTTTAATTCCATGCTGGGTTAAACGTAGTTGTTAGATTATGGATAATGTTGTTGTTTATGCACTGCTATGCAATATGAATGGTTTTTTTTTTCACTAAATTTTTGACTTGACTGTGTTTAATCCTTGAATTTATGACAGTGAAACTCTTCAGTAAATTGAATAGAAAAAAATGAGAAAAATGCACCTAATGGTCAATGGAGGATAATTTCAATCAGGAGTTATTTTCCTTGATAATGACATCCATTTTCAATTTTTCGAGTTGAAGATATAAAATTTACTATCAGCTCTGAAAAACTCCAAGAAGTTAGTAATATTTTCAAAAATGTACAGACATATACACATTTTTTGTGATGTGAACTATGATAAAAAGCAACTTTTATGATAGATAGTTTGATGAAAGGTGTTATGTTATCAATCTTATCTTTATTATATCTCCATTTCAGTTTTATTTCTTATGTTTTCAACTGTAAAGTAAAATTCATTAACCCTTTTGAAAAGGATTGGTCAGATGTGGCAAGCCAAACACAATGTTTGTTTACAACAGAATCTGGCGGATAATTTGAAATTAATGATATGTCCGCATTACATGCATAAAGACATTTCTATGAAATAGCCTGAGCATACCCCTACTAGAATATATATATATATATATATATATATATATATATATATATATATATATATATGGCATAAAATTTAAAGATAAATTCAGTCTGGATAGGGTTAAGAGTAAAACGAATTATGAATGTCTGCAAAATAAATTTTCTTTTAAAGAATTCAGATAATTGTTGTAATTAGCCATTCTATTCTCATTTTGTCATTGTAAAATCTTTCCTTTTTTTTTTTTTTTTTTTTTTTATTCAAGTTGGAGGGAGGTGTAATTTATTTGAAGATTTTGCCATCGATCGTATATTTTTTTAAAGTGCTGCTCCATGTCTACTATATATCATTTTTGTCTTCCAGGAGTCCCAGCGCTGGGTCTGCACTTAATGACCTAGCAAAAGTTGAAAGACGAAGAGTAAGTATTTTGATATCATCTTCATCTTTGTTTTCCCAAGATATCTGTTTATTTATCTCTAAGTAATTTTTTTTTGATTATATGGATTTTCCTATACTATTCATGTTTCTCACTGATGTATGATCTTCTGGTGAATAGTGTGTTCTCGTCTCTCTTGTTTTTGAAATTATTTAATTCTTGTGTCACTACGTCATGATTTATAAAAAAATTTACTATAATGATTTATTGTAAATATATAAGTGAAAATTGAATCCATTGTAAATAGGTATGAATCAAGTATATTGATCGATATTTTCTACAAGGTTCAGCCATTTAGCTGGCCTAATCTTGAATTTAAAACTTCTCGATCTATTACTGACAGGTCTTGAGAAAATTGATTGGATTTGTAGTAATGTCCTAATATTTTTGGTACTATAGTTTTAAATGTAAAATTATTTTTTGAATCTTGCTTGAAACCATTATAAGATTAAATGTAATTTCTACTTGTATTGAATATAGAAAATTTCCTTTTTGGTGTTACATGAGAATATAGGATTTGTTTTTATTATGACACTTTGCAAACATTACCATTGCTGGTTTGGAGAATTTGTGAAGCATTTTTTGAGGTGAGGGTGGGGGGACTTGGGAGAACCCTATATTAGATCATTAGCCTGTGTTTACGGACTTGATCAAACCATCATATACCAATTCCTAGCCGATTACCAAAGTTAGGTCATATTCTACTTCTTCAGTATTAGGAAAGTAACAACCAAAAAATTCCAGGTACTATGACTGGGGATAGATGGAACTAAGAATGAAAATTTATGATTTCTAAAATTTGGTAGAAAGTATAAGCAATTCTCTTTTATTACGAGGAATCGAAGACCTCCTTCTGTTTTGGTAGACAATAGAGTAACACATCTCCAGGGCATAAGCCTGGGCAAAGCAGGTGAAGATCATAGGGTACTTAGTTGACAGAATCTGCCTTTTTGTCTCCCTGATGTAGTCTGAAAGAAAGTGGAGCAATACATTTGGCATCAGCTTGGCTTCAGGAGCTACTGGAAGGAAATTGAAGTTGGTATCGAATTGC
The DNA here is from genome assembly GCA_963457665.1 of Thysanoteuthis rhombus. Lineage (NCBI taxonomy): Eukaryota > Metazoa > Mollusca > Cephalopoda > Oegopsida > Thysanoteuthidae > Thysanoteuthis > Thysanoteuthis major. Next base: position 46,134,180 of record OY735206.1, read on the forward strand.
TTAAAGATGGTCTCCACTCCCTGGTTTGGATTATTGGAGTTGTCTATTTCATAGACTGGTTGTTAATCATGGCTTTAAAGCCCAGTCTGTTTTGCTATTTGCTCATAGCATGTGACAGAAGAGATAGATTCATGCCTTCCCTAAGGGCATCAATGTGAAATGAATACAAACCGTCTCTGCTGGAGTTTGAACTCAGTTTGTCAATTTCATTCACTATGCTGTTACCCATTGAGCCATCCATACCTTTTATTATTACATATCATGTACAAGAAGATATACCCTACAGAATGGTGGTTATGTACAGATTGATTTGGAAGCAGAAGTGATAACCAATTTTCTTTGAATAGAAGTTTACTACAACCATTTCATGTTTATTAGCTTTTATCTATCATATAGAATATGTGCATATTTTCATAAATATATCTTAAATATATACATATATCCTTGGAACATAATTTATAATTATATATTCTGTGCTTCTTATGTTCTTAGTGTTTTTTGACAAGTCATATAAAGAACAATGATGAATTCTGCAAAATTCTGTTTTCTTTTATTTTGTCAACCCTTGTGCCCAATGTATTCATACTTACATTCCTTTTAACATACTATTTATAAGATATTTTCATGATTAACTGCTTTGTGGGAATCAAAATAGATGTTTTCCCATTTGAAGGGGTTTTATAATATTCCACTTGTATATTCTCTGTTGGAGAATGATGCAAAATAGAGTTGATGTTTCTCAGTCATTTACTTTAAAACCAAAAAACGATAATCTACTCTGTATGTCTTAGAATAAAAATGTTTTGTGGTTAATGCAATCTTGAAACATAGACTTAGGGTGCTGGTTGGTGGTAAGTGAAGGAGATTATTATTGTGAATTTACTTCTTTTTTCATTTTCACTGATAAGTTTACAGAATTGTATTTGTATTTATATATATTTTTTATATCATCATGTTGATTTTTTGCTTGTTTGTCATGAATTAGAAACTTGAAGACCCTACTGAACGCAGAGTAGACTCTACGAGAGTTGATGCAGAAAACTTAGTGGAAGAACTAATAAAAGGCACAGATTTTCGCTTGGATGATAGTGCAGAAAGTAAGTCTCATTTCCATATTTATTTATTGTCACAAATCACAACTAGAAAGTCAATATCTGGTCAGATACACAGAACGTCCTGGTTCGGTATAAACCAGATCAAAATAATGTTTTTGAACTTTTGGGTTATCTTGCTGGTCCCAAGCCCAGGTATAGGAGGAGGGTTGAGTATGGCGGGGTCAGGTCCAACCTGTAAAACCAACTAGCTAATGAAGCTGCAGCATCTCAATTGGTGAACTAGAATCTGCAGGAAAAGAGAAGAGAAGACATGGTGAAGATCAGTCAAGAGTGACGCCAAGGTGGATGGAGTTGCATATTGTAGTTGTGGCCCTATGCTCCACAAGGTGTTTACAGAAATAAGTAACAATTCTTCAACCTAATATTTGCTTTTAAATGTCAAAATTCATCTTTTTGAAAAACAGGCTGGTGTGACCTTTGTCACTATGTCACTTTTATATTGTCTGTATTTCCTAGATGAAACATTTTCAATACTAATTTTTGGCAAGCTTCCATCGTAGTATCGCTGCTTTTTTATTGCAATCTCAGGTTATTTTTACATTCTACAACTGTTTAGCAGTATGAATGGAAAATGGAGTAGTATCCTCAGAGATTTCGATTCTCATCATGAATCTTTTGAAGTCATTTTGACATGGACAACACCAATTTGGCCACGGTCCATCAGCAGACAGAGCTCAAATTTAGTCATATCATCACACCATTCTTTATCTGATTTTTCTCTGCACTTTAGTGTTCAAGTTTGAATTTCTTTTGTGAAGTCTTTCCATTATTGATTTTTGACTTGTAACTAATCCTCACTTTATGATGGTTGCAATAAAAAGCCATCGAAATAAGATAAAAAAAATTCTAGTCAAAATGTTTGTAATAGTAAACAATGCTTCATGTAAGAAATTAAAGGAAAAAGAATTACTATCAGTATTATTAGTGTATGTAAATAGAAAAAAAATGGTGGAGTATCAGGCTTTTTGGGAAAATAAAGAATAACTATGTTTCGAATTTGAATAAATGCAGCTGGTGGCTTCTAGAGACTAATCAATAAGGCAGGTTTCACATTGACAGGTTTCCTGAGGGAAAGGTTTGCGGGTTCGAGTTTTGCTGGATATTTATACTTCATTTTTTGATCAGTGTTGCCTTCAAATGACTGTAGATTGTCAGTCTGAAAGTTATAATAAAGAGTAGTTGAAATTAAGATAAGATAAATACTAGTCGAAAAATTAATTGACCTAAAACTACCTTTTGCATTCTCAGTATATTTCTTTTTTACCATCATCATCGTAGATCCAGATGAACAAAAAATTAAAAGCTACAAAACAACAACTTCAGTTCAGGGTAGAAAAAGCACCCAAGATCAGTTAGTAAGTAAATTCACCGTTAGGACAGAAAAAAAGATTTCCCAGGTCTGGTATTGCATCTTCCTACACAATGCAAGGGAGGTAACTCCGTTTTTCTTCCTTTGCCAACAAGAAAAATGATAAAGCCTTAGTTATTGTGATCTCTTTGTAGCAGAGTGTTGAAGATAAGAATAACCGGCTGATAACATAAGGCAAAGGATATAAAAATACGAAACGTTTTACAATCAGTGTTATGAATCCCTTGTTATGTTATTTAATTCATTGCAATAAACAACTTGAATTATGAAAATTTGATATGAAATTTTCATCCCATTAACCGCTTGATAACATTATTTGTGATTAAACAGCTTGCACTGTATAGATCTATTTCTTTTTTCAAGTATTGGAAGGTTTGATGCAAAACAGCTTCTCTGAGCTAATGCTCTTTGTACAGAAAATAAGATTCTTGATTGTTGCTTGAAATTTATATGCACATAAATTCTGACCTCTCACCCTTTAGGTTGCATCCTGAAACACTTTGTTTGGTTATATATATATATATATATATATATATATATATATATATATATATATGATTTGATGTACGATTCTTTGATTGGTTTTATTTCTTAATTATCATTTAATTCAATTTTTTTTTTCTTTCCTTTTTCAGGATCAGGTCTCCAATTGTTTATTGGCAAAGATGGGAAAACAGCTTTGCGTTGAGCATTTGTTATTTTCTTGTGGCCTAGAAAATATAAGCTGTTTCCCTGATCAGGATTTGATACAACTAACATTTGGACTGAACACTGTGACTCTTCAATTTCTTACAACAAAAACCAGTCCAAAACACCACCACCACCACCACTACCACCACCACTACCACCACCATTCCTACCATCTCTTAACATTTAGATAACTAATGTTATTACGTTGTGATGGGTGTACATAAGGATGACCCTAATTAACTACTGTACATCAGATCTTTCTGACTGTTCATCCTGATTCTTCCAAGTCTTATCTTCTGCCTGTCTTATAGTTCTGTTAGAGCTGGACATTTTTTTTCGAATTGAAGAAATGTCCAGTGCCAAACTCTGCCCAGATCATTTTGTAGGGTTTTTATTGAGAATATTATTGTAAAGACTGAAGTGGCCAGAAAAACGAAAACTCTTCCAATATTATGTTTTTCTATTTGTTTGCTGTTTTTACCAGAAATCTGAAACAATTTTTTTTCTTTTATTTTAAAACCTTTTTCAGCATTTTCTTTTCCACTTTCTAAAGTCAATGTACTTGAGGCTCTTCAAAATATTCCAAAAGACTGCACTCAACAGAACTGATTAAAATTATGTTTTTCTTTTCCTTCTATCATCTTATTCCATTTTAATTGAAAAAAAGAAAAAAAAAAAAGAAAGATCTTTACATATCCAATTTGAGCTTACCAAAAGTGATCTAACTCATAGGTAAAAGGTAGATTAATTGATTTTATGAATTTTGATTCCACCTTTATTACTGAAAATAATTATCTTTCTTGAAGTATTCATATTAGAGCAGTGGATTAATCGTTGGCTCCAACTAGCTTGCTCTTTGGTAGTTTAATATTGAGTTTGCCAGTATAGACCCAGTAAAGTGTATAAACGGCATATTTGACATGAATTGGGCTCCTAGAGCTATCTATAACAGCAGACATAAGAAAAATTACTTTTCAATCATTCTCTTACATTAGAATATGTGTTTTTAATGGTTCTTGGCTGATATTGACCATTCCCGTGTGTCTGCAGACAAACTTGATATTTTCTTCTGTTTTCTTGTCTTAAATTCTTGTAGGGTATTGTATTTGATCCATATCATTTAACTTGATATTATGTAAGGTAATTTCAATAGAATATCTGCAACACAAAAAATAGCCACAATGATTTCCTCATTTACCGCTTTTTCTTTCTCTTGGAGGCATGATTTTTTTTATCTGTCTGTCTCTTTCTCTATGAGAAAAGAATGAAATGTTAAAAAGATATTCTATCTTTTGTTTTGATGGTCAAATCTTTTTTTCCTACCCTGGATATTGTCAACATGAAGTTTCAGCCAATCCCTACAACAAACCTTTTTAGCCCTGGAAAAGAAAAATTATGGTAATCATCATACCAACTTGATCAATCTGATTTAAGCAACACTTAAATGGATTGATCCATAATTTTCCTTTGCCTTGAGAAAATGGGTTTTCCTCTTTTCTTAACTGTTAAGTTTGTGGACTACTTGTAACTACTTGTATTGACAGTGGAACTCTTCAATGAATAGAATTAAAAATGATGGAACTCTCCTGTGGATTGAACAGAAAACAAAATCTTAAATGATTAGCCTAATGGTCAGAAGGGGGTGATTTCAATCAAGAGTTATTTCACTTGATAATGACATTCACTTCGGTGGGGTTAAAAGGTAAATCATACACCTGACAAGGGCTAAAGAATGGATTGGCCATAATCTTGTTGACAACATTGAGGATGGGGGAGATGAAATTTGATTGTTTAAACAAAAGTTGGAATGATTCTTCCCATATTTATAGACAATACTTGAGTAGATACGTTAACAGATAGATATTGATAGATTTTCTTCTTTTTTTTTTTTTGGCGAGGCTTTTATGAATCTGAAATGAGGATTTTAGGAATAGCGACATCTCTTGATTGTTCTTTCCAGATTACCAAACTTGGGAATTGAATTTTTAAAAGTTTGTTATAAATCCTATATTTTTCAAATTAGTTAAAAAAAAAAAAAAAAAAGTTCATATTTTAGATATTTTAAACTTTTTTTCTTTAATTCATCACCTTTATTCATTCAAGAAAAAAATCTTAAAAATAATTGTTTCAGTTATGGGATTTCTCAAGTTGTCAACAAACTGATTTGGTAAAAAATTATAGACCTATGAAATGGGTGCTGGGAGCACACAATATCTGTGTACTTGTATATAAATTACTTTTATTTATCATATTTCCCGGTATTGAAGATGCTATTTTTTCCCCAAAAATAAATCTCAAAAATTTATCCTGCATCTTACTGACTGAAGGTTACTTTTTTCAAAGGCCTATCTTAACTGCAGAGAAAGATTGTAATCGGTACTCCTGAATGAAGTGTATAAATTATGCTTAGTATAGTAAATAAACAAAAGTATGATCTATTTATATATTCCTCTGTCCATAACAATGGGCTCTTCCACTTAAAGGTTACAATTTTGCTGATAAAAATATCACCTACCCACCATTTGAAGCTGTGGACTTTTCCACTGAAACAAGTTCAGTTCGGTTTATTTTTTTTGGGGGGGGGGTGAAAAAAAAATCATCTCATAGAAATTCAAATATATCCGTGAACTTTTTTCATGGGGGTTAACTAGTAAAAAAAATAAAAAAAAAAAAAAAAAAATTAATTGTAATCACAAAAATCCATTCCTGTATTCACGTACTATGGTTCTGTGTTTCTGTTCTGTACGAGGAAAAAAAAAAATACAAACTACGCGTAATCAAGAAGATTTACCTGTCGCTAAGCCATTCACAAAACATTCTGGTGAAGCAGGTGAAATTGCTGAGACCTTAAATTTATGTTTGTTATTTCATTCTGAAACTTTAACAAGTTTAAATTGGGGTGCCTCCTTGAGGCTGGAGCATCCTCAACACCGGGAAATAACAGTATTTTTGGAAAAAAAAAATTAAAAAAAAAATGAACTTTTTACTAAAGATCTACTTCTTGACTAAACAGGTCATTTGTCGATAGATTTTAGTAGACAGAATTTCAGCTGGTAATCTGTGTATTGGTAATATTATATTAGATTGAATCAAAGTGAAGCTCTCCAATGGCGTTCAGTCTGTTATTTACTGTTTGAATTTAGCTTTGAAAAACGAATGATCTGATATGCTTTGAGGTGTAAGAGTTGATGAGGAGAGATCAATATAGAACTGGCATAATTTATTCTTTTAAATCGGTGGTTCTCAGAGTCCCCGGTCACATTCCTCCCCTTGTGATCCCAGGTTTCCTCAATTCCTCCCCCATTTCAAATCATCATCCAGTAAGTTTTTCACCATTATACTTTTACTGTGGTATTTAATGAAACAATTTATTCTTCCCCTGACTAAAATTTCCCCCCCTGGGAGCCAAGTGACTTCTCTTTTGAGAATCACTCGTCTAAATGGTCTTCATGCCATTTTTCTATTAGATTTCCTGGTTGTTTCCTTCTGAAACTTGAGTGTTTTTGATAATTTGGTGAAAACATATACAATTCCTTGTGTCGATTTCAGTAACCTTGTTGGGAAGTTATTGATGCCCTTTCAAGTGTACATATTTAGTGTTAAGCTTTGTTCTCTCTGTTACAAACTAGAATGGATTCTAAATGTAAGATGAATGTGCTCACCTGGTTGCTTTTACTTATAGAGTTGTGCATTCAGTGGACATTTAAGAAAAAGAAACTGTTTTAAGAAAATCAGGAACTTGATGGTTCAGAGCTGTGTCTCTGATCAACCTTTTCAAGTCTAAATTAGTATGATGCTTAATGCTTGAATCAAAATGTCCTCGTAGACTTGTACAAGAGATTTATGGGACCTATATATCCCAGCAGTCATAGAAACTTAAGGATATAGATGTCCCAGGAGTCTTGAAAAAGTTGAAACAACTGATATTGTTTTTTCTTTTTGAAAATGAGACCTGACTCTGATTAGGATAAAAACCTTTTGGATGTGGAATGGATCACATGACTAAAATAATATCCGTGAATATTTCTTTCTCTCTAATGTTCATCCCCTTCGATTACAGTGGATCTTTATGTTTTTTATCATATCTGTGATTGAGGCCAAGCCAAATTGTTCAAATTGTTCCCTCCACTGTTGAACTTGTGCATTCCTTGGGCAAGCTTTTCAAAATTTCTGTTCCTCCTTCTATCATAAACCAAACCTCCTTATTGTGAAGAGGCTGCATTAGGATAAAAATCATTCAATTTTTTTTTTTCTCAACTCAACAAAATTCTTTTAGCTAAAACTATAACGCTTTCTTACCTGTGATACAGAAACCAACTTTTTGTCTATGTCTCAAAATCCAGCTTGCACATGATTGTTGAGAAACGTTATGCCTGTTTGATTTCACACGGTTAACCACTTGTGAAAGTCAGTTGTAAATGAAATGAAGCATCTCTTAAAGTTCGATTTTAGAACTCCCCTTGTTATTGACAGCCTATTATAGTTGATCCGTACAATGTGATTTGGGATCCTACAAATATCCTTTCATCATTTCTCAGAAAGCCTTCTTACCATATATATTGAGAGTATAAGAAAGCAAATATTGCTATGTTGTATGTAGAAGCAAGCATATTAGTCCTGTTGAATGTATTTTTGTCAAATGAATCTGTAAATACCAATCAATATGGCTCAGTTTTAAGAAGAAAAACATCTTAGTTCCGATGTTTCAAGATGATACAAAACAATGTTTTATTGGGGGGGGGTCAAGTATTTGAATAGATAGACTTGATCGTGCTTTGAAGGCAATAGTTGAAAGATATATGATGTGCTATCCAAGAGTTCAGGGAACTTGATGGGAAGTAGCTTCTTCAAAGAAAGGAAAAAAATGGTGGAGATTAAGGTTCTATATTTCCTAATGGAGTTATTTCAAGAAGTGTATGAAATGTCCAATAAAATATGAAAAACACTGAGTAAGTTGACAGATGAAATGATTGAACAATGTCCTAAAATTTCCTGAACTTCTAGTGTGTGTGTGTATATATATATATATGTGTATATATACATGTATGTGTATATATACATGTATGTGTATATATATATATATATATATATATATATATATATATATATAAAAGTAGGTGTTGCATAAGTATGCTGGTTTCTGAATGTTTTGCCTTGTTGTGAATTATGTTCTGAAAATCTTTCAAGAAGTAATGCTATTAATGAATACTGTCTGGGATTTTGAAGTGAAGCATGTGTATTATTCCATAAATGATATTGAGAAGATAGCAAATTACAGAAAAGAAAAATAGTAGACAACATTCAAATGATGCATTATCTATTCACTAGTATTTCTTTCATCTTAATTTCAATTGCAACTTTGATATCGACATTCCATGATGAATGACAATATATCTGTGAGTTGTGGTGAAAAAGCAACAGAAATAGAAGAAACACTAGTCAAACAAATTTTGATAGAAAGCTACAGAAATTAAAATTGAAGAAATACCAGTTGAAAAGATTCATTCCACAAGATATTTCGTTTCTCTTTCTTCTCTCACTATAATCCTAAGTTTAGTATCTAATGATATCGCTTTACACTTACTTGTCAAATGGTATATGAAGAGTACTTTATTGATTTTTAAAAAAATACTGTACTTAGAAAAAAAAAAAAAATATTACTACACAAATGATTTGCTATAACAAGGTTACATTCAGAGGAAATATGAAACCAGGTGTGTTTGTGTGCACACACACACGCACACACACATATCTATCTATCATTTTTATATAAAAAAAAATATATATATATATATATATATATATATATATATATATATGAATACGATAAATTGCGTTATATCATATTGAAACTCTATTTGAAATGATCTCGGCATCACATGGTGAATATTTCATTTGGTCTAGACAAAGTGAATATAATAAACAATTGAAGAAAATGAAGCTGCTGCAGGAAATTTTCTTGAATTTTTCATTCTATCTACACTGTCTAGTCCAAATGATACATTCATCGTGTGATGATGGGAAATCATTTCAAATAGTTTCAGTATAATATAATGCCATTTATAATCATTCTCTCGGATCATACATCCGTTTCTTAATAACATATATATATATATATATATATATATATATATATATATATATAAGTAGCTGTTATTGGTTTAAATTCTGAAGCTGTCCTAAAATCAATCCATGTCAATATCAATATCATGCAGGCAGGCCTACATGGAAAAGAGAATTTGTATTTGGACTATTTCATTGCACTCTAAACATTGAGTTGTAATTCAGATGAACTTACTCTTCTTTTATGAAACAAAACGTTTAAATTCTGAAATGTTATAAGTAATGTATATATGTTAGTCAAAAGCAAGGTACATTGTGGTTTACTTTCTTGAATTTCCTTCCTTTTTTAACGTATACATATATGTAGAAAGAAAATAGACTCTGAGATCTGATTCAACCCTTTCTCAACAGATATTCATTTTGAACTATTTGTAGGAATTTGGCAAGTCAGACATTAGTTGCTTATTACTCATGTTGATGAAAATGAAGCTACATCATGAATATTTTTTATTTGAAGAAGATAATAGCTTTGGTTGAAGATGAATCCATACTTTCTGTTCAATCAGAAACATTATCTGCCTACATTAGTATATGCTGTAAAAAATGTCTTCTTTCTTGGCCTGTTGCAATGAATCAGCATTGTCTTCTTTGTCAGTAAAATGTATGTAGGGCAGCTTTTGAATCCGTACGACTCAGAATTCTTGCTTTGTATGAAACTGGCCAGTTAAAAAGTAAATCAAAGTCTGTTTTGAAATTTCATGGGAAATTTTAGATCTTTGGGTGTTGCAGCTGAATGTTAATGGGTACGTAATAAAAAAATCTTGTAAGATAAGAACTATATCATCAAACAATAAATTCAACAATAAGTTTTTGATGGACTTTCAGTTTAATGATGCTATAACAGGGTTTCAATTCCCTGCAAAAAATGTATTTATCATCAAATTCAAATTGAAACCATATTTGAAAATTTGCCTGATATACAAAATTATATACATTAAAAGAAAGTATAACAAGATGAGATTTTTTTTTTTTTTTAAAAATCTGGTTAGACCTTTTATTTTCCTGGTTAGATCATTTTTTTTTCTTTTTTTAAAGGTTCTATGCTTTACTATTCAACATTCATGGTTTATTAGTTATGTCAGCAGTATTAGCCAATAAAGTCAAGAATTGAATTTGGTGATGCTCTGGAATTTATAGTTGAACTGACATCTGGGAATCTTCTTGAGATTACAATATGTTTGTCTATATTTAATAACAGCACTAAGTAAATGGTTTAGATTGGTTGTGTTGTATATTCTTTTTTCCTTCGGTAATTTTGGTGCACATTGGTTTGTGAAACTTTTAGAATTTTGATTTTTTAAAAACTCTTTTTTTTTCCTGAACATGTTCTATGTAAAAGCAGTTGACATTTTTTTCTTTAACTGCTTCTAATGTAAAAATTGATACCAGAAAAAAAAAATTTGGGAATGTAAAATGAAATAGTACCATTAAAGGTTTGAAAATTTGGAGGAAAAAAAAAAAAAAAAAAAAAATCTGGAGTGACTTGAGTTGCTCTGCTGGTCAGAGTCACTTGACTTGACTCTATCAACTGTGATTTATTGGTATTTTGCAAAAATTCTCTTCAATAATTGGCTGAATGTGTTCATGGTTCTCTGATGGCTGAAATGGCTTTGTTGCTTTGGTCCAATTGCTTTGGGTTTAAAACAAACTGAAGAAAATGGTTGTTTCAGATTTCTGTATCTTCTAAAATGTACTGTTGTTGCAACTTACTGATTGAATATCTTTGTAATGTACACTATCCTGTCTGAGATGATTGGTGGAAGAAACACTGCTCAAATTTCTTGTGATATAACCAAAATGATGAGGATATTGTCTGAATAAATTAATAAATGTCTGGTTTTTTTTTCAACTGGATTTTAATTTGCTTGGTTACTGCTTTCTTGGGAAATATACACAGGCTGAAAAAAATAAGATAAATAATTCAATAATGGATAATTTTTCTTTCAATTAGCCAATATAAATTAGTATGAACAATGAGATTTGTGAGATAAAGTTTGTGGAGCTTTTTTACAAATTGACTTTCTTTAAAAATTGTATTTTCTCGAAAGTGTTCTCAAATGCCAAATTATGTAGATAAAATTCATAGTAAGTCACAAATGAAGAAAATGAAATTTAAATCATTTTTACTATCTGATCTGGAGCTCTAAGATTTAAGGAGTTTAATTTACTTTTGTTGTATATTTTTAATATTTTAGTGATCAGATGCAATAATAAAATTTCATTAAAATGAGGTACATATTTCCACTACCATCTTATGTACTCATGATCTAAAAAAAAATTGTTTGTTTTCAGAAAAGGGAAAATCACTGTTCCTTTAATATTAATAATGATAAGTTACTTGAAATGATTCTATTTTCCTGTTTAGATCTTTTTAAAAACAATTTCCTGCTTTATTATTCAACATTCATTGTTTGTTGGTATTATCAGCAGTATCAGGCAATAAAGTCAAGAATTAGATTAGGCAATACTCTTGGATTTATAGTTGGACAAAATCCTTTTGAGATTACAATGTAATTGTCTATATCTGATAATAGCTCTGCGTAAATGGGTTAAATTGGTTGTGTTTTACATTCTTTTTCCAAGGATAATTTTGATGTGCTTTAATTTGTAGAACTTCTGGAATTGAAAATTCATTAAGATGAAGTAAATCGTTCCACTGCCAGTTTCTGTACCCATAATCTGAAAAAAGAGTTAGTTTTTAGAAAAGGTGAAATTTTTAAGTGTTAAAGGAACAATAATAAGTTACTTGTAAAAAGAAAAAAAATCAAATCTTATATTATGAGCAGGTAAGTATATTAGTTAACTTTAAATATTCCCCTTATGATTACAAATAATATAAAGATACTTATCATCGGGATGGTGTAGAATTTTCTATCGTATTTTTCTTCCGATCAAGATGATTTATTTTAATGGAGGAAATCCAGGATGGAAAAGATGTAACCCATGATATGAATAAAGGTTTTGATATTTGTAAATGCTGCTATGGAAACTAATATGATTTTTCCGTTTATAACCATTAAATTGTCATCCACTTTAGTTGCTTCAATATTCCTTTTTTTTTTTTTTGTATGAAGTTCCTAAATTGAGGTCTATTTGACTATTTCACCTACAACCCTATCATATGTTGATTGTTGTCCGGTTCCATTGGGTTAGGAACCTCAGGTCTCTTATTTTTAGTCTGGGGACATTTTTTTCTGTTCTCTGAATGCATTGCAATCCTCAATTTGTACCATCATCTAAAAGAAAGAAAAATTCCAAGTTAGAGAATATCTTACTGTTTAGTCCCACTCTGACCATTTCATGTCTGTAAATATTTTGTTGTTAATTCATTGAATCTTGATTAAATTTCCTATACTTGATTTTATATTTTCACTGAAAGTTTAAGCAACCTTCACAACAAATTTTTTTTTTGTCTAAAGAAATGAAACAAATTTAAAGAAATTTTTTTTGTAATGGGATAAGTTTTATTCTTGTATGAATTATTACCAGGTTAAAATTCTGAAGGCTCTTAGTCTATGGATGCTGTGAGGGCCCCCAGTAATATTTTCAAAAGGAAAACAAAAATTAGATTATTTTTATTTTTACAAACCATTATTCATATCAGAGTTTGTATGACGTCATGAACCACCATAGGATATTTATGCAGTTAGTGCTTCTTTACGTCATAGTATGTTTACTGCCAATATAAACCCAATGTATTCATTGAACCCTTTCTGAATATATCATTCAGAGGACTTATACTTTGATCCAGCATTCACAAATGAAATGACTTTTCGCTTAATCTCTGGAGGCCTTGCAACTGGCGGGGGCCCCTGGGTTGCAACCCTTGTAGCCCATGACTCAATCTGACACTAGTGTGAAAGCACGTCAGATATAAACAAATGGTAACAAAGGTTTTGTCATATTTTTAGATCTCATTGTAAACAGTCTCATGTCTTTGTTGGCAAGTTGTAAATGGTCAGGGTAGGGAAGGGGTGATTGTATTCTGATGATCCCTTTAAATTCTACGTATAAGGGGAGAAATTTTCTCTCTATCCCCAAAATGGGTGAAAAAAATGGAAAATTGATAATTATGAGGAAAAGAAAACTTATTTTTCAATGCATTAAATTTTATGGTTGCCATATTTTCTTTTCTGTTTAAATCTTCTTTCCAGAATGAAAACCTTGATAACCAGAGCTGCTGTTGATACTCCACTGAAACCTAGTTGAAAGTTTATATCATCTGGGTCCCCACCTTTTTTTTCTCCATTTTGAAATCCAATGCATAAAATTCTTGCTAGTACAAAAATGAAAATACCCCAATCGAAAATGTTAACAAGAAAAAAGTTAGTTTCCTTTTCAAAATACTTATAGGTAAAATATTTTGTTATTCAATGATACAAAAATGCAAATGTATGTAGCTCAGGATTTGGTATCAGGTGCCATTATCTCAAGTCAAACCATTTTCTTCTCTTTTCATAGCTTCCTTGTTACAGAATAATACTTTGAAGTTCAAATTTTTGAAAAATTACGATTGAAAACTAGGCCTTAAAATGCATACATTTAAAAAAAATTTTTTTTTCACAAGAGTATATAACAGCACTGAGAATAATTTTTGTGCATTTAATATGTGCATATATTCAAAGCAAATTGATAAAAGTATTTCATCTGTTGGGAAACAATTCTGTCTCATTGTATTAACCTGGTGACATGACTGAAGCTTATTTGATAATCTGTTTAATGATCTTAAGGTAAATTGCTGAAAAAGCAACAGATCTCCCTTCCTTTGTCCATTGCCTGATAAATATGTATGGAGTGTAATATTATTATTAGTATTATTACTACTACTAATGCAGGATATTATAACAGTATTCATTCCGATGATGTGAAAAATAATTTTGATTAGAATTGCTGAATTTGTTTTTCCATATTTTTCACTCTTCTGAAAATTTTTTTTTTTTTCAACATCACTGTTCTTACATCTAGAAACCTTGGGTATTTGAAAAAGAAATACTTTCAATACTATTAGTCAGGAAGAGATTTCCAGATCATAAAAAGAGCAGACTAACTATATTTATGATTTCAAAGCACAAAACACAAATATATTATATATATCTCGTGTATATTTGCATGCATATATCCCATTTATTTACCAACGTGTATTGCATCAAATGAAAATAACAAGTGATTTAGAAAATATAAGTACTAATTGACCACAACCGTTCACATTTTTTTTTTTTTTTTTGGTGATGGATAAAAGGAGTTTATTTTCTGCCATAGGGTTTGTTCCATGCTCATAAATGCAGTTATAATTTTATGAATGTTAATTAAAATCCCTTTTATTTATTTTTCAATTTTTAATTATTTTCTGATAAAATATAGGACAATTCAGGATTGAAAGTACCATGAGATTGCTCGGTTGTGTTCAAGTGTTTGTCCTAAACTGATTCTTAGAGCGACAATTCTTGCCTTCGGGCCAGTAAAGAGCTAAGATTCAGGATACTAGAGGATGGGTAATTCTAATGTATAAGTCCGATCATTTTGAATTACTTTCCCACAATTTCTCTCCTTCTTACTACTACTACTATTATTATCATTATGATTATTCAATGCAGTCTGCTTCAAAATGTCTAGGTGAAGCTTTTTTTCTGAAGCACAGGTTGAATACTTATGGTTGGCAGTTCAAGGATTTTTATTTTCTTTTTTTAAAATTGTTTTTGGTTGCTTATAGATTACATCTGAAAATAATGGGAACTGAAGTGTAAATAAATCAGATTTTTATTTATATTTTTGACTTTTGTTTTTGTTTTTTTTTGTTTTTTTTTTTGCTTTTGAAATGTTTTTAGAGTAATCATTTTTAACATATTCTCAATTTGAACTGTAAATAAGTCATAACTAAGAGAAAAGGCCACTTTATTTTGATATTAAGTTTTTACTAATAAAAGCTGTGGAAAACAGATTTTTCTACTGTGCTAAATTGAACTGATACCCCTCTATATGTTCGACTTGTTTTGTATTTCTGGTTTTTGTTAAATTTGCATTAAACAAAAGTTGATGATCTTGGAAGCAAATTACACAAATTCAAAATATTCGTTATTTATTTTTTTTTAATAAGTCAGTCTAATTCCTTACAAATATTGTTTTGAATAAAACAAATATTTATGTAAAGCTCTTTTAATTACTTAGAAAACATGAATTATCTTTCATGAGTGGATAATATTGTCAAGAATTCAATGAATAAATTTTGAACATGGAAAATATGATCAATATTTTTAGAATATAATTTACATTTACTCTGGGGAAGTGTACCTTGGAAAAAAAAAAGCATGTCAAAGCACTGACTTTCAAAATAAATACAGTGTTTAAACCAAAAGTCTCACTTCTGCACTCTCACATGAAAAGACTCCCATCTTTTAGAGTAAGGGACATAACTCATTTGTCTTGAACTTATATATTATGTGCTGACTATAGAGGAGTTTCCCTTATTTATTTTTGAGTACTCAAATATGATATAAATTCAGTAGATAAGAAGGTAGCCTTCAAGCAGGTAAATTTCTAATTTTCAAGATTAAATTCTGATTGGTAGTTATTTGCATCCTAATATCTTGAAACCAACTTTGACTTTAATTTTCTCTGCTTATTAACTTCGGTTAAGGGATGTATCATGATTTGCAACGAATCTGTTGTTAGCAAACTTTTTTTGTCTTATGCAGATGTTAGGGGAACAGGTGAATTACCCAAAATGGGGTGAGGATGAAAATTTTGAAGGTAATGAAATAAAGGCTCAAACAAATAGATGAAGTTCATTTTAGGAAACAGGATTTCAAACAAATATATATATATATATATATATATATATATATATATATATATATAAAAAGTATATATATTTATATTCTGATGTGTTAATTGAATGTGGCTGTTGCCGTGTGAAGGATTTTCTCCCTTTCTGAATTTGAAAACGAAATAGATGAATAGGTTAGACCCCCCAAAACAGCATCCAAGTTGCCCTGACATTAAAAAAAAAAAAAAAGCTTTGATGTTAATGTTGTTGTATAAAACAATGAAACAGTACCGTCTCTAACAACAGAAATGTTTGAATGAAATGCTTCAGTTCTTCAATCCTTTTTATTTATCTTGTATATGCTCTGTTCTTATCACAGCAAGTAACTTTTCAAGTCTTGTATAATTGATTCTTGATCTTGAGAGAAGTTTCTGCTTCTTTTTAAGAACAATTAGCCAGTCTTTATTTACTCTGAAGTCTTGGGTGGGAGAAATATCATTTAAAACAAATAGATTTGGGGTGATGCTCCCAAAAGTTCCATAACCCCTCATATCTAGGTACATGTAATAGATATATAGTTGACAAAACTAACTTTCTTGCTTATGGCCCCACTTGTGGAGCTAGGAGTGAAAAACAAACCGATGAGCAGTGGTTTAGGAGAATTTTGTTCAGGTCCTTTGAATTGCATTTGAAGAATTATTGGAAATTTTCAATTATTGTCATTGGTGAAATCCAACTGCTTATGTAGAAGTTTTAAAAAAAACGTGAAAGATTTAAAAGGTAAACCAGTATATTGAATGGTATTAAAATTGCTATCCATTTGTTACCTAACAGGAACAATGGATATGGTAAGTAAAAACCTGCACAAAACTGAACTATATATATGTATATATATCTATAGTCAATATTTGCAAATTACTGTATACTCTGTACAATCTATGTAAGGTTGCCTTAAACTTTGAACTTCTTTTAAAGCATCTCGTCCAAGTTTTCATTGAGAAATTAGTGCTACACATTCTTCTTAATTTTTGAGTTTTCTGGATGTTAAGATATGTAACTTATACTGGCTAAATACCCTAGTTTCAATTATGGCAACATTATTTAAAATGCATCTCATTGATGTCAAGTCTACTAATTTAGTCTGGTACAAGATCATCTAACTCAACATAATAATAGATGGACTTATTTATTTATTCATTCATTCATTACATACATATATATGTATATATATATATATATATATATATATATATATATATATATCTTTCCATAGAAAGGCCGTTTATGCAAATTATTATATTTAATGGTATGGTCGTGAGTATGTTTTGTCTGATTCCTGTTTCAAACTAAAAATTATAACGGATTGGTCTATGTGAAATAGATTAACAAAGCTGAAAAACAATTATAGGGTTGTAATGAAATGAGATATTCAGTTATGTCATAACCAAATATGTCACAGAAATACTTCAGACATTGTCTGATTACGCATTAAAGCAGCCCGAGTCAAGTTGGGACTTGAAAGAACACTTGAAATTGGAATACTTGAATTATCAAAAATGAATTGCCTAATAAAATAGCTTTCGGATCATTAATTCCTGATCCATACATGAATAATACTGACATTATTTTGTGTAACATACATGTGCATAATGTTGACCATTTTGATCCTTTTTTGACCGCTTTTTTCCTTTTCTCTATTTTTGTGTTTTTCATGAGACAAAATCTTAATAGTGTAAGTCATGCCAAGGTTATTGCGAGTAAAACTATTTTTGATCAAGGCTTTTTTCTCTGCATTTTTTTGTGTTAGTTATGACAATTTGAAAACCCTCACACACATACAAACATTGTCTGAAAGAATCAGAAAAGTCTGCTCATTTTGTGCCACCATATATATATATATATATATATATATATATATATATATATATATATATATATATATAAGGTTTAATCTATAATTATCTGATGACTAGTGGCTTACAGTTTTCTTGCTGTAATTCTCACTAGAGAAATTGTTACTATCTGTTGTAAAGGACAGTGAAATTGATGTTGTTTAGAAACTTAGTAAATAACCAGTTACAAAAATTAAGTAAATTTTTACTGGTAATGATAATGATGATTATAATAATAATAATAATATGATAATAATGATAATGATAATGAGAATGTAGAGGGGGGGGGGGGGCTGGAGACTTGCTGTCACTCAGTCTCCGGCACTAACCCCCATGCAACTCGTGTGAAAATACAAATGATATTAATGCAATGCTTATATACTTAATATTTTCTGTCTGGAGGTGTAACTGCTGTACAATAATTCCTCCTCTTGAAATAACTTTCTTTCCAGCATTTGGTTGTTTTCCTATTCTCATTTTTATTTCTTTCATCTTTGATGTTTTTCCTTTTCACGTCTATGATGTTCTCATTCAAACACAGTTGTTGAGATGGTTCGATGCCAGAGTTTGGGATCCACTGCTTATTGTTCCCGGGTTTCTAGGTTGATGTTGGTCTTCTTCAAAGTCTGAGTTGATTCAACATTTGTTGGTCCTCAAATCATTCAGTTGCTGCAACCGTTTATTCTGTGAGCAGTGATTAGGGTCTCCCATTGAATTTCTTTTATTCTTACCTGTCTCTGTGAAAGTACAGTTGTTACGTTAACCCTATCAATAAAAAGATAAGTAATTTCAGTAATACACCCTCTCAGTTATTTATAACCTTAAATAATCACTTATCCATTTCAGAGGAGAAAAAAAAACATTTTCTTTAACTTTGAAGAGAGACCACATTCCTTCTCTGCTCCCCTTCTCTACTTGACTGTGTAACTTTCAAAGAATCACCTTGGTTATCAAAAAGGCAACATAAAATTGTCTGTGGCTAAATACTGGTTGTCAAAAATCTGATATCAGGTATTATTTATTTTTATTGAATGATGTAATTTTTTTTCTCGTTTTTTTTTCTCCCCCCCAGAACATGTTCATTTTAACACTATCTTTTTTATTTGCCTGCATTATATTGTATTAAACTTTTTTTTGCGGATGGGGGTGGGGGGCATTTTTTCCCTTTTTTTTTCCTGCAACTTGGGGAGATTTTGAAATTTTATATTTGTAATAAACAAAAAAAGAAACAAACAATATTATATCTGTAAGCATAAACTGCTTGTTTGAATCATTTTCTTTCGTTCTATCCCCAAAGAGAGCAAAAATTAATTGTCAAGTGTTGTCAATGGGTTTAGCTAACTTTGATTAAATCTTTTTTTTCCTAATTCTGATGGGACCAAAGGATATATATATATATATATATATATATATATATATATATATGTATATACATCAATTTTCTTCCTTTAACTCAATTTTTGATAAAAACCTAACAAAGAAAGTAACTAAAATAAATGAACAGATATTATTTTTCACATGTAGCTCAGTTATGAGGGTGTGAGTGGTGTAATGGCTATCCAGGCAAACAGTGGGATCGGTGAGTTGAGTTCAAACTCTAGCCAAGGCTTTTTGAATTATTTTTCTCATTATTATCCTTGGGGAAAGCATGAATCTTCTTCTCTAGGCTATAGGTAAAACGGCAAGGCAGACTGGGCTCTATATCCTTGGAAAGCAACCTAGTGACGGTCCTGACAGAATCCTTCACCCCCATGCCAAGTGGGGTGTGTACAGGACGACCCTTAGTCAAAAACCATGATGTTACCAGACATCCCTGGGGTAGGGTACAGATAGGGTTCGTGTTTTGGGAGTGAGAAAAAGCCTGGTGCAATATCTCAGATATCATAAAAAAAACCTCCATTTTCAGACAGTATTTTCATCTTAGAATTGAAGTTCACTAATATTGAATTTTTGTTCTTCACTATATATTGATTTCATATGGAGTTGAGAAATTTGAAGGAAATATCTCCAAATCTTTTGCTTAACTGACGAGGAGGGGGTTAACCCCCCCACTCAAAAAAACCCCAACATATTGCTTTTCATGAAGTAGTGATGTTGAGAATCTCTTGTGTCTCCAAGAGATATCAACATTCCTAGAAATCTATTCTGTTTTTGCTTGCATACATCAGCCGAGCTCCAAGCCATCATTTAATGAAGGTGGGAACGTGCTGATTGAAAAACACTGAGCTGTGATTTGTAAGTGTACGTGAATGTCTACTTGGTTTGAGATAAGGTATTTGCCAGTTGAATTTTGTGAAACTTAATAAGAAACAATTGAAAAAAAAAAAAAAAATAAAGGAGATGAAAGACAGCTGCAAAAATAAAAGATGACTTTCTGAGAGAGATTGGGAAAATATGAAGGATGGGTTTAAAAGTAAGATTTGATCTTCTGCCAACCATAGGGTTCTCGTAGCTCAGTTGGTGAGGGCAAGTAGTGCGTTTAACCAGGCTCCCCTCGGATAAAAGTATTGAATTTGAATCTTATTCATAGCTTATTCTTCATTTCCGATCTTAGCTGTTTAAAAATTAAATTAAGATGTGAGAAAAAACTAGTCGAAATTAGTGATAATAAAGGATGACTTAATTAAAAAAAGATAAAATCTTTTTAATCTTAAGATTTGTAACATTCAGGAAGCAAAAACTACTCTTGAAAAATGGACATTTTCCTGATAGTTATACCAACATTTAAATCAAAGGTCACTTACACTTTTCATGAAGGATTATCCGTTGCCAGATTAACTAGTTTGGCTGTCGATATGAATTCTATTTACTTTTTTTGTGTTGAATACATGAACTACAGGCTCACATCACTAGTACTCATTTTATTTCTGTTTTTTTTCTTTTTTTTTTTCTTTAGAAAATGATCTAACAAATATATTATAAAATGGCTACCTGCTTGTATGCTAAAATATCATTGGAGTTTAAACAATTTCTACCCAATCAGTCTCAAACACACAGCAATTGGATAGAGCTGGTGGAATGATGGCCAAGTTGTTCTATAGAACCATCAATATACACAGATTTGTTTGTGTCCAGATCAGCTGGCCTGATTGAGTTTCTATTCCCAATGCTGTCGATATGATTTATGTTCCACTATGAAATCCGTTTATCTATGGATAAGATCCGTGAATGTGTGATAAGGTTAATTTCAAGTCTATAACACAAATCTAAAAACAAAAATTTAGAGGTTGATACGAAAGAGAGAGAAAAGGTGGAATTTTCCATTGACCATTGTCCAAAAAAAACATCTTTTTTTCATTTTATTTTTCACCCCCAATTATTTCTACATGGATCTTTGATATGGTTGGGTTTTACACATAATGCCGAGGTGGAAAAACTTACCGTGGATGTGAAACATGTGATTATGATATACATTATATATATATATATATATATATATATATATATATATATACATATATATATAAAAATGGTAATCTCCTTTTGGCTTGCAGGCAAGCAAAGGACTATTATTGAATCTTTTATGTAGCTGACAAAATTTATTTTCTTTTTTTTTTTCATGTGACAAAGATATTAGTACTTTGCTGAATCTTTTCTTCTTTTTGAAAAAAAAAAAAAAAAAATTTAATTTGGATTGGTCCCCCGGGAAAAAAGAAAGAAAGAAAGAAAGAAAGATCTCTCAGCATGAATATTATTTTTGATTTTTTGATTTTTATTATTCTTTCATTTTTTCTCATATGGTCCCTAATCCAAATCAAACTTTTACGGTTAAACAAACACCTGAAAGAGTAAACATTGGAAAATATTATTTTGCTTGGAGATCTGCTGAGAATATAACCCTAAGAGAATGTAATGGCGAATTGAAAAAACAAAAAACAAAGCCAAAATCTTTCTTTCCCTTTCAATTCTGCAATTCAATGTTCAAACAAAATGAAGAATTGAGTTAGGTCAGTGTGGCCTTGTCTCCTCCTGTAAAAGTGAACTCTCTCAATGAATAATCGTCAGTGTTAAAGACTTGTTGACATTTGGAAATAAACCAACATCTTATTCATTTCACGAGTCTTCTGTTGGTATTTAATGTTGGTCTTTGTTGTTGTTGTTGTTATTGTTGCTGGGTAAACCATATTCAATTGTTATTCGAATTGTATTTACATTTCAAAACGCTGCATGAAAGAACCTCATATGTGATAAATTCATTATGAATAGACATCACTTTGGGGTGAGAAACACCTGCGAAAAATTAATACAATGTATTTCAAGGAATTGTGTGAAATTGACGAAACCTTTGTCCGCATAAGCTCAAATACAGGCAACCCATGCTTTACATGAATTATTTGTCTGAAATTCTACTCACATGAAACAAAGGCAATTAATATAATCAATGAGAAAAATTACAGTGAATCCCCAGCCTTTCATATCATAGTAACTGAATAATTCAACACATAAACCAAGAAATTGTCAGTTTTCCAAATCATGGTAACTGCATTTTGTGTTGATTGAAGTAGCATGTAGCCAGGTTTGCCTGTAATCCAAAGAATTATATTCTGCCCAGAAACATACATGCACACATTGGTTTATATATGCTGCATCAAAATCAAGTTGTAATAGAAATTATCAATTCTAATTGAAGTAAAATAGGCAGTTCTGTTTTTGGATACAAGTCAGACTGTGAATGTCCATTGTGAAATAAATTTGTTATTGTGTTATGGGGCATCCATACATTGCTGATTTCATATCGTCTCTATAACACAAATGGTTATTGGAATTGCAGCTGATAATAATTCTTGATTATTTCTTCATTATTTAACAATATTTCAGTCATGATTTAAGGCAGAAAAAATGTAACAAGAATTTTGAGACTTTTTTTCAACAGAATAGAAAATTTGCCTAAATTTTTGAAAATCTGTATAAAATATGTCCGTCTCATTTTTTTTTTTCACTATAAAATCTACACTATACTTTTAACAATCAAAATCTAAAGGTTTTCGTGTCCCATGGCCACTGTCTGGAACCAGTGTGTGCCCTGGTGGTTTGGGACCACCTCATCAGAGTTTTAAGTTTCTCTTGCTGCTCTATTTTGCATGTTCAATATTCCAACCAAAATATTTTCTATTCCTCTTCAGCTTACAGCCCAACTGGTAACTGAGATTAATTCAAAATTCCTCTTTTCAGTTCATTTGATGTTGTTTTTTAGAAGTCAGTTTCTTCAAATCAGTTGATAGAATATAAAATCATCATTTTTTAAGACTTATAAAGGTATATAGTCATAAAATCTAATTGTATGTATTTGTTGGTCTAGGGAACCAGCTTTCGTATTATTATGCAAGAGTTTCTTCCCTTAGAAGATTTTTATTATTTATAAGAGAAAAATGATTGTGCACAAGATTTAATTTCTGTGAAAATTACTCAATAGAAGTAGCTTAAAACCTCTTATATGATTGCAACTGCAAAATAACTAAATATTGCTGTCATTTTCTGACAGCCATGGTGAATTAGTTGTTTAGAACTAGAATTTATCTCTGTTTTATTTAGAATCATCCTTTTCATTTTTAATAACAATATCTTAATGTGCAATTATTCTTGAACGGTATTGTAAGTAATTTTCTCTCCTTCATGTTACCATGGTTACAAACAAAAGTTATTTTTTTCCAAGAGATCAAAGTTATTCAGCTATACCTTGTATGTGTGCGTATATATATATATATATATATATAATTATATATATACACACACACACATGTATGTGTGTGTGTGTGTATATATATATATATATATATACACACATATATATATATATATGTATGTATGTATGTGTGTATATATATATATGTATGTATGTATGTGTGTATATATATATATGTATGTATGTATGTGTGTATATATATATATGTATGTATGTATGTGTGTATATATATATATGTATGTATGTATGTGTGTATATATATATATGTATGTATGTATGTGTGTATATATATATGTATGTATGTATGTGTGTATATATATATATATATGTAAACTGACTAGTGTGTGTGTGCATATTATATATTTACCCAGCAGAATTATTTGTCAATGCTTGAGATTTTCATGAAGGAGAAGTATGATGGATAGACTTTTAAATGAGCTAACCTTCTAGCTGTTACTATTCTGATCAGTGTACTTGGGATTTTTAAATGCAACCTTGTTCAAATGGTTGTCCGAACTTCTTAGATAAAGAATTGCCATTATGATTCATTTTTGTTTCTTTTAATATTATTTTCCCAACATCACCAGCTTTTTCTTTCTATCTGCTTCATACTTCTTGCTTCACAGCAGTAGATTGTAAAAATGATGGGAGACTTACAAGTCATATATATTGATGACAGTATTGGAATAATATGAATTGCTTTATATCATAATTTAAGTATATTTCTGCAAATAACAATTCACAGTTTTCATTGCTAGTCTAACAGCCTTCATCCTCGTCCCCCAAATTGTGGTTATGGAGTTTGGGAAGTGAAATTCTGGTAAGTCCTGCCGGGAGAACGGGGCATAAAAAGTGACATTTTCAATTGAGTTGTGGAAAATTTCAATCTGTGATATGTCTGAAATGCCACTGGCAGTGCATGTATTCTGAGGAGTGGCAAACCAAAGACACACGTGACTAATGTGGCACGTGAAAACATTCAAGCGGCATGTGGGAGACATAATTTTTTTTTTTTTTTCAGTGATTTTTATTAGAAAGAAAAATCACCAAGATTATCGGTAATGTGGTCACGTGCTCCCAAAAGGTTTTGCCAATCCAGAGCATTGTAGATTAGTTTAATCATGAGTGATTGTCTTTCTAATGATTATTAATCATTTCAATTACCATTCGCCTTCATCTTGATTTTCAGCTGATTTTTTTTTTATCACAACTTCATTCGTGACATCAATCTACAACAGTGAGTATACAGCAAAGATCAGAAGTGTGGAGTAAGATTCAAACTTGTGTCCCTTTTGCCTTCAGAAACCAGATGAATACCTAGCTGCTCTTAACCACCTGTGCTATGCAAACTATATAGTTTGGCAGAAGATCAAATCTGACCCTTAAACATATCCTCCAGTTCTGATCTTTGTAGCACCATGTTTGTTATTGTTTCTCTACTGGTATGACGTTGTTCAACTATTTTGTTTCTTGGTAATTAAAAAAGTAGATCACTGCATTTACATAGGACAACGAATCTCCATGAGACTCACAAAACAAGAAGAAATCCAGCAAAGAATCACACTAGGATGGCAAGCCTTTGGCAGAGCTAGCTCAATCTTCAAAAACAAGATGATCCCATTAATCCTAAAAAGAAGGGAGTACAACCAATGCATCCTCCTAATAGTCACTTATGGAACCGAAACAGGGAACCTAAACAAGAGTAAATTGAGAACCATGTAACGTGCACATGAAAGAAGTATGCTGGGCCTCGCATGGAGAGAACACAAGACAGCACAGTACATCCGGAAGAAAACAGGAGTCAGGGATATCATTAAGTCCATTAAAAATCTCAAATGGCAGTGGGTTGGCCATGTTGGAAGAATGGCAGACAACCGGTGGACATCGCGACTCACGACATGGATCCCCAGAGATCACATGCGGAACTGAGGCCGACAAAATATTAGATGAAGAGACGAGCAAGACAAATTCAGAAAGTACTGGCTCTGCGACGCCCATGATAGAGAGGAGTGGCGAATCCTGGGGAAGGTCTATGTCCAACGACGGACGTTAAAAGAATGATGATGATGATGGCACCTAAAAAGAATAGAAAATGGCTATCATTCCCTTCAAAATTTGCATTTGTGATCAGAATATTGATATTTTGTAAAATACCTGTTTTGCCTCAGATAGCCTAGGGAAGGTACACGAAGGCTGCAAACTCTATATCTAGAGCTGTGACAAATTGTTTTATAAGGCCCTAATTTTATTGTAGTTGTAGCATCAACACCCTCTGGGGGGTCAACCGGTGGCTCCCACCTGACATTCATCCCCTACAGTTCAGATGACTGTGGCCAGTCCATCCTTTAGAAATGTGCCCTAGTATCCCTACAATCCATAGGCGAAGATTATTGGGAAACTTGACAAAACCTGACAGACCCTTGAGGAAAACCACCATTTTGAAGTCACCGACGAACTCCAAACCGTACTCCTCATATTGCAAGTCGTCTATCAAAGTCTCATCGTCATACTGTAGGTGAAATGAGTCGAAATATATCTTTGGGGGCCTTGCACATCATAGCAAAGTATTGAGTACTGAGGCAAAGGTCAAAGCCTGTGTCTTTGTCAGACCACTGTTGAAAAAAAGGTCCTGCAATGCAAGGAATTCCCCAAGATGCTCACTCGGGAGGAGAAAGCAGTTTGACACAGCTTTGTCACAGTGGTCGTGGAGCTGATTTCGACTATAGTATAGGGCTATGTTGAAAAGTGCTCTAGGCTGTCGAAGTTCATATCCATGGTAAATTTCAAGGAGAAGAAGGGAGTGTATTCATGGGAACAAGGTTAGTGCATACCAGAAAATCATCATCATCATCAGTCTTTTATCATTCATTGTTGGACATAGGCCTTCCCTAAGATCCGACAGATCTCTCTGTCATGGGCGTTGCAGAGTCAATACTTTTTGAACTTATCTAGTTTCTCCATCTTGTATTCTGCCGTCCTTGGTACGCATGTGATATCTGAGGATCCATGTCATGAGTCGTGATGTCCAGCAGTTGTCTTCTATTCTTGCAACGTGACCAGCCCATTGCCATTTGAGACTTCTAATTGATTCTATGATGTCTCTGACTCCCGTTTTTCCCCTGATATATTTTGTTGTCTTGTAATCTCCCTACGTGGGGTTGAGCATGATTCTTCCATGTGCACGTTTAATAGATCGTAGTCTGAGGTTCAGTCTCTGGGTTAAGTTCTATCTTTCAGCTCTATAGGTGACTATCGGGAGGATACATTGGTTGTATCCTGTTCTTTTTAGGACTACTGGGATTTTCTTTTTATTGAGGGCTGAGCTTGCTCCGCCAAAGGCTTGCCATCCTTCGCTTGATTTCTTCTTTTGAGGATTTTATGGAGATTCGTTGTCCTGGGTAGATATAGAGGTTTACTTTCTTCAGTTTCTGTTTTCGATTTTGATTGACATGTTTGTTGCTCATGACTTTTGTTTCGCTGAAGTTCATGTGAAGGCCGATTTTCTTGCTTCCTTCATTCGGTTCATCTCGCATTGGACGTTGTGAAGGCTCTCTGCAGAAAGGACTATCGAAAGATACTGGACTTCAAATGCCGCTTCCGAACGATGAACATATAAAAAGTACATCGTGGATGATAATACTTTGTGGTCTGGTTCGTAAAAGTGAATTACAGGACAATAGTGAATCCCGAAAAATTCATCATCATCATCATCATCATCATCAGTCTTTTAACGTCCGTCGTTGGACACAGACCTTCCCCAGGATTCGCCATACTTCTCTATCGTAGGCAACGCGGAGTCAGTATTTTAAAAAATTAGTCTAGATCATCTCTCCATTTTGTATTCTGTCGGCCTTGGTTTCAGAATACAAGATGGAGAGATGAACAAGACAAATTTAGAAAATACTAGCTCCTCGGCGCACCGTTCGTACAATTGGAAATATGTACATTTCAAAATATCACTGTCCTAGTCACAAAAGTGAAGTTTGAAGAGAACAATAGCCATTTTCATACTTCTAACACATAAGCAATTAGGAAATAACACTACCCAGGAACATGAAACCGCTTTGCACGATGTTATCAGTAAAGCACTTATCTTCATCACGCTGTCAAATGGGGCAGAGAGTTATGATACAAGCAACTAAGAATTAGGAGGAAAGAGAATAGCCATAAAATTAATGATAGTAGTTTACAGTGGTTCATTTAAAAGAAATAAAAATAATGACCATCTCATTATTTTTGCGGTAATTAACTGGAAGATAAGACAATACTCACGCAAATGGAATACGGAGGTTGAAAACAGAAGAATTGTACATGAAGTGACGTTGTTTTGTTCTATGGAACTTCTTGAACAATATATATTTATATAAATACATAATATATATATATATATATATATATATATATATATATATATATGATATAAAAGTGTTCGATTGTGCAAATCCATTATCAAGCCGGCGTGACATTTTTTAAAAGCAGATAAAAAGCAGTTATAAGTTTTATATAATTAAACAACTATGATTCTATGAGGAGAAAGAAATTCGCTAAGAAAGACACTGAAATATATAAGCGAAAGGAAAAAAGACGAAGTGATACAAAAAAAAACCAAACAAACAAAAACACGTTTTAGCC
The DNA here is from genome assembly GCA_963457665.1 of Thysanoteuthis rhombus. NCBI lineage: Eukaryota > Metazoa > Mollusca > Cephalopoda > Oegopsida > Thysanoteuthidae > Thysanoteuthis > Thysanoteuthis major. Next base: position 46,162,447 of record OY735206.1, read on the forward strand.
TCATCAACAGTTCTCAGCATACAATGACATATCTATATGCATGATTTCTTTCGGATTGAATTCTCTACCCGTGGGTGTTGTCTTATTTTACCAAATCAACATTTCCAGTGATTCTTGCATTTATATGATATCAACTTATCAAACAGTCGGCTGTGTGAATACATAGCTTGGATTGTTATGATTGAAAGTGAGAATATGAGACATAAAATCTTGAGTAAAAAAAAAAAGACGTGAATCGTTTTGAAAAGAGGAACTTATAATCATGAAGGTTTTGAGAACAATGAATTGTAATAATAATAATAATAATAATAATTCGCACGTTATTTGTTTTTCACAGAAATACTTTAATTCAATAATCTAGTTCAAAAAACCGGATTTACGCTTGTGTGCCAACTTCTTTCCATATTGTCCATGTTCCGATTCAGTACTCACTTTATTGCTTTTGCATTGGCTTGCCGTTCCTATTCGTCGACTGGAGGCGCAGGCACCAGTATTTCAGGCACTCTCTTTGAGAATAGGTTGTTATTGAGACTCTGCCTCAGCAAAGGCTGAATGTCGTTGTCGTCGGCGATCCTTCGCTTTTGAGTATCAGACAAGCCAAGAATGTTGTCCGGCTTCATTATTGGAGCTCTCCTGGCTAGAAGGTTGGTCAATTCTCTTGCGCAGGGGATCAAGTTCTTGAGACAATTCGCGCAAAAATTGTGTGCTGATTGCTGCGTGCAACAAGAATCTGAAAAATGTCTGGCTTTTGGCAGCCGGGCACACGAAGTGCATATTTTTTCTTTAGCTGACCCCTTCGGACACTGGGCCATAGCTGTTCCTGATAAAACCAGCTGACTTATGGTGAATAGACAAAAGATTTTCATCACAGAACTGCCGGTTGAAATACTTTTAACAGCCATCTACAAAAAATAGTGTAAAAAAAAAAGAAACAATTAGTCAAGTTTTTGTTCATATATATCAAATATTCATTCAAATACAGGTATACTCCGCTTTACGAAAGTTCGTTTTTGGCCACTTCGCTTTCACGAAAGACATCAATGCACCATTGCTTTGGATTTTTTTTGTGAGCATCTATACCAAACCTCAGCCATATGTGGCCTAAGACGTCAGAAAAGCCAAAGAGAGCTTATAAAGGTGAAGCGCTTAGTATAAAACTGGCTTATATAGAAGAGGTCTGGGAACACACAAAAAATATCTTTCCCGTGTAAAATAATGGTAATTGCTCCTTTGCTGTACGCCATTTTGGCTTGCGAAAAGTGCCATAGAAACGCTCTACTTTCGGATAGTGGGGAAACCTGTAAGTGTATATCAATGTTACGTCTCTCTCTCTCTTTTTTATCTCTCTCTCTCTTCTCTCTCAAAAAAAGATTAATCCTAAAAAGAAAGGTGTATAACCAATGCATCCTCCCAATAGTCACTTATAGAGATGAAACATGGAACCTAAACAAGAGACAGATCCGTAAATTGAGAACCATGCAACGTGCACATGAAAGAATTGTGCCAGGCCTCACATGGAGTGGCCACCAGACAGCATAGTACATTCAGGAAAAGAGAGGAGTCAGGGACATCATAGAATCCATTAGAAAGCTCAAATGGCAGTGGGCTGGCCATGTTGCACGAATAGCGGACAACCGATGGACATCGGGACTCACGACATGGATTCCCCGAGATCACATGCGGAACTGAGGCCGACAAAATATTAAATGAAGAGACGAGCAAGACAAATTCAGAAAGTACTGGCTCCGCGACGCCCATAATAGAGAAGTATGGCGATTCCCGGGGAAGGTCTATGTCCAACGGCGGATGTCGAAAGACTGATGATGATGACCATGAAAATATGCCTGCACCCTGCCTCGTTATTAATCATTTTAACACTTTCAGTGCTTTCTACCAAGTTCTTCGTCTTTCTTGAAATACTTTACTTCCTATACTTCTCTTACGTAATTATAAAACTCAGCCTCCAGTTTTAATCGATTGTCCCAAGGTAGTAAAATTGGGTGTATAACTGTAACTACGAGTTGCATTGAAAGTCTTAACAAAATACAATTTCGTGGCACGATAATACAGAACAGGGAAAAAGCCAGAGGGCGACTCTGCGCACGTTCTCTGCAAGATTCAAGCATCGTTCATAGAATCAAATTGTGTTTGTATAGAGAAACATATGATTCCAATTAGTGCTGTCTCTCATCTATGTATGTATATATGTTGGCACGCATCTAGTGCGTGCGCATGCGCGTGCTCGCGAGCGAATATGGAGTAATTATTAATTTTGCTTCCAATCTCCAAAGAATGAAAGAGATCCTTAAAACACCCCTCAACCCCCCCCCCAAGAAAAAGAAAACAAAAAACAAATACAAACATATAAGATTGAACTAGTTGTGGAAGAAAACCAAAAAAAGGAAAAATACAAAAAACAAAAAAATAAATAAATAAATAACGACAAGCGAGCAAGAGTAGTATTCCTTTGCTTCCTCATTAGAAGGCTTTCGTAAGAGGTGATTAATAGTGACTGAAGAAGCCCGAGTCCAAGACCGGCTTCATTAATTACTGTCACTGATATGAGCAGGCAGCTGATTGGTTGATTAACTGACAAATTATTTCTTCTGAAAAAACCCCTCAATAAGAATGAAAAAAAAAAAGAAAAAAAAAAAAACGAACGAGAAGTAGAAAGGAAATAGCAAAAGTAAGAAGTGCAGGGAAAAGAGAGTAGAAACAAAACCTGGCTGCTGCAAGGTCAAACTCCACTTTAACTGATGAAGATCACTGCGACTTTTATATATATATATATATATATATATATATATATATATATATATATATATATATATATATATATATATATATATATATATATATATATATATATATATATATATATATATATATATATATATAGGATCAGTTGGTAAGAGAGTTACCAAGCAATGACTAGGTTGCGATTTCAAATCAGGGTAGGGAAAAGTTATTATTTTTTTTTTTTCAATATTTGTTTGTCTATCCCGTCACGTTCAACTAAACAGTGAAGTGTTCATTAACCTGAATTTGATGAGAATCGTTCTGTTACGGAGGAAAATAAAATCAACTCCAATTCAGACAAAGGAAGTATTGAAAACAAAAAAAAAAAGGGTAGAAATTGAAAAGGAGATAGATATGAACGGAGACAGAATTAATTAGGTAGATAATTAAGTAGGTAATTAGACATAACCATTAGTGATCCCAATTTAATATTATATATATGTGTGTATATATATATATATATATATATACATATATATATATATATAAAGATTTCATTGAAATAAAAATACAACTAAATTGAATGAATATCTTCGTTGAAGATACTACAAATACACCCTCTATTTCTCTCTCACTCTTCTCTCGTTTGTCTATTTACCTTGAAAGACAATAACTAAATTTGGAAACAGAACACACCTGAACATTCGTCGAAGGCTAAACATTTTTCCCGGAATTTATCCCCTTCTACCAGAGAAAGGCCTTCAGTTCTAAGAAAAGAAAACCCCCTATTTATCCAGGGGAAGCCAAGAGATAACAGGACAGTCCAGCAAAATCCCTTTGACAAACAAGATGTTTATAACAACACAACAGTTCAATTACAAGCTAAGTACCTTGATTACAAAATTCTACTTTACAACTTGTAAAGAATTAACATTCACTACACATTACACAAAATTGTTCTCTCTCATGAGTTAATAATCTATGTGCATCAATAAATAGTGTAGCCTTTTTATATGAGAAGACTTTGTAGCTTATTCCTTGAAACTTTGTCTCTCTATAACTTACAAGACTTTTTTCTCCCTGCTTAGCTGAATGGTAGGTCCACGCTCTATTTTAAGTAGAAGTAAGACGACATCGTCTGTTTTCGCAGAGAACCTACGCGACCTCCAACTAATGCTAAATGATCTAAACGAAGAAAGCATGAACTTCAGTAAAACGAAAATCATGTGTAACAATCAGGTTGAGAATAAGAACATAACTGTCAAGATAGAAGATGAAAAATTTGGCAAGGTAGACCACTACATCAACCAAGGACAACGAATCTCCATGATACCCTCAAAAGAGGAGGAAATCAAGCGAAGAATCACTTTGAGATGGCAAGCCTTCAGCAGAGTAAGCTCAACTTTCAAAAACCAGATGATCCAAATAATCCTAAAAAGAAGAGTATACAACCAATGCATTCTCCCGATAGTCGCTTATAGAGCTGAAACATTGAACCTAACCAATAGACAGACCTACAAACTGAGAATTATGCAGCATACACATGAAAGAATCACAAGACAACACAATATATAAGGAAGAAAATGGGTGTCCGTGATATCATAGAAACTATTAAAGAACTTAAATGGCAATGGGCAGGCCATGTTGCAAGAATGAAAGACAACCGATGGACATCACATCTCACAACATGGATCCCTGAGATCACATGAGAAACTGAGGCTAACAAAAATACGAGATGGAGAGATGATTAGACAGATTCAGGAAATACTGGCTCCGCAACGCCCATGATAGAGAATTGCAGCGAATCCTTGGGAAGGTCTATGTCCAACAACGGACGTTAAAAGACTGATGATGATAATGATGATGAAGTATGCTCCTAATTTTATCTGTGGGAGCTTTCTGATTGGTGGAATTATGCTTCTGTGATTCTAATCCTAATAAGACCTTCACATTCGTTAAATATAGTTGGAGAATGTCTTTATGATAAATTAATTTATCTTTGATTCTTGATCATAATAGTTGTAGTATAGCAATGTTATTTTTGTAACCCGAAATGCTATTAATGAGTAACTAAGAAATTTCTAATTTGTTCCTGAAATTTTCTATTGTATTTATTCTACCGTGAACGTACTCTTTAGATCGTGATTTCTTTGTCATTCTTGATCAATGCTGAGTTAGTTAATGTCTGATTATTGATTTGAGTCTTAAAAAAACCTTTCCATCCAACTTGCGAAGTTGCTTTGTCATTTATCCATTGAAATTGTATCCAGCATTTGAACTTTATGGACCGTAGAAACTTAAGATGCCAGTGTGGCAAGACTCTCTCCTCTTTAACTGACACAAAGACTTTTTCATTGTATAGCGAATATTTTCAGTAAATTGGTGACCCCGTCAGAATAGTAATCACTACAGATAGACAGACATTTAGATGGATAGATCAGAAGACTTATAGATAGATATGAACAGACTATTCATATTTATGTAAATTTGTTTATATCTATCTATCTATTTATCTATCATTATTTCAGCCTGTTCATATCTGCATGCCCACCTCATTCTGCTTAGATCTTTCCATCTTACCACAACACTATAGGTCAATACACTCTTTATAATTACTATCATTTTATTATTTTTATCCTATCTTATTATTGACACTTGTTATCACAATACTTTGGGTCGATGCTCTCTACATTATCATAATTATTTTATTACTACTTTTGTTCCAACTTATTATTGTTGTTTTTTTTTTATCACAGCACTCCGTGTCGATATACTTTTAGAACAGTTATGGTCATATGTAAGTAGAAATCATCATTTTTCGCAGTTCTGAGTCTTCCCACATGATGGATGTCCTCATGTGATTTTAGAAGACTGTGTGGCGCATTTTTCCTGTAGAGAATTCATTATGATATTTGGAGCCCAACATCTGGAACGTACTGGTGCTGGAGAAAGATATGCTGTCGATATGTCTCTTTTTGGAATGGCCCATGGTGTTTACAGGATGATTAATAATATTTGAATAATAAAGCATAATTACAAGCAGGATTTTGAATGCAGATTTTCGAGGCAAGTAGGCTATATCCACTGTGGAAAATTAGCATAAAACTATATTTCTTTTCCCATTTAACCTATGCCATACTGACTAAAGCTAAATACTGAGAACACCTATATCAAAATGATAAATGAGATGTCAACTCAAATTTTACTGACTTGATCTCCGGTGGCCGCTACACGATCTAGATCTAAAATCAAATATAAAGGAAGATAGTTGAACCTTATGATAAGCAATGAATCAATTGAATATGGTGCATATATCAAAGCGACAAAGCGAGTACCATGCAACGTGTACAGAATCATGCTCAACATCATCTGGAAAGATTGTAATCCAGCACGGTATGTTAGACAAAAAGTCAGGAGTCTGAGATATCATTGAAACCATTGAAAAAACTCAGATGACAATGAGCTGGATACGTTGCAAGAATGTCAGATAACCACTGGACTCACAACATGGATCCCCAAAGATTACGTGCGGAAAAGTGGCTAACAGAAAGTAAATGGCGTGACGAGGTAGATAAATTCAGAAAGTACTGGGTCTGCAACGCCCAGGATAGAAAGGTCTGTCGAAATATCAAACGTGCGCAACTGAGTCACACCGATCGAGATCAAAACCTTTTGATACATATTCAGTGTAGATTGGATCTACGACGAAGTAGCGATCAAATGAGAATAGAAGTGAGCAAGAATAATAGAAATCATTACATAAATAATACTAGCATCGTGCCTATCAAAAATGTTGGGATAATTTCTGTTTGTATAGATAAATTATACGAATGCATATGTTTGTATAGGTGTATCTATTTATCTTGTAGGATGCAATTAACTTACAGATGCTGGGTTGGGGAATGTTTTTTATTGTTAAAGTTCGGAAAATACTAAATGGCTTCTCATTATAAAAATGTATTTTCGTGAGTAAATTTAGTTGCTTTTCGTCATCAAGATTTCCATTCTGGAATTTTGTCAGTTTTGAGAAAAATGAAATTTTCATGGTTTTAGTTAAGGTTTCCATTTACATGTAACCATAATGATAAGTACCACATAAAATTACTTCATAAATGACTATTTAGCTATTCGGAATCCTTGGATTCTTAAGTGTTTCTGTTTTAGTTTTGTTTTGCATGTCTATCTGTTTTGTACATTTATATTTACTTATTTTTCACGAAAAGAAATCCGATTTTACTTTAATATCATAAACTTTTGATCGGAAAGAATATCCGTTTTATGGCCTTGTTTTGATTAAAAAAAACTTTTGATCCACTTAAAGCTACGTATTCGTATATATATTTTTTATATTGGAGCTTCAAGAAAATAAGGGATTTCGCCAATTCAATGTAACATGTCTTTTTTAAATTTGATTTAGTCACTGATATTTCTTCTTTTTTAAAAATTTTGAATTGAATAGCGTCGCTTCGCTGAAATCGTTTGGAACAGTAGAAACATTATAGCATTTTTATTGTTATTTATGAGTTGTTCAAAGGACGCCAACAGGCTTCTGCAAATGATAATTGTTTGAAAAGCAGGAGAAAAAAAAAATATTGATAAGTGTTGCTGACGGATGACATCTTCGTAATTAGAATGACATTTTACGCTTCTGTGCTAGCTTGACGAGATGGCTTGACTGTTAACCGCTTACGTGCTGGTTCGAATCATGCCAGGTCTTTTTTATTTGATAAATTAGTTAGGTTCGACGTGACTCTCCCTATAATCTGAAACAGACAAACAGAAGAATAGACAAATATGGTGACACTGGTATTTATATACATAGATGAGCCGTGTCAGTCACACTTGAAGCCTCAGTAGCAACCATCAGCTACGCTACATCTACACCGTCTTATTAATCAACCGAAGTTTCCTCTCTCCCTCTCCCTCCCTGTTCCTTTATTCAACTAATACTCTCTTCCAACCCTCTCGAAAATCTACTACATTTTCTTCCTTCCATTTTCCTACATACCCTCTTATCAAACTACCTAACTTTATTTTCACCCTTCTCCCTCCCTACCCTCTTATTAAGCAATCTAACTTTCTAATCTCTTTCTTCACTCCAAACCGTATTTGTCACACTAATAGTATCAGTAGCTGCCATCATCTGAGTGAATTGTTCTATATTCATGATAACCGTAAGCGATGCAACCGGCCATAGTCTCGATTGAATCCTAAAGATAATTGATATCACTTTTCTCCCCCAAAAATGTTGGTGCTAAAAGGAACGAGGTGGGTCTTTGATGACATGATACATCTCATCATCGGATGAAACAATATCAGAATTCCTATTAGACGTAAAATACAAAGAAAAGGCAAGGCTTGCTGCTTCAGGGTCAATCTCCATTCCTACTTCTATTACGTCTGAAGATGATTGCTGCAACTTTTGTATGGGACGTACGAATAATAAAAAAAATATATAAAAATTTCTCTTTTGTATAAATGTATCTATTTATTATTGGCTTGAATAATTTTGAAGAAAATTTCCCAAAGTGAAATCGATACCTGATTTCAAAAACGTGACGATTAAAAAAAAATCTGCGCTCCACGTTGAAAATGCTTTTCTAAAAGTATCATAGCCCAAATTTTTGTCTAAACAAAAACAAAAACATATTTTTTATTGATTATAACGTATATTTTGATAGTTATGAATTCAATGATTCCTATATTCAGTCGAAAATCAATAACGACGCCATTATCGATGACAGTGAAAAAAATCTTTTGAAATTCTAAATTCAGTCGTTAAAAACATACAAAAAAGTTGTTGTCAAATTCAGATAATTTTAGCGAAAATACTTGGTTATATCATGAAAAAATGACGAAAGACACTTTCAACACTGTGTATCAGCACGTTTCCAAGGAAATTATCGACATTCATGATCGATGTTGACATACACGTCATTTCAAGTTTTACATGGTGAATATACTGGTAAATGTTTTTCATTATTTCGTACGATTTAATTATTCATCCTTGTGATAATATTGACGAATGAGTTTCAGTTGAAAAAAGATATATATATATATATATATATATATATATATATATATATATATATATATATATATATATGTGTGTGTGTGTGTGTGTGTGTGTGTGTGTGTGTGTGTGTATGTTTGTGTGTGTGTGTGTGGGTTTATTCTAGGTAATCGATGAAAATGATGAAAAAATCGTCTATTTTAAAACATAGAGTGAAAAAAATATTCCTTTCTAGATCAAAATCATAAATCATAATTAATCATATAAAACTTAGAAAAATGCAGAGAAGAAAAAATATTTTACTTAATTTTCCTATTTTTTAATTCCAAAAGCACGACTCCCAGTTCGAGCAGGCCGGGTGCTTTTCTAAAAAAAGATGAACGTTAATATTTTGTTCCAAGTGCAAAAATCAATGAAAACAAGAAAATAGAAATAAAATAAATCAAAAAAATGATAAAAGGTGGGGCAGGAATCATATGAAAAAAAAATCATTGATTTCGATAATTTGGAATGGAAAATTTTTAATAGAAAAGTATTGAAAATTTTATTAAATCAAAACGATATGCTGATTTTTGCCATATTTTCTAATTTCTCAGATGTCGATTTTCCCGTGGAAATTGTGTCTATATTGTTCATGGAAATAGGGAAAAACTATCAATATTTTAATAAACAACCATCGACGCCCACTTTCTAAATGTTTACCTCGTTGTTATCGACGAAGAAATTTATGAAACCCCGGACTTGCTAAATTACAACCGAGTGTCAAACATTAGATTTATGGCAGCCTATCATTAAGCTGGAACAAGCCTTGCTATTGATATCATTACGTGGATGTATACGCTTATCTTCGAATGTCGTAGAAAGAAAACCAAGTCTATGCGTAATGACGTTCTCTTGGAGTTGAAAAATACATTTGCTTGATTATACTCTTTTGAGGACAGCAAAACCGCCTGCAAGAGAAGTGAGAGTCGTTTATTAAAGGTGGAAGGTTGGCCAGTGACATATCGTTAACAAGATTGTTATTGTTGTTCCGGTGTCAGTTGAAAAAAAAAAAGGAGTAAAGAACATATAAATTAAGAAGACCCGCCAGTTCAAGGGTGGATCAATAACTCCATAACCAGACGGTTATTTTCTGGATTTTGGCTGTATAATGTTGGTTTGATTTATGGAGTGACGTTGGGTCAATTGCAATAACAAAGAAGGTGATTATGTTGAAAATTAAACATTTGTAATGTTAAATAATTGCTTTTTCATCATTAGGCTACAGACTTGTTGATGTATCTGGGTATTCTTAAGATTGCTCGTATCTTATACTGTTCAGATCTATCTATCTATCTATCTATCTTTCTATCTCTGTCAATTCATATCGAATCACTGCAGCCCCAGCTAAGTGGGCTACTGATTCTTTTTACTTTGAGTGCCTGTGTGTCTCTTTATGTTTTTGGGCACTTCGGGTCACATTTTTTGGGCTACAATTTGTAGAATTGGCGTGGGTACATTACTGGGCATCATCAAAAATATTTTGTTTTGTTTTTTCAAAAAAAAAAAAAATGTTTTTTTTGGTCGTTATGGTCTTTTTGGAACTTTTGCAAAAAGATAATTTTAGATGAAATTTTTGTTAAAGATCAATTTTTCAAGGATAATTTTTGATAATTTTTGTTCATAATTAGTTCTGATACGCTCGTGGACTACGGTGATTCATTAATGGGAGTTATGGAGACATATCTTTCTATCTATTTATCAGACATCAACCACGGAGTGTTGATTGGAAGATTCGTCTCGTAGACAAATTCACTAGTGAAATGTGTTCGATCCTCTTGAGTACTCCTCTACTACAGCCTTGTGCCAGACTTTGAAATCATAGTAATTGTTCATATCTATCTTTATCTATCCATATCTACCCTAAGCTGTTTATATTTGTCTAGCCCACATTTGTATGCTTTCTTTCCACTAAAATGTCATTATTTTTTTCAAAAATTTCATTATTTCTCTTCCAAATAAACAAATATCAAATTGTTAGACAATAAAGGTCGATTTTTGGATTGTAAGGTGAAAGAAAAGAAGAACACAGTAAATATTTAATAGCGTTTGAAGCTATAATCTTTTCCCAACAATCATCTAATGATAATATGTCATCCCTACAAAATTCTTAAATAAGAAATATGGATTATGGCCTTCCAAGTTTTGAAGCTTTTACTACAGATATGATGATGACAATGCTTGAAAAGTTGATTTCATATCGGAGAATTTTCAGTTGAATATGGAGGATATCGCTAGACTTCATATTCCGATTCTCTAGGCTTATACACAGCTGCGAGGTGTGGGGTCGGGGTAAGTCATGGGATATTTCATTCAGCTCATGTGAGACCCACTCTCCCAGCGTTTTAACCTTTTCTGTTATCTTGAGATTACGTGATATGGTCGCCGTTGAAGTACTGAAGTCTCCAGAAATTGCTCGAATCGTTATCCATTGTTATTCGCCTCTGGATAATGCTTCATCATTAAGTCAAGGTTTAGATCTCCCTCGGAGTTTATCATTGGCGTCCATATTCCCAGACCTAAACCTATTGAAGCAAGGCTCAACATTAGGCTCTGAAGCAGGGTTCACTCAAAATTCTTTGTATACATTATCACCAGCTTGATCAGCATTATGTCCTAATTTGAAATTGTATCTGAAAATTAGTCAAAACCTCGGTAGACGCCATTGCCGTTAAAGACTCAAAACCTCCAAATATAACGCGTTATATCTCTATTTATATTGAATTAGCCAAAATGCAATCGCTTAAGTAAACCTTTTGTTTTTAGCATTATTCTCTATGAAGAAGAAAAATTACATTTCGTGTGTAATAATCAAATATCTTATTTTATTGAGTTCTTTATTGAGATATTTTCTCTATCTCGCTTGCTAACCTTGCCAGTTCAAAGTTTATTACTTATACCAACAGGCTACGTTTATTCTAGGAAAAAGCAGAGACTAGTTCCCTAATACTAGTCTCGAAAAGCTTAGAAGAAAATTGGCATTTCGCAATTATCCCATGCCCCAGTAGTCAGTATATTTGTATATTCGTAAAGACTTTATTTTCCATGTGGTGTGCCCATTGGATAAGTTTTAGGACTGAATTCAAACTGCATCCACAACTAGCAATTTGTTGCAACTTATCAAGGATTCTTACTTTACTACAATCCCTCGACGGAAATCACAAAGGAAGAGTTTACCTGAACGGAAATTAACTCAGACTTTGCTTTCTACTCACAAATTATTGATTATGACTAAAAGGTTTGTAATGTGACAATAGGCATCTGCAGATTTTTGCCACCCAATTCACGTTCTCATATTATTCATGGTCTCACACAAGCAACCATCATCTATTTCTTGTTATGAGCGTAGTGTAGAGTGAGAAACAGAACTGTTTCTATTTTTTAAAACCTGTTTTCTTTCAGTTCTTGGCTTGTAGCTTCTCTTTCCCGAGGTCACAAATCAATGCTATTTAGAAGGCATTGACAAAGAAACCATGATAGAGTTAGTAGAGCATGGTTTATGAGTAACTGATTAATATATCACCCGACTCAACCAGACTCTATAGCCTCACTATCGATCTTGGCCTCCAATCTGTTCGATTTTAAATAAGATCACGCCACCAAGCAATAGTACGACTGCCTTTGATTCATCGAGGTTTTCCTAATTGCTTATCAGGTGGGTGAGATATAACATTGTCTTTGGTAATATTATCTTGATATTATCATATTTTCTTATCAGATGCAGCATTCTCAATCATTATTAATTTTTGACTAATTTTTCCTTTCGTCTTAATTTTTGTTGCTTTTTATCGCAACTAACCAGGCTGTCAGTCTAAGGCTATATCAGTAATAACAGTAAACTAAGATGAAATAAGATACAAGTAAAAAATTAAAAATGGTTGACGATGCTTCATCAAAAAAGAAATAAAGTGAAACTACGATAATATTACTACAACTAATACAACTACTGTACGTAAAACAATAGCAAATATGGCGTCGAGCGATACAAAAAATAATGTTTAAGTTTTAGGGTCAGATCTGATCTTTTTGCAATCGGAAATAGTTTTTGTAGCTCAAACAACTGAGAAGCTGGTACGGATAATTAGGCTTACCTCAGGCAAGAAGGATGTGTGTCTGATTCTCAGTGGGTGCCTATGCCTTATTTCTTATCCATGCTATTTACTCATTGTCTTAGCCTGAGTAGTTGCAATGAAAAGCAACTAGAATTAAGATGAAATAAAATACTTGTCAAAAATTAAGTGGTTAATAACGCACTTATTACATTGGTGTTTACCAAATAGAAAAGTACCCCAGAAAAGGACTGAAATAGAAAATATTCTGGTGACAGCACGAGTTTTATCAATCATTTGCTTCCAGTAACATTTTAGCTACTAAAATAAACCCTGAAAACGATCATGAAATATTTCAATACATTCTCTCCAGCTTAAAAAAAATCTGTGTTCAGTTTCGTCAAAGGGTTTCAAAGGCAGGAAAGCTACTCTCTGAGGCGATATACATTGTTACTTCTTTCTATCGTGGTTCTTTTTATCATATTCGATCATATAAAGAATGTGCGCTTTAAATGAAGAAATATAACAAAAAGAAAAAAAAACGAACAAAAAACGTTGACTTCATTTGCAAATAGAGAAAGGGACTGAAGGCAATGAATTCGCTTATTATTCCTGACATTTCCCCACTTATGAATACAATGAGCAGACGGAAGCAGCCATTTGCTTTACTCTGCACATTATATAATCATTCAGATCTGCATATCATTTAGATGGAAATATTCCTTATGCAAATTTCAGCGTGTTAGGAACGGTAATTATGACACCAGGTACATGACTACACGATAGTAGTGTACAATCACATTTCGGGAGCTGAGAAACAAAGTCAGTACTTCTTGCTTCTGATATGACGTTTTACGTTCTACTTCACATACGCACGATAAATTTACATACAAGGTCTATCCGGAAAGTATCCAATCATTTAAAGTAACAATGAAAAATAACCTAGAGCAATTGAGCCCTTTTCCTCTCTTTCGTACTCTCCTTGGGATCTCAAACACCTATCCCAGAGTCCCTTCAACTATCCGAAACAGTCTGCAAAGTTCTCTTTCTGGATCTTCAACCAGTTATCTCGTCGCATTCTCTCGAATCTCGTCTTCGGTCAGAAATCTCATACCTTTCTTCCTACAAAAAGCTAGAACCCACAGGGGAGCCAAATATGGACGGTAGGAGACTGACAGATTTGGGTGGTGCGATATTATGCAAAAATATCTGCATAAAACGTGAAGAATGGACAGGTGAATTGCCATCGTTGTCATTGTCAATGCGAGAGTCACACATAAACAAGGTAACTCCATTGAGTCTCACTGCCAACTGAATAACCCCAGGGGTGTGTGTGTGTGTTCATGCATGTGTAGTAAGGTCCCCTCTAGGTATCATTACTTCAAATCTGCGCAACAGGTCCTTGAAATATTCAAATTGGCTGGATACTTTTTGGACAGAACTCCAGGGTGATTTTAGGTAAGTTTTCAAATCTGTAATACTCCTGACCTGACCAGTTCCTGGCAAGGATGATAATGGAGGGAAAGTTCTGATTTTACATGATGAAACAGAGGAAATGAAAGAAAATGGCAGATTTTAAAGCAAGTTCTATAAAGCAATATGTGAACTTCCAGGCAAGGCAGGAATATTTGGGGGAAATGTTTGTGTCATAAACAGATGTTGGAATCGAGAAAAAGCCTGAAAGGGAGAATGGGGAAAAATGCGAAATATTGAAAAAAAAAAAGAAGAGAAAAAGAGAATCAAATGAAGAGAGGAGAAACGGGAGAATGCCACGTGCGAAAGAAGCCAAGCTAATACAAGGGGTGAAATGATAACAAGTGAGAGAGAGAGAGAGAGAGAGAGAGAGAGAGAGAGAGAGAGAGAGAGAAGGAGAAATGAACAAAATGAAGAGAGAAGAAACGGGAAAACGCTATGAACGAAAGAAGCCAACGCAATAGGAGAGTTGAAATGAGAGAGAGAGAGAGAGAGAGAGAGAATAGGTGTTTGAAAAAGAAAAAGTGAAATATGTCACGATGCAAAGAAAAACACAAAGAAAATTAAAAAAAACAAGAATAAAGCTAAATGAAGAAAAAACGAATAAAAAGTTTAGAAAAAAAATGAAAGATTGATCAAGCAAAAATAAAGAATTATGCATAAAATACTGTTTTTTCTCGACGTCGAAGAAGCGACGTTCTCTCCTGAAATAAACCTAGAAAATCTCCCCTACCACCGACCCCGTCCCCATATAGCTCATCATCAGCAACAGCATCATCATAAGCCTTTTAGCACCTGTCACTGAGAATCATCTGACGTTTCTATCATGGGCGTCGCGGAGCCAGTACTTTCTGAATTTGTCATGCCATCTTATTTTCTGCCGGCCACATTTTTGCATATGATCCCTGAGGATCCATTTTGTGAGTCGTGATGTCCAGTGGTTGTCTGACGTTTTTGCAACTTGACCAGCCCATTGCAAGTTGAGTTTTCTAATGGATTCAATGATATATCTGTTTTTTCCCCCTCTAATACAACGTGCTGTCTTGTGATGTGATGTTCTGCATGATTCCCATTTGAGCACGTTGCATGGTTCTCGGTTTGAGGGTCAATCTTTTGGTTAGGTTCCATGTTTCAGTTCCGTAGGTGACTATCGGGACCAATAGCCATCCTAATTATAAAAGAATTGCTTTGATGCTTTCTCCATCCCTTTAGGTTTTAGCTGATCAATTTAGAAGTGCGTCTTGGAACCGGGAAATACGGAAATTTTCAGTTTTATGATAACAGTTAATGAAATAATATATATATATATATATATATATATATATATATATATATATATATATATATATATATATATATATATATATATATATATACATATATATATATATATATATACATATATATATATATATATATATATATATATATACATATATATATATATATATATATATATATATATATATATATATATATCACGAGGACAAACAGATTGATAGAAAGACTTTATAAATGAATATAGAAGGGAAAAAGGAAACGATGGAAAACATAGATAGGTGAGGAGAAGGGGAATAAAGGAATAGAAAGAATAAAATTATAGAATGAGAATGAAAGAATACAAAGAAAACATAACGCAATAAAGAAGGAATAAAGAAGGGGAAAGAAAATACATGAAGGACCATCAAGAATCAAGGAATAGAATGAGAATAAAAATAGAAAGAAAATACGATACAGAATAAAAGAAGGGTTTAATGATAGAAAAAAAAAAAGAATACGCCCAGAATAAAAAAAATACAAATATAAATATACCCCTTTTCTAATCTTTCATTCCTTTCTCTAATCTACTGCATTCTATTCTTCAATTCCTGTTCCTTTATTTTCTTTTCTATTCCTTCATATATCCTTTTATTCTCTTATTCCTTCTATATATAATGGGACGAAAAAAGAAAATATAAAAGAATAAAGAGAATAAACGAATAAAATGAGAATATATAAAGGAAAAGAAAGAGAAAAAAAAAAGGATAGAAAGATCAGAAGAAGGAATAGAAAGAAATTGAAGGAATAGAAATAGAACAAATGAATAGAAAAGAATGAAGGAATGGAAAGAGAATACACATACGAAAAAAAAAAAAGAAAAAAAAAGAGATAATTAGACGAATTGATCAAAGAATAAAAAAAGGGATTGACATCAGACTTGAAATATTTCACATACCAACACATCAATATAATTATTTAAAAAATAACCAAAAAGACTTTGATTGTTCCGTCTCACGAACCAAAAAAAAAAAAAAAGAAAAAAAAAAAAAGAAGACAGGTATGGTTAATTACTCAATCAAAACCATCACGTGAAAAAGCACCAACGTCTTTTGGTAGCATCCTCTATTGGGGATGATCAATAAAAAAATTGGAAAAAGGGATATTCAATATAAAGTTACTTCTTTCGCACTTTGTTGGGCAGTAGAGTCTGAATTTTCAAAAAGTAAAAAAAAAAAAGGTGAATAGTACCGGACAGAAACTAGGGGACCAATTTAACATAAACTTTGATTAGAAATCGAACTTCCCATAAGAACCTATTCAGCAGGAGTTGAAGAATACCGACAACCCCCCCCAAAAAAACCCAAAACAAAACAAAACTTTTTTTCTTTTTAACATATAATAGGGAGTAGATATTTAAATTTTCAGCCCTCCAGCTCCATAGACCCGGCTTGTGTGCACGATATATATATATATATATATATATATATATATATATATATATATATATATATATATATATATATATATATATATATATATATATAGATATATATATATATAGATATATATACACACATTCATAAACAGCCATCCAGACCAGAGCTTGAAAAATTAAGAAACCTACATCGAGTGAGGTGTCTGATTAACAATATATATATATATATATATATATATATATATATATATATATATATATATATATATATATATATATATATATATATATATATATATATATATATATATATATATATATATATATATAAAGAGGATAAAAGAGAACAAGATCGGGAGAAACCACTTTAAAGATTAAGAAAATATCCATAAATGACAAGATTAGGGTCAGGAATTGTGGCTAAATGGGGAGAAGTTCGTTACTATTGTAGCGAGTTTGTTCCTTACTGTCTACTCCACTCTTGCAGCCTTGTGCCAGACCAAGTAAATATCGATATAAAAGACGGGCGACAGTTCCACAGAATTCAGTGAATAACTTGGGAGGAATGTAATACGAAGGAAAATAAAACCGACAGGGAAAAATATGAAAATAAATACATATGAATTCTAGTAGAATTAAAATATAGCTTTCCATTTAAACAGTAAACATGAAAAAAAGAAATCAAAAGAAGGTGAATTCAATATACTTACGTTTTTTTTGTAGATATGAAATAGTTGGCCTGTGCCAGGGATACGGTCCTCTGCAGAGCAGCTGACAAGCAGTTGTGTGTTGCCTCGCGTCGCGGATGGAATTATCACGACAGAACCATCCAATCGAAGGCGACCGGGAACTTTCAAATCGATAAAAACCGATTGCTCAGAACAGATCCAGTCGGCTTGCAAACATAATGCAATTTATAGCATCGTTTTTCCTTGTAAGTGCCCAAATTATAAGATCGAGGCCCGCGCAATTCTTCAAGTATCCTTGTCACAAACTAACAGATACAGGCGGGGGCAATTAAGATACACCCACGCCACCCATGTTGTGGGTCGGAAAGAAGAGGCGGACTTGGAATGGAGATAGAAGGAAAAAGGAGAAGAAACGACGATAAGAAGAATGAATGCAAGGAGGAATAAAGGAGAGGAAAAAGGAAGGAAAGGAAGAAGGAGTGAAAGAAAAAAATAAGGAAAGATTAGAAAACAAACAAAAGAGATATAAGTAGGTAAGAAGAGAATAAGATCAATATGAAGAAAGAAGGGAAAAAAAGGTAGGAAAGAAAGAAAAGAAACAGGAAAGAAAAAAAGAGGAAAAGGGAAATAAAACTAAAAATGAGAAAGATTGACAAAAAAAGCCGACAATGTAGGTGTATCTACCAAGAAAAGATGAAGACATTAAACATACAAATGTGTACAAAAATCAAACCCATTTCGAAAAAGAAGAAATTTGCTGACAGATTGAGCATTTGGGGAAGGGTGTAGCAAATCCACGAACAACCAGAACACATTAACACAACAAATACTACACAGCATTAATGAATACACATTCAAAGTCCCTAAGTATTTGTTATTTATAGCGGAAAGTGTTTTTAAAATACCGAAATAGTGGCTGCATATTTCAATTTCCTGTTTAGTTTATAACTAAGAATGCTGTATACATATTTGCTTAAAACCACATTTATCAAATGAAACAACCATATGCTGAGACTCAAGAACAAACTAGAAATAAAAGACTGAACTTTTATTTCAATCAAGCTTAGATTAAATCGACCATGTTAGATTTTTTATCCGCTCAATTGGAAAAAAATCAGCTAGATGTAGCTGAAATGTTCGTTCGTGAACACAGGTTTTCCGTGATCCGGGGCCATCTTTTATATCATAAACTATATAAAGTACTGAATTTTTGCTCATGAATGTTCATTTACATTGATGAAAATGCTTGAATAACTATTTTGGCCAGTTCACTATGGAGGTCAATGGTAAAATAGGTATTGCGTTACAGAATTTCGCTATACAGACTAATTTCCGGGGACATACCCCTTCTGTAATGCAGGGGAGGCATGTATACTGACACCCATAAAAAAGACTTGTAAAGCTGACCTCGTACTGATAAGATGATAACTCTAACTGATACCCCCCCCTCATATTTTCCGTTTCTTTTCACAGATTAGTTAAATAAAGATGAAACTAGACATGTTTAATGATTTCACCATTCGGGGGAAAATATTTATTTCAATGTCAATTTTTGAAATGAAAATTTCGATAAGAAAAATTGAAGCAGTCATCAACATGGCGTTGGATTGTTTGTTATGTCGATAAAATGTAAATATTGATTTTCGAAGTGCCCTAATTGACGTTGAAATTGATAAAACATTGTTTTTTTATATTTTTGACTAGCTAAAACAAGAAAAACGAGAAAAACAATATTTTCAACATTTCAAATACTTTTTAAAAAGAGGCTATTGGATATTCCTTAGAAGTTGTGTGGGCACAGCTAAGAATTATGTAATTATAAATTTAGATATATTATGAATTAGATGCGATGAAAGATTCATTCAATGTGGGTCAGGAAAGGCTATAAAAATTTTGAGGTGTAGTCAATTTTACAATCTCAATATTTTACATGAGCAATAATTCTCGTATTTATATACTTTATGATTTACCTATAAAAACAACTGATATTCTATAACCACCCAAATGAAAGAAGCCAAAAATAGCCAAAAAGTCCAACTGAAATTATGAAGCCAAGATGGTTTAAAAAAGGCCAAATTCGTGATACTTGGTTCTAAAAAGCCAACCTGGACACCTTGCCTGTAATATTATCAGGATTGGGTCGGCTAATAAAAAATGTACCACAGGATACCGGTTACCCATACTATCATTCGCAAGTAGATTGTTTCGATTTCGTAAGCCAGAATGGCGTACAGCGAAGAAGCAATTAGCATCAATTGTATTACAGGTGTTCTATTCATCGTCAGGATTAATTTTAGTTGCTGGAAATGTAAATTTCCGAAAAAGTATTTCGTCATTTGATGTTCCTTCTACGTTCTCTTCGATCACTTGCATTTGCGATTAACAAGGAGCCAGGTCTCGCAAAGACATCGATGACTCACGTTCATCGCCATATCTGACGTGCGCATAGATAAGGTTCGCATCCAGTGATTCTACCTCTTGAACTCAGGGGCGGGAGTCATTCTTACAAATTAACGTAGAAGAGCTGGTCCTGATTTGAATAACCAGGATGGAAGGGACACACCCCTTGATGATCGTCGAGAAAATGAGTAGAATCTCACGTGAGGAGTAATGTTTGGTGACGTTGCTACCATAGAACTGATGCAATACACAACAAGAGGTAATACCAACTTCCAGTGTGATTCCGGTAAATTTGGTGATTTCAGTGCGAGGCAGATAGTTCTCCGAACGATCACATTGTATCGTTCAACCTGTCTTGTGGGTGATACGGGGTTGTCCTGTTAGGAGCAACCCCGTCCATAAAAAGGTACTTTTGCACCTTGCGAGCTGAGAATTATGAGCCTCTGCCTGAATGGATTTAAGCAGGTGTACCCCACAAAGAGAAAATAAGTTCCAACATAGGATAAATGTCTTTAAGTATATTTGCAAGGATTTGCAAATGGGAATCGAGAAAATTCATCTATTGTCTCAAACATATTTGCTATGAGTCCTAGATAACAGTAGACCCTTAAAATCAACAATCCACAACATGGGTAACTTTGAAGCCAACCACCGGGCAATTGAGTAAATTGTGGTTTCAATGAGCACCTACACCTCATCCATTGCAAATGGCATGTTTTCGTGCAAGAGTCGAGTAACTCCTGAGTTGCACGAGTCATCATGTAATTTCTTGAGAGATGGTGAAAAGCTAGCACTGCAGTAGGCACGGCTCAGTGTATCCACGACAGCATTGTAATGTCCGGGACGACAACGGATATCATAACAAAAATTAGCTCCAACCGCCAACCCTGGATTTTATTATTTTTAATCTTTGACCTTTTATGATTATCCATCATGAACGCGACAGATCTTTGATCTGTCATAATAACACGGCGCTGAACAGACAGAAAATGAGACCATTTTCTCACAGCCTCAGTTATAGCGTTAGTGTCATTCTCGATAGTTGGATAATGAACTTCATTCATGGTGATTTAAAGTTCGGGACATAGAGGCGACAGGTCGCCCAGACAGGTTCAATGAGCTAACCTGGTAACATCAGGGACATCGCATTCTACCAGATATAGCGTGGAGTTATCTGGACAGTGTAATGCGGCCACTTGAACAACAGATCTTAACTACTGAAAGCCCCACAAGTCTCGGTATTTAGTGGAAAACGTTTTGCTTCATTAGAGGCTGGATACAATCCGAGATACAGGAATCCATTTTGTATACACAAACATTCACCAAACTCGTTTCAGAGCCACGATATTTGTAGGCATCTCAAGATCGAGAAGTGGTGACGACTTGGATTTGTGTGACCGAATCAATCCTTAGCAAATCACAGATATTTTGTCGACTGATTATATAGAATTTTCACCTATTCAAAGTGAGGTGTCGAAGATGAACAGCTTCAAGAAATGTTTTTATATCAAGTTCTGCTTTGTCTCTTCTTGAGACAGTAACGTTGTTTACGTAATGGAAGATGTCAAAGAGGTTCTCCACCACAACAAATTTGTCGCTGAAAGGTTGTCACAACATCAGTGATACCGAAAGGTATTCTTGTAAATTGGTGCAGACGCCAATTAGCCACAAAAGAAGCGAATGGTTTGTCATAATCGCAAAATGATATGATGGTGAGCACTCTTTAAATCAAATGTTGAAAAACACGATAGCTTGCAAGATTTATTCCATATTCGATTATGCATATGCATTCATTCAGTATAGATAGATTATACAAGAAAGGAAAGCCACTTACAACCGTCATTCCGGTAATACGCCATGGTGGGAGTCAAGGGGAGATTACTCTTGATGGAATTTGGAGTGTTCAATGGTAAAATACATGACACACAGCAATATAACAATAATTTAGTGATTCTACAATAGACCACCAATGGAAAGAGTAATGCAGGAGATAACTCTAAGAGATTAAAAAAGATCAACTCGGATCAGAGAAAAGACTAGAGTGAAGGATAGCTTACACATAAGCAACAAAAATTGACACAGCAAGACGATATGACAACAGACAGAGCAAAAGACTAACTGATTGTTGTCCATGGGACAGTAAACGTAGTAGGAAAAAAAAAAAACAGACACTAGATGGAGTGATGAGATAGAAAGGTTTACCTGTAAAACATGGAAGAGCTTAGTGCAATTACAGTCGTCATGCACGGTGATGGGATAGGCCTTGGTCCAGCAGTTGACTTACGATTGCTACTGCTGCTGCTGCTGAAAATGTTACGGTCGAACAGTTGGGGGCTCTACAATAATCTGCAATTTTTAATATATAATAAGTACGCACAAACAAATGAAAGGAGAAATGAATGAACAGGTCTGGTTAATCGCTCATTAGAAACTGTCATGCGACTAATATCTTTTGGCAACATTGGATGATCAATTTAAACATTGGAAAAGAGTTGGTCAATTAATGCTACTTCTTTTGCCTTTTGTCGGGCCTAAAAAGACAACATTTTCAAAAAGCAAGCATGAATTTTGTCTGACACGAATCGGGAGACTAATGTAACATAAACCGACATTAAAAATCGAGCCCCTACAAAAAAAAAATATCAGGGGGGGGGGTATTTTCAAAATACAAAAGAGAATTTTGTTCTGGAAATTATAAAGAGTAATAGTTTAAATTTTCAGCCTGTACATAAACAGCCAGACGAACTTGAAAACCGATGAAACCTATATTGACACTTCTGGTGATTGTTTTGGTTGACGGTTTCCAACATCAAGAACAAATAGTTTTGGGACAATATGGAAATGAAGGGTTAATCAGAAAAAAATCTTAGGTGGAAACAATCAGATTTTTGGAAACAAGATGATCTTGCAAAGTTGAGTGTGCTTTACAAATCAGAACAGTTAATCAAAGAGTTTCCAAGAAGATAAAAATCTGAACTGTAAAGCAATTGATATCGAATCCGGGAGTAAAGCACTAAAAAGAGCCTTGTCATTACGAATAGTCCTGATCCCACAAGATTGAAACTTTGGTGAAGCTATACAGATGATTATACCAAGAGACATTCAAGTGGATACTCCAAGAGACTTATAGTTTCGGCCTGAGAATTTAGATGAAACTATACAAATAGACATACCAAGAGACATCAGGTAGATAACCCAAAAAGACAGACTGATTGTCATTCCAGAGTATCCCCATTCGCATCGGCGTATATTTCAACCAGTCATCCTATTATAATACTGACATAAACCTTGTTGCATATTATACAGCCAGTGTCGATTGTTCCTTTTCAATTTATGAAACCTTTTGGGGGTCTTTGTTCAAACGCTGCAGGAATCTTTGGTTGACAGCTGCACCCCCTCAGATCTGAAAACGACGTGGGCGAAGTGGAGGTGACAAGAAGCAGAGATGTAGCAACCAGTCAACTACGGCCTGACCAGCATCGCACTTCACCAACCGACAAAGGGTAGCAGAGACAGGTCAAAGGTACTATCACAGTATAGTAACTGAATATTTATTCGTGAGACATCTGTTAGATTCCTTACGGCTTCCAATAGGATTTTCCATAAACATTTTACTATATCAATCACGTTGATGCGCTTATTGTGTTGGAAGTTAGTTCTCGATGTAGGCGACGCCCAATGATTACTCTAGCAACGACGATGGCTCATCATTAAAGTCTACCTTTCAGACCTCTATTAGTCTGACGACGAGTGGCTTAGGTCGTTGTCTCGCAGAAAAGAAAACACAGCCGATCCATATGCTATTGAGTGTATGGTAGTATAAGCCCATCCAATATTTCTAGATAAGATTTTACAATCGACAGTTGCCTGACCAACACTATTTCAAGACGTACAATCCCACGCCATGATACTCTCTCCTTTGAGTTAAACCGTTGCTCTAATGTCATGTGATACTGTTAGCCTACCCACTCCTTATGTATCTTCGACCATCAGACCCACAGACATTTACATTTACATTCTGATTCATTACACCGTATCATTCAAGGCCTTTTTCGTTACGATTACGATCGTTGGGGAATCGAGCACATGCTTGTCGGCTCTTTAGGAAAATGTGTGGCTTTTTACCATCTCCATTCGGCAAATCAACTTAAAAAAGAAGCAGCAGAATATAAACTTCCAGTCGCAGTAGCATTTGCTGACTTCGAGAAGGTGTGGGCTCTGTCGATGGCTGAGTACTGAAACACATCTAGCGACACGGCAGTTTCTTTATCATGCTACATAATGACTCTGAGCCCTTTCAGCTCGAAATATAAGTAAGACAGGCTGATACCAGCACACTCAAACTCTTCACAGCCTACCTCGAGATGATCTTCCAAGACCTAAACGGAGAAAATGAGGGAATCAGAATAGACGGTAAAATACCGTAACCGTAAGTAACATCACATTTGTCAACAAAATCCGTCTTGCTAAAAACTTGAACGATCCCCAAAAAGTGCGAAACGAACCGAATGTGAAAAAGCAAGAAAGTTGGCCCTCGCGTGAACTTCAATAAAATAAATGTAATGTAAAACAAACATGCAGAGGATAAAGACACAACAATCAAAATCATGAACCCAGACTGCTACGTTTGAAATCCTCGAGAGGAGAAGAAATCAAGCAAAGAATCACACTAGGTTAATAATCCTTTACCGTCTGTCTAT
This sequence comes from Thysanoteuthis rhombus, assembly GCA_963457665.1. Taxonomy (NCBI): domain Eukaryota; kingdom Metazoa; phylum Mollusca; class Cephalopoda; order Oegopsida; family Thysanoteuthidae; genus Thysanoteuthis; species Thysanoteuthis major. The sequence goes on from OY735206.1 coordinate 46,187,244, forward strand.
CCCGTTATATTAAACCAAGCCTATACATGAAATTAGAATTTTCTTACTCTGATTTGAAATCAAGTGATCGGTAACAGACTCTCTTAACAACTAAGCCAAACTTACGAATCATAGATATTTATTTATCTTACAAATACACGAGGACTCATCTTATTATAATTGATATATATATATATATATATATATATATATATATATATATATATACACAATTTTTCATCTACTATAAATATTTTAAAAATGTTGCAGTAATCATCTTCAGTTGGAATCTAAGTAGGAGTTGAGTTCGATTTAGCCAGTCTGATTTCTTATATATTTGTCTGAACTACGATTCTTCATCATTTTTTTAACAGCAAATTTTCCCTTTGATGCTTTAGGAAATAGCTGGCATGTGCGTACAAAGATTATATGGTTTCGTTTTAAGTCACCTTTGTCCATTAGCAAGACGATGGCAATGAAGTTGTGTTACAAGTGCCGGTGTTTATTCTTATGGTTCCAGGTGTGGCTGGAGTTACCGGTAATAAGATTTGGCTCCAGTGTGTTTTTTGTTGTTGTTGAGATTATGCATAAACAGAAAGTACTGGCTCTGCGACGCCCATGATAGAGAAGTGTGGCGAATGCTGGGGAAGGTCTATGTCCAACAACAGACGTTGAAAGACTGATGATGATGATGATGATGATGATGATGATGGTGATGATGATGATGATTTTTTTTTCAATTTTTAAATTTCATGTTTACTGAATGTTTACTGATTTGTAAGAATACAATCATTTCTTGTAAATTTTTATCGGATTATTTCATATCATGCATGTTTGATTAAAGAAATAATTTGTAAAATGTTTACTTTTTAGGGATTCTCTGTTCAGCTGCACTGAGTTACGTCTGAAATGAAGATAAAATAAAGCAGGTGTTTTTCTTTAACTGAAGCATTAATTCAAAAATAGAAAAAGATTATTTTCCCAAGTCTGAAAAAAAAATTAGTTTAAACAAAGAAGCAAAGGGAAAGGAATCAATATGATTCATTCACGTTCAAAGAAGTGGCTATTGAGCCGTGGTTATTTGGAAGTTAAGGGTCTCTAATCAATGAGTCCGCCTGATAGACATCTATGGAGCTGAAACATGGAAGCTAATCAGACGATTGGCTCTCAAACAGAGATTTGTCTTTTGTGTTGATCTGTATAGTTGTATATTTGTGCTTCTTAAACTATTAGGACGCTGGTATAGCATCAACGTCATAAGTTAACAACGCAGCTGTTCGGTTAGCAGTGTATTGAAATACGATATCAGTGGATCTGATGCTATGTATGTTCTAGCTTTTAGCAGATGAAAATTGACGGGAAAAAAATCTCGTGAGTGAATGTTATCCCGCATGCTTCTGTTACTATAAAAGCGTCTGTAACTCTCCATGAATTTCTCTCCGAACATTCTGCAAGTTATTACTTACTGGCTATTGGGGACAGCGTAACAGGATACGACGCGGCAATGGAGATACGCGGTGTGGGTGACATCGAATATTGCTGGCATCGACGGTGATTTCGTGATAAGGCCAGGATCTGCATAGGTGACCTCTCAAGGCAAAAGGATCTAGGGAAATAGTAGCAGAAGGGTCGAGAGACAAGGGCCGTAGGTAGCAGCAGGGACACCGAAGAGACCAGAGTACAGAACCTGATTCATCCGTTAAGTTATCATCTTTGCATTTGGTATCTTTGTTCGCCCCTGCACCGTTTCGTGTTCTTCAAACAATGTCTTTCACATACCCCACAGTTTTCACAGCTTGAACATTTTCGTTGACGGCATGGCATCTTTTTTGCATCTGCCTCTGACCCCCAGGAATCACAAAGAAGATGAATTCAAAGAAATTTGTCAATGCATCAATAGGTAGTTTTATTGCTATTTTTCTTTATCACGAACAGGATTTTGTTGAGTTCTCAGGAATTCTCGATGCTGCACAAATCTTGGTCACCCAGATATATAAGCTATTGTAATTGCTGTTAAGAATTGAAATTTGGCAAAAATAATTATCGTGAGACGAAGGCCGGAAAATGCATCAATCAGTATGTTGTGTTCAAAACAACAAAGGCAAAGATAGAATAATAAATACAACACTTCCTTTCAGATCAACCGACCATGTTAGCCGATACTCGACATAACGGCGCTACAAAAGCTTTTGTAAATCTGGAACCCATCCTCAGTACTTTGCAGTGTTTATCAATTCTTTAGTTCTCCTTATGCATATAATCTCATTATCTTTTGTAGTATGATTTTTATCTCGTATTTATAAGTTCGAATCTTAGTAGCGAAAACCTACACATAACTGGGTTGGTTTAGAAATATGCTCGACGACGTAATTATCGATAAACTGACAGATTTCGGCTTCACCACTTTTGCTCTGTTAGACATGTTTATTAACTGTTCGTATGTTTGCTTAACGACGTTTGAGCACTGAATTGCCTGAATGATATGGTCTCCTGGTTGACGATGTGTGGTATTAGTGGACTCATCATTCGATGCGATCTCACTGATTGGAAGGAAAACAAATTTATGATTTCTGAAACGCAATATTTACTGTTTTTATTTGCCACAACGTATTCTTTGTATTTTAAGCCCTCTGATGCAAATAAAGCAATTACTATTCAGTTTTAGCCAGAACTGTAGCTAATTTTCAAATCAGCATAATCACAAGAACAAAACATATTGCCGTTGGCTGACGACTGCGTTAGACAAAAAAATGTTGATGTTAACCAGGAATATCCAAGTGATTATATATATATATATATATATATATATATATATATATATATATATATATATATATATATATATGCTCCTCTATTCAGGGTTGAGCACTCTTTAAGTGAGGTAACTCATCCACTGTAAGCTTATACAATGCTCTTCCATAGGAATAGAGCATACTGGTGGATGAGGGATTTCTGTGTAAATAAATGTATCGCTTAAATTCAGCCTTACTGACTGTCCAGTTCCGTAGTCCAGAGGTATGATATCAGCCTGCAGGTCTGAAGTGCAGGTTTCAATTCTGCCTCGCCACACTGAAGAGATATAATACATCGAAACAGCTGTCTGTGGATGCCACAACATATGTATATATATATATATATATATATAAATATATTGTGGCATTCACAGACAGCTGTTTCGAAACTTCATTTTATAATGTATATGCATGTTATATAAACAGAAAAAAAATTATAGAATCTTACAGAAAATATATGTACCGAACAGTAAAGGAATATGGTCTCCTAATGTAGAATAGCAATCCGTGAAGGATTAAGTGTAATCGTGTAGTGTTCCCTATTTGAAGGGTGGGTTCAAAGAAACTCCCCACTGGACTCTTGTAACAACTTTATCATCTATTGGTCAATTGCAGTCAAAGTAGTTTTACCTTGTACCATGCAATGGTAGATTTTGCTTGCTTTGTCAAAATTCAATGTAGGCAGCAATTCCTGTAAGTGTTTTGGTATGAACTCGACAGACTCCGGGAAGTCCAGCAGTATATTTGCCATAACAATTTGGATGCGCTCCTCTAGTTGATCCAGAGTTTGTGGTTTGGTGCGGAACACCTCCTCCTTTGCCCACCCCGCAGGGAGAAGTCAGAAGGCGTAAGGTCAGGGCTTCGTGCTGGTCATCCATTTCTAATAAGGTGTTAATTCTTCACTGTAGCCATTGATTTGTCCATAGAATTACTCACATCCGATTTCGATCGTGTTTCTGGATGATTAATGGTCGATGGACCGCCACAATTGAAATGTAATCAAGCTGGATAGTGTCGTCGCTGGGCTACGCATTGAATTGATACATAAAAAAATTGCATGTTGATATTGTGACCAAATCACGATAAGACACGATCTGCTCAATTAACTCTGAGTGTAAATTAATTCTCACTCAAAAAGGGGTGGAGTGGAGATTAGAAAAGAAATGGGTAAAGGCAACACAAAACTAGTAGTAGTAGTAGTAGTAGTATATATATATATATATATATATATATATATATATATATATATATATATATATATATATATATATATATATATATATATATATATATATATATATATATATATATATATATATATATCTTTTAACGATATATATATCTTTATATATTTATATTTATATATTTATATATATATCTTTTAAATAAATGGACATATTTGGTCCGACAGGATGAATTATAAATTGCGTTATATTGTATAGAAACTTATTTGAAATGATTTCCAGTCTTTTCAAGATTAATACATCACTCAATTTAGGCAACGTAAATAGAATAAACAATTAAAGAAAAAATGGGGTTGCTGATACGGCAGTCGCTTCAACGCAGCGATGCTCTTACCACTGAGCTGAACAGCTCACCGGTAATCCAAAGTCCAACAGAATGAATCATAAGTTGCGTTATATTACATAGAAACTTATCTGGAATGGTCTCCCGTCGTTACACGGTTAATGTATCACCCAATTCAGACGACGTAAATAAAATGAACAATTATATAGTATAACACAATATATAATCCACTCTGCCGGACCAAATATGTCTGTTTCTTAAGTACATACTGTTCTAAGTTGAAGTCTCCGACACTGAACAGTGATAAAAGGCCCCAAAACTGTTTTGGGGTATATTCCTGAAAACAATGTCAAGCTATAAATTTTACCAATCAATAAACCACAGCTGAAAGAAAATTATGAGCAGACATGTAGCTAACGGAAATATATAAAACAACCACTAGTATCAAGGATAAAAGGCAATAAGAGAATACGAAGAGCAGATGATCCTTGGTTGAGAAAGTTGCATTTTTGTCTAATGTTGCTAGAGTTCAGAGACATCATAAAATCAATTAGGAAACAAATGGTTAAGCCAGACCAACGCTAGACATCACGACTCACAACGTGGGTCCCTAGAGATCGAAATTCTGGCCGGCAAAAAAATAAAATTCGGACCAGTTCAGGAGATATTGGCACCATGACACACACAATCGAGAGGTCTGGTGGATCTTGTGGTGAAGGTCTACGTACGACAACAGACAGTAAAAGGTCACTGCTGCTGACGATGATGAATAAACTACGAATTCGAATGCTGGTTTTCCAAGCAGATTGGAAAATTATGCATAATCTTTCTACCCCTTTTCCTTTATTTTTATGTCGTTATGAGTTTGAACTTATTGATGCTGAGAATAAAACTATTTGAGGTCAAATCACTCATATTTTTTTAAAAATTCTATTGTACGTATTTGGGTTGAGATGCAGTTTAGTTAAATATTCGCAGAAAAAAAAATTGGAAAATTTGGAAAAATGGCCATCTCTCTAAATTCGGAGAATAGTTAATGTTAGTTAAAGGTAGATAACTTAACCTGTTTGCTGCCACAGACGAGATATCTCGTCTTAGCGAGCTGTCAGTCGAGTGCCACAGTCGGGATAACTAGTATTAGCGTATCATACGTCCAGTGCCATGTATGAGATACCTCGTCTTATGGTAGTATATTTTTTCGCAAGAGGGAAAATCCCCACAAGAAGGTGTATATTGAAATATTGAATGTAAGGTGGTGTTATATACAAATTCATCTTAACACTCGTATGTACATATCACATTTATTAGGTATTCTGTTTTACGTATTTGGGTTGAGATGCAATTCAGTTAAATATTCGCAGAAAAAAATTCGAAAAATTCGAAAAATGTTCGCTGGTAATTTTATTTGTTTTCACCCCCCGCCAAAAAAAAAAATCATAGTTTCTGGTAGAAATTTTACAGCTTTGAGGAAAATTATTTTTTTAATGTTTTAGGCGGGGTTCTATTTACTGTGTAATTATAATGCTACGGAAGTACAGCTTTGAAGTATTCAGCTAGATCTTTTTGTTTCTTTCGATTACTTTTTTTTGTAAAAATCGGTTTGGGTTGAAAAAACATTTCTCTCTTATTTTCAGAAATTTAGTATTATCCAAATCTCAACCCCCATCTCTATTTTCTTCCCTACCCTTGTCCTTCCAATCTTATTGCATAAATAGCTGTCATCAACCAAGTCTATTGTTTTACCTTTATGATAGCCGCTGGCGAAGCTTGATTTTAATAATGGCGACACTAGAAGCCGGTTAACCCGGTGGTGCGCGCATCTTGCTTAGGTCTGCTCGGAAGTTTATGCAGGTATGCATCAAATTCATTTGTTTACTTTCAAGGGTTTGCGAGCGTGATTAGATAGGCAAGTTCTCTATCTTCCTAAACCTTACGATAACCTGCTTGATTCTTGAACCTCTCGATAGCGATTCGATTCTTTTTCGAATTCAAATAGATGAAACATGAAGCCAATTTTATCCGATCTTTCAAATGATTCTGTCAGGATTGAAATGCCTGCCACCAACAAAGAAAAAAAAATTTGACGGAAAGAAAAGAAATATGCAGGGCGCTACACTGTTATGCTATACGTCGGTTGCATACTGCATGATCCATTTGATAAATCGAAGGATATTTGAGAAGTAGCTGAGCCGAAAAGTAATATTGGTCGTCTTTATTGACTAGAAACTGCCTTCATTTCTTTCAAAATGTCTCTTTGTATAGAAGCAGGCGATTTATGTCCAAACCACTTTTACATTCGTACCAAATCATCTACTTTCCAACCAAACAAAGGAAAGAAAAAAAAAAAAAAAGAAAAGAAGAAGACAGCAGGTCTGGTTAGTCACTCACTAGGAACCGCCACGTGACAAATGTCCCTTGTCAGCTTATCGTGTTTGGGGTGATCAATTGAAAAATTGGAAAAAAAGAATTATGATCAGTGAATGTTTTCTTCCTTGCCCCATTTTGTCAGATCACTAAAAAGTCCGAATTTTCACAAAACAAACGTGAAAAAAACAAAACAAAAACAAAACAAAACAAAACAAAACAGGATACAAACCAAGGGGCCAATTTAGCATAAACCCATATAATAAAGTGAATCCCCATTAAAAACATTTTTTATGTATTTTTTATGCATTTTATGTGTATTTGTGTGTGTGTGTGTTTGAAAAAACCCAAACGTCTTTCTAGACACAATAGGGAGTAAACGTTTACTCTTTCAGCCCTCTAGCCCCTATACGCGTGATACGTGCATAGCCAGTCAACCAAACAGACACACTGGTATGAAAACTTAAGCGACCTATGTTGGCAGTTTTTGTGACAGTTTTGATGACGGTTTCTGAAATATATAACAAGGAAAAAGGAGAAGATATTAATATCACTGTATAATAAAAAAAAAAGTAATGAGATATCATAGAAGTAAATGTAGCATGAATATGAGAGACTGGAAAATATATTGCTTCGTAAGGATTCGTTCAATGTCACAGTTTTTTTTTTTCAGGTTGAAGGTTTATTTGAAAATATGGCAATCTTTGCGAAAAAAAAAACGGAATTCAAAAGCGGCAGACGAACTGGACTTGATTGTCTGTTGCATCACTAGCCGTTACCGGTCGTCACTATTCTGAGCTAATCTGCCACGTTGTATGGTTCTGAATTGAATGGTTTGTTGCTTGTGGATTAATTGTCTGGTGTTTGCGAGCATGTTCGGTGTTTTTAGCAGTGGCTATTGAAAAAAAGAACAAAGAGTACGCGTGCGATTATATTTTTATCTCGGGGAAACTGCTACTGAAACTGTTGTAATGTCCCAAAAAGCTTTTAAGAGAGGATCTTAAGACAAAAAACATGCGTATAAGTGGTATTCATGTTTCAAACGTAGTAAAATATCAATGAAGACCGTCGTCAGACCATGGATAAGATACATGAGGTGACTGGTTAGTCTTGGAGTTCATGCCAGCTAATGAAGATCTGAAGATGAAACACGTCCCAGCAAAAGTCTTGCCTCGTTTGCTGACTAAGGATAAAAATCACAAATCTTTCGAACCACGTTTTATAAGAACAATGTCGAAATGACCAAATTTGTGACCGGGGATGAATCTTCCGATTCCACTTATTTGGGTGAACCCCTCGTATAGTTTTCAGTTTGGGGAAATGAATGTGCAAAACTTTCTTTTAGGGTCAAAGATCTCTTAGTTATACCCCATCTGGTTAATTTTCATTTAAAGAAAAGAACCGAATTTCCCAAAGAATGATGGATTGAAATGCCCATCGGTCATTATATAAAGATATCTATCAATAACTTTCTTCTGTTCTTTATTAGTATTTTGACGTCGCAACGCAACTGGTAAAAATCGTTGATTAGACTAAATCGATTAATGGATTTCCCGTAATTGTCGGTCTATAAAACTCATTCAAACAAAAACTATCCAACTATTACACTGCGTCTAGTGCAACAGTAAATAAAGTACAATAAACTCAGTATAATGGAATAGATTAAATTCATTCCGCACTTGGCTACAAAGAATAAGATTTATTTTATATTAATCATTTTAGTTCTAGAAAAAAAAAATGAATATTCTACTCATCCTGTTCAGTTCAAAGCCTTTGAATACATGACTATAAGAATCGGTTAAAAAGACATACGCTCACAGATTTTCACCATGATCCGCAGTATATGATTAATGTCAGAAGCTATGATGCAATGATTTGACTCTGAAGGTCCATGAAACGGAAACACGAGATGAATATAAAATCTATAAGGATTGAGATATTTGGGAAATAGATTTACGCCAAGTTTTGCGTTTGTAAAATTCATATTTCAAATATACTTACCTTGTGGTGCGTGTCTTAGATACTGTTTTTTTTCAGGAAAGAACATTTTTGAAGTACAATGTCTTTCTGGAAAGTATCAAGCCATTTATTATTAACGAAACAGTACATAGAGAATAATGCTACGAATTGAAGATTTACTAATCTGTAATCGCATTTTTTTCACATTCAATGACATTCGTGAGAAGCCAAAAACTATTCTTTATGATGAAGGATTTTCATCAACTGTGGCCAACGTACCACGGACAACGCTTCGAGCACTTTTTGTAAACTTTGACCGTGGCTATAGCATGTTATAACAGGGAAATCGGAAAAAGATTAAAATTTTGGAAAACGGGTCTCAAATGAAGGGAATAAAATACCCCAAGGAAGTTCCTAATCCCACACCTCTCAATTGACGCTTTCTAGAGGATTAGGATATGAAGTCTTGCAGAATCCTTCGTATCCGCCAGCCTCTATTCTTATAGATAATCATCTTTTCAAGCATTTTAAATCCATATCCGGTATTGAAGGTACAATTATAAAAAAGCCACGATACGTGCTTTTATTGAAACATAAAGCATTTTATATAGATGCCATAATATCATGAAAGGATCTTCATAAAAAGATTACTGCTTCAAAAGGGTCATATCTTGAGCTAACATTAACCATTTTTGTTGTTCTCAATGGTACCTATGAATGAGTACTTTCCCACCACATTTCCGTAGAAAGTTTCAAAGTCAAGCAGCGGGGGATTTTATTTGTTCTAGTGGAACATTACACAATTAAAACTGGTATTATATGGTGTTTTTTTTATCAGCAAACTCTGCAGTATTCAAACTCTGTTGCCAAAAATATGTACATCACTACAAAAATAGTTTATTTCTTTCTATATAGTAAGTAAATTTTTGAACCGTTATTGATTATTTTCTCAAATAAGAGTTTTAAAATTGATTAACGATAAACCGATTACAAAATTAAAAAAAAAAGTAGTTCTTATGACGTCATAGTTTTCAGTGTACAGACGCTTAGTCCAGTAATGGCCCTGATTTGAAGGAACTTGTTAGACATTCCAACAAATAGAACAACAGCTGCATAAAGAGCAACATGAGTGGAGTTGAGCGAAAACAAAGTTTCCGAAAATTACAAGAGCGGTAGAAACATCGGAGAGGTACAGGAGCGACATGGTCGACATTGCAAGCTAACGCCGAGAGCAATTCGTTTTATCATGAGATTGGTTGATGATGGCCCGGGAAAATTGGCTCTGGATGTTGCTAACGAAGTCCAAGAAGTAACCCGAACAAGACCGGCTTACATGACAGACGACCGTGTAGGAAACAGCTACTGAAATTAAGACGCAAACAGGCTCGTATGAAGTTTGAGAATACAAAAAAAAAATCAACGTTTTAGTACAGTATACCTAAGTAACAAAAAACAACTTATTTGGGTCTGTTGGTATCGAACGAGTGTGGCGTTGTTACGGCGAGGCGTACAAGGAAATGTATTTGGCATCAACAGTCAAGTACGGTGGTAGAGACGTCATGGTCTAGGGTGCCAAGGACTGTAATAGCGCTGGTGAGCAGTCTTTCATCGATGAGATAATAAATGCTGAAGGTTACACCAATATATTGGAAGAAAACATTTTGTCTTCACTCAAACGATTGGAAGGAAGAGCTGTGTTTCTGAATAACAATGATCCAAAACACCCCAGTAAAAAAAAACTGATTTTTTTGAGGAGCAAAAGGTAAAAGGGTTTGATGGGCCCACCATGTCACCGGATTTTAATCTAATTAAGCACTTGGGGAACGAACTGGTACGAAAAGTAGAATATCAGCAGCAATCCAACGAGATAAATTTGAAAGCATGCACACCATCGAGGCAGATAATATTCCTGTGACTGTTTGTGAAAATATAGTGTATTTAATGTCGTCAAGATTACGAGCAGTATTAGAAATAAAGGCGGTCACATCGTTTTTCGTGGGGTGTACTCGTTTTTGGACGGCAGTATGTTTGATCACAAAAATACTTAATATCTATTTTGATAACATAATTTTCAACTTGAAATAATAAAATCCTATTTAAAATGAATTTAACATTTTATTAAAAAAAATGTGCTATACTCATTTATGGGCGACATTGTATAGCATCCTTCTCCCCACTATCCAAAAACGACATTTCATAAACGTGATATCTGTACATAAGGAATACATGATTGTAAACACGGGATGTTGATACATGAAAATGGAATAGTCAAATAGTTAACAACGAAAGTATTACCTTTGAAGTCTTGACAATGTTAACTTCCAACGTGAACTCGCAAACAGATTCTATGTGTACATTTGAAGGGGGGCATATTTATCGCTTCAAATGCCCGAAAGCACCATTCGATATTCGTAGAATAGTAAAATGATTACATAATTAGATTGCTAGATGTTTGTGGCTTGTTTCTTCTATGTTGATGAGGAAGAATGTCGTTTGAATGTAGCTGGAACGACCATCGAAATTAAGTTAACCGACTCTTTCCCACTTAAATAAGGCATGTTTCACCGGTCATGGCGTTTCAATTACAGTCAAGTTAACGTCCCATATCTCATAATGGTTCATGTGTGACAATTATTGAGTTGAACCAAATCTGGTCCAAGACCAGCTTCATGGAACACACGGTTAGGAACAAACTCACAAGCCGAGAGGTCAGCGCACCGTATAGGTATCTACTTATGACTTCAGTTTCGTCAGGTAAAAAGTCTGCTTAACGAAATGATCAATGCTTGCTCACCATCACCCTACGACGGGTGCTTTTTGTATTTGCTGGACATGTTTCCCTCATTATCCAAAAGTTGGCGTTCCTATCAACACCTTTTGAAAGCTGAAATAGCGTAAAGCGAAAAAATAATCACCATCAATTTATATGGGATTTATTTTGGAACCTTCTCAGACCCCTACTCCCAATGGTGATGAGGGTATGTTAGATGAAGGTATGTTACGAATAGAGAGGTTGGAATTGTGGAGGGTAGAGGAAACACGGCGTAGGAAAGAGAGAAAGAGGGTGTACGCTGCCTCTATAACAGTTCACCGAACACTTTCCGCCCTGTTTTTGTAAAAGCAAAAGTGGCGTAAAACAAACTTTCAAAAAGCGGGAACTGAATAAAGAACAAAATGACAATTCGTGGCGTAGGTGACTGGTACATCGAAACAGAATTCGATCAAGAGAAAAAGTTGGTTCCTGACTGGATACTTATTATTCTACACCGATTTAAATATTGGCACAGTTCTGTCCTTCCATTCTTTTTTGCTCATTGTTATCATCATCAGTCTTCCAACATCCGTCGTTGGGCATAGACCTTCCCCAGGATTCGTCATACTTCTCTATCATGGGCGTCGCAGAGCCAGTACTCTCTGAATTTGTTTAGCTCGTCTCTCCATCTAATATTCTGCCGGCCTCGGTTGCGCATGTGATCTCAGGGGATCCATGTCGTGAGTCGCGATGTCCATCGGTTGTCTGCCATACGTGCAACATGGCCAGCCTACTGCCATTTGAGCTTCTTAATGGATTCTATGATGTCCCTGACTCTTGTCTTTCCTGGATGTACTGTGCTGTCTAGTGGTCTCTCTATGTGACGCCTAGCATAATTTTCTCATGTGTAGGTTGCATAGTTCTCAATTTGCGGATCTGTCTCTTGGTTAGGTTCCATGTTTCAGCTCCATAAGTGAATATTGAGAGGATGCATTGGTTATACACCCTTCTTTTTAGGATTAATGGGATCTTCTTATTTTTGAAGGCTGAGCTTGCTCTGCCAAATGCTCACTGTTATCACGTTCTTGTAAAATATCACGATATCATTATTTTAGATGACCCATTTATTGAAAGGTCGTTAGGCAGTTAGACAATGGGTCAAGCTGCTTTAACGCATATTGTTCAAGGAATAGTATTGTTATCATTGGACAGGTTCTGATAACATCATTACACTCTCCGTAATTTGACACAGATGCTTGTTTAGACAATACCAGGAATTAACATCACTACTTGACCACACAGTAAATCTCAATCAACGTCCATTACCTGATGCAGCAGGTAAGTCTAGAATTACAGCTTACATGGCAGCTAGTGGTCTAGCACAGCGACCGTAAAACAACTGACCATTCTTTATTGAAATTTAATATTTTCTAAAGTGTTCCAGTCTGCTGGAAAGTGATGAATAATGATAACATTCATATATTTTAAAAGCTTGTTCACATTCTCTCTTGCAAAAAAACACAGTGTCTCTTATGGCTTGATCTAGTAAAAAACGAACCAACACATTTGCATATTTAATTAAATCCTCCGACCAACTGATGTAAAATATTTAGAGCATTTACTTCGTTGGTCAAATTTTCATCGACTTTCTCAGATTACATGAAACACGAAACCCTAAATGTCCACCGACAGCGCCCGTGTTGGCCATTTAGGCTGAGAATTTTTAGCGCAGTTTGCTGCTCTCGGGGTTGATTCAGGCAATGGTAGGTCAAGATGAGAGTTTTTCTTAATGGCAGAAGCATTTCTCTGAGAGGAGATTCATGGTAACGATGAAATCAAACGAATGTCGAGAGTTAATTAAGTTCCATTCAAAGTATTCCATTTCAAGTGTCTGGTTGGTTGGACACGTTTTTTCCCATGAAAAAAAAAATGAAGAGTTCTGATTGGAAACCAGATAAAAACATTTTTCTGACCCGCACACAATGGGAATGAATGTGCGCACAAGATTTCGAATTCTGTAGATAACCGAATCTTTATTTAATAAAATATTGATTCAATGTCGAATTCAAAAGTATTCACGGACTTTTGTCACAACACAAGATCTATGCCCAATGACTACAAAGAATTGAAAGGAACATTGGTTATAAATGCAACAGCTCCAATAACTATAATATTAGTGGTGATGTGAGAATATTGATGGAAACAGTTGGAGACACCTTTTAAGGTGGCTTCATGGAAAAATATCGTGAACAAGGATCAGTAATTTCAATCTGTTCGCATTATCCTGATATAAAACTGTAGAACTCGAAATTACAAGTATCTCCCGCTTTTTGGGAGTTCATTTTACGTCATTTTTTCGCTTTCACTATGGCAGAGAGCCATTATAGAGATAGTTTGTACCCTTTTCTTATCCCTCCTACGCTGTCCTGTACCTCTCACTACCTAAACCTCCAACGAATAAACCTAGCATAACACCATCACCTTTTTGGAGTCTGGAAACGTTCGAAAATGCTCCCAGCATGAATTAATGATAATCACTTCTTCGCTTTGCGCTATTATGCCGTACGAAAGGTTTTTTTTTTTATAGGAATGTACTATTTCCAGATGTTTGGGGAAATCTGCATCTATAATTTGATCAGATTGGCCGGTTGTGCATCCTTTCGAATAGAGTACTCAGGGGAAAATATTTTTCTGATTTATTCTTGGTGTGTTATTATCGGCGTCGACTGAGTCGCCCGGCTATTTGTTTTCGATTATCAATCGTTTGATAACTAGTAAGACGCAGCCTTTTCCCCACAATCAAAGAATAAACACGTGACGGCGATTTCGTGATAGAAACATAGAATCGGAATTGAAAAGTGATTGCGTTCTCATTCGCTGTCGTTGCACGATATATTCGGCGAATCAGTTGGTTTTCGTCGATTACTGATGCAAACTTAAAATTCAGTTGGCGAAGTCGTGGAATAAGAAAGCAAGATAATACTTTTGCATCTTCCTACGAGTTTATATAATGGTGTAAAAACAATATGTATTTGGTAAGCCAAATTGTTGAAATTGCCTAATTGGCGAAATTCTACATTTACCCCCAACCCGTAAAAAACAAAAAATAACCCCCCCCCAAAAAAACAGGTATGGTCAGTCACTCGATAGTCACGTGACAAGCGTATTTTGCCAGCACGACGTGCTGCAGCCAATCAATTCAAAGATAGGAAAAAGAGGTGATCAATGAATAAATATCTTCCCTCGTCATTTATTTGACAGTGATCACCAAAAAACTCCGAGTTTAGTAAAACAAAAGAGGTGGACAGAAGCTGAGACAACGAATTAGCATAAAGCGACAGTGTAAGTTCAACAGTCCAGTAAATAACTACTTATGGGAAATTTTTTAAAGGGCATAATGAGGAGTAAATGTTGAAAATTTCAGTCTTCTAGCTCCATTGGCGTAGCTTGTACGCGTGATATATACATACAAAGCCAGCCAGCCAGCCAGCTGCACCGACTTGAAAACTGGAGAAACCTATGTTGATAGCTTTGGTGACAATTTTGCTTGAGGGTAATATGAAGCTTTAATTTGATTTCATGCAATCAAAGCAAAGATATAACAGCAACTATTTTTTACTATCAAAAGTTTGGGAAATTAAACCTTTTTTACAAAAAAAGTGAATACGTACTTTCAACTTTTTTTCCACGAAATTTAGATGAATACGTAGTTTTGATTTGATCAACAGTTTATTTATTCAAGACAAGGGTATAACAATTAAAAGCTTATGTAATCAAAGTGAAATTAAACTTCACTGACTTGTTGTAACATATAAACTAGTTTGCATGTAAGTTTCAGATTTATACTTTCAGAATGTACCTATGCATTTGTCTGTACTGTTTGTGCATACCATGATCACTGTTTTAATCGAAGTATTCGTTCAATTAAGCCAAACGAAATCCTCCATTGATTTGGGCCAACAAGCTGTTTAATTGGACCTACATGAATCATCCAAAGTGACTTTTTTGGATGGCTATTGGTTAATGACCGTTGGGTTATCCTCGGTCAGGCAATATCGTATGTGCTTCTATTTTGAGCTGCCTTTTAGAGTATATGTGTAATTATATACACCCCCCAGTGTATGGCACTCTGCAACATCCAAAACATTGAAGAAAATTTGCTGACATTTAATAAAGTAAGGGATTGCAAAGGATGATACTATTAAGACAGTTGAATAAGCATCAAGACAGCTCAGGATAGATTTGCTGATTGTGATTTCAAACATTCTAGATTGCGGAATCCTGATATAGACAATAATACAAATGAAGCCATTTTGTTAGTGCAACTTGTTGAAAACTATTTGCACGCATTGCTAAGAGCGAACGGCGTCTCAACGAGAATGGAGACCTTGAAGACGCAATTACTGCAAACAATTAAAAACATCAGAAGCCCAGCAAGATGATAGGGATGAAACAACCGGATATGAACGAATGACAAAACAACGAACAATTGGAATAAATAAATGGATTGCGACGCTGTTTCATGCAAAGAGCTAATGAAGCCGGTCCGTTACTTCTTCAACAGATGCTCGTGCTGATGTTGTTGTTCGTATTCTATCATTCAAGTGTGGTTTGCAGAGATGCTGATAGGTTGATGTGAGTGTTCGTACTATCATCTTTTTCATTTGTTTGAGAAATCTTATAAGTGTCTATGGATTTTACTCAGCTCTTTATTGTCATCAGTCAACTGTAGTAAGTCACTAACAAGCTTTAGGGAAAAATCTGAAGTTACAAAAATGGGGCTTAGAATGAATTCACGGGAACGAACAACGATCAGCGTTTAGAAATTTGTATTTTTTCCCCCTCAGTCCAAAGAGTAGCCAAATGGCGAGGAAAATGGATGGATTTCGAGAATCCCAAAACAAAGCTAATCGTGGTGAGTTAATATGGAATCACTTTTGTTTTTGTTATACGATTTAGGCTTCTCCAAGTCTAGTTGCGACCTTCTCGTTTTTGAAAGAACGTCTTCGTCATCTTCATTCTGTATCTCTCGGAAAAATTGACGAGCACATCACTTCTCTCGTTTGTCTGACCTATTCAATTTGCCACTACACCGGATCTCTTAATATTTCCATCAGTATTAGAGTCGCCTTTCAAAATGGTGTAATTTATTTTCTCCCGGTCCATTATCTTGCTCATGTCGTCGTAAGCAAAACATAACTCACTAAAAAGTAATCAAGAATCCGAACCCAGAAAAGTACTGACCAAGTGATTGAAGAGTATATATATGTGTGTGTGTGTGTGTGTATTTATATATATATATATATATGTATATATATATATATATATATATATATATATATATATATATATATATATATATATATATATATATTCTAACTTAAGAGTACAACTGGCTTCATTCAAAGAATGCAGCTGTCTATAAGCAAGAAAGTTAAGGAAAGTCTGTTTTTTAGTGACAGAATGCATTCTTGTTCGTGAGTGTATCCGCTCACCCGTGTGTGCATGCGCACGCATGCGCGTGTATGCGTGAATGTGATACTGGAACGTTAAACCTGAATCGATCTGTCACTGGATCACGTGACCCCGTTCATCATTTTCCGGCCGGGCGAGGTAATCAGACTGTGGTTTAGTGTTTATCTAATCATAAGCGACAGGAGAGGAACAGGGGGAGGAGGAAGAGATGGCAACGAAAGACTTAGGAGGAGAGAAAAGATGGACACAACGGAAAAGTAGAAGAGGCGGGGGGTTGGTGGTGATGGATGCAGGTTTGGAAGGGAGGAGAAAGAGGAAGAGGAATGGGATCAGATGTAGACGAGGGCGAACCCGAAAGTGAGAGCATGGAAGGAGGAGAAGGAAAAGGAGAAGGAGGAGGAGGGGAAAGAGAGATCAAGATTAGGGGGGAGGTGATTGAAATCTACAAGTAGCAGAAGGACAAATTAGAAGTGTCGTTAGAGGTATAGGTTTAGGAAGAAGGAGAAGGTGACAGAAGAAGAAGAAGAAGAAGAAGAAGAAGAAGAAGAAGAAGAAGAAGAAGAAGAAGAAGAAGAAGAAGGAAGAGGAAGAGGAGGAGGAGGAGGAGGAGGAGGAGGAGGAGGAGGAGGACTGAAAAGAGAAAACAATTGAACAAAGTCTATAAGAGAGATCAGAAAAAAGTGAAAGGAAAGCGTTCGATTACAGGCAGGGATAATGCATTTACGATCAATTGAGTTCAGCAGAGTTTGATTTTAGGTAAATCATCACTAATGACACTGGGCCATAACGAGCGAGAGCAAAATGTTTATTTATTCTCTGCCTAACTGGTTCCTCTTCTATTTCCCATCTGCTGTCAACATGGAGTCTATGCACATACAACGATTGCCAGTCTGAGTAGCGAACCATAGACTACGGTATCAGAGGTGCGTTCCTGATCCATGCATTTGTGATACACAGACGCGCGTGCACGCACACACACACATACGTGCACACACGTGCACAAACATATGCGTGTACGCGTTCAAAATACAAAGACATATATTAGAGTGAAATGACAATTCAGGAGACCATGTAGAGTACAAGTGATATTTCTTTAGTTTATTTAGACGTTTTGCCAGGATGAACTGGCTTCTTCAGAAAAAAGTGATGGAGATACAAGAGGAAGTCTGTTATATAGAGTCCATGTCTGGTTATGTGTGGGTTTAATGATGAAACTATGCAGATTTTTAAGTGTGATAAACTTAAGGCCGGACTGGGCTGTGAGTATTGGTCAACTGGGAGGTTGTTAAATAAAATCTTGGTGTGCGTATGTATTGGGGAGTGGATTTTCAAGTGTTTTGAAAGACCGGAGAAGTGCTGTGCTTTTGACGATTTTATTAGCTCTGTGTCTCCTGGAAATGCATCGAGTCAAGTCTCATTCTAGTAACATATATGGATAATTTTAGATGTTCCTCAATGGAATAAGAAGATTGTGTAGCTTCCCTCCCCGAATAAAATGAAGAATATGAAGAAAAAGTAGAAGCATGCTTCGGAACATTGATCAGGTACAGGCACTTTTCTGAGTACGTATGATGGAGTAAGCTTTCGAATACAAGTTTTATTTTTAACATTCATTCACACCATTATTGCTATTTTTCGTTTTATCTTTTTCTCATTCTCATTTTGGCACTTCTTTCGTCGGTTCATTCATTTCATTTTCCGTCATTTTTCTTTCTTTTCTTCTCACCTTTCTAATCTTTTTCGATTTATATTTTCAAAACTTAGCTATAAGGGCTATCTATCTATCTATCTATCTATCTATCTATCTATCTATCTATCTATCGAGAGAGAGAGAGAGAGAGAGAGAGAGAGAGAGAGAGAGAGAGAGAGGGGGGGGGCAGACATGTACGGTGACAAAATTACCTGTTACAGTGCAGTGGTTAACAAGCTTCCACAAAAGCTATTGTTAGTGAATGAAACACACCAAGAATTCTCTACTATTATTGCAAAAGAAAGAAACGAGATCACCACATATCCATATCAACAAACAAAATCATAGATTATTCTCAATTGCAGGGTTTGTACTCATTGATCAAATACCGACGTTGTATTCATATGTAACAAACTGAAACTGGTGCGTAGAAGTAGAACATACATATATAACTTCTTGATTAATTGGTTTTGGGGTAAAAGGAGACTTTAACCCAGCCTTGAAAGAAAAAAAAACATCCTGTAGGAACATCCATAAAGAATCGCCATTACTCATCAGTAACATTTATGCCATTCTTAGGTGAAAAGAGGTGATTATTCATCAGAAATGAGACGGAAAAGTTTTTGTTTATGAAAAGTCGATAACCAATTCAACGCAGCATTTTTACTATGTGATTATGCGTTAAATCAAAGATGCATAAAGAACAAAAACGAACAAAAAACAACCCCTCCCAAAATAAAAAAAAAACCCTTATCTCCTTAGTCGTATGGTATATCTTTCTCGATTATCGCATTTCTGGTTCATAGTAGATTGTATAAAACTATCTATGAATCGTATTCTTTCTCACAATCTCCTTTTTTCTCTCTGACTCTAACGAAATTTGCGTCTTATTGGTATCCAATTTGTGTATCAGTGCACAAGCATATGTACAGACATTGAAAAATCTCGACGAATACAAAGAAAACATTTTGATAAATATTTATTACATATGGTATTGTATTTCAGTACAGAAGCAACGGTTTCTTTCCGAAGAACTAGGTTGAAGCCAAAATCATAGAAGAATAAGGCTGTTTTGATCAATTAGAAATTATCAATCAAAACCATCTTCATAGGTTTCTTCAGTTTTCAAGTTGGTCTGGTTGGCTGTGTGCATCACGCAGAAAATTTGAACATTTACTCCTTATTGCGTCTACAAAAACTTTTCTTTTTTTTTTTCTAATCCACACGAAAAGTTTTTTAGTTGGAGAGAGGCTCGATTTGTAATGTTAATTCATGCTAAATTCTTATTTGAAATTTGTGTTCAGCTGTATTCACACTTGTTCTTGGAAAAATCAGGCATTTTCAATGATCACTGCCCAACAAAAGGCAAGAGAAGTAACTTATTCATTGATCATGCCCTTTTTAAAAAAAATTCTCAATTGATCACCACCTTTTTTCAATTTTTTTTAATTGATAACCCCAACATGACATACCATTGAAAGACATTGGTCGCCTGAAGGTTTTCATTGTTTTGGTTTGTCACTTGTTTTCAAGTCATCGGATGAATGTGGATAGGAACAGAACAACGAGACTAGTGTCTTTCTCTTTCCACGGGAAAATCTATTGATCATTAACCCTACTACTCAATAGGAATTGGATATTGAACTTTTGTTAAATATTTTGTTTCAAGTCCACTGATCTCACAAAGCTGTTACTGGGACACTGTCATAGTTTTATCGTTTCTAAATTGCTATGCTCCGCGAATATTTGGCCTCGACTTAACTGGAATATTTGGAATAGGTTAATATTTATTTAATGCATTGAAAGATAAAATATTGTTGGATTCACCAAGGTCAAATCCGGGTCCGAAGGCCAATCATAATCCACTAAATATGCACTAAGCGTTTGTAGCCCATATTGCTCAACAATAATATTTTGTTTAAAAATATTATATGGTTAGAAAAGACAAATTTGTTATTTCTATTTTCTCGGCTTAGGTTGATTTTGATAGGTCGGTTAAAACCCAGGGGAAAGAATGCTTCCTGTTGTAGAAAGAGAAACGGAATTTGGAGATATAGAAGACTTTAAACTCAGCGTCAATATTTGGCGTTCTCTGGTGAGAAGTTTGTTTGACCTATTGACAATGGTATTTTTCAGTTGGTGGTGATGGATGGTGGGAAGGATAATACTGAAAGAGAATGAGAGAGAGAGAGAGAGAGAGAGAGAGAGAGAGAGAGAGAGAGAGAGACAGAGAGAGAGAGAGAGAAAGAGAAAGCGAGCGTTTGTGTGTGTGTGTGTGTGTGTGAGAGAGAGAGAGAGAGAGATTAAAATGGCGAAGAAAAGAAGTACAGAAAACAAAGCAATAGAAGGAAAGGAGGAAGGAAAAAAAAGAAAGAAAGAATATCGGGAAAGTTTAACAAAGTGAAATTGGGAAGAACCAAACATACATATAGAAGGAAGAAGAGAGAGAGAGAGAGAGAGAGAGAAAAAAAGAAAGAAAGAAAGAAAGAAAAGGAGAATGAGAAGGAAAAGTTGCATAGATAAATAAAAAGATTAGAGAAGAAAGGAAACTATAAATAACGAAGTGTTTGAAGGAAAGAAACAGCGTAGGAAATTAAGAAAGGATAGAAATAGATAGAGATTAAAGGCCTGTTTAATGGATTGAATAGTTACGTATTTCCCATCCATACTAGGGGCCGGTGTTCGACTCAAGTAAAAACCGAGAACACAAATGCTGACTTTCAAAGTACAACGGGCATCTTCATTTAGAAGAGTTGCGTGACAATTTTCCCAATTTGGTCTTTTGCCTCACTGAACTATGTTTAGTGCCATATTTGACGTTCCCTTTTCCTACCACGCCAGTTGGAACATTGGCGCAACGTAATCTTATTGAGCCCATTTACTGCCCCACCCACAACTTGGCCTTGTGTAGGATTTAGCGAGACTAAATGTCAATAAATAGACAAAAAAAAAAAAAAATGGAGCAAAAGAATAACGAAAAATGAATGAACTCGCCAACGCAGTCAATAAATGAACAACCGGGGCGTCATAATTTGAAGTCATATAAAAATAAACTCCATTTGAGGAAAAATATTGTCAGAGTAAATTTTATCTATCACATCACTGGCGTTTTCAGGGGAAAATATCTAAAATAGAGTACAAATAAAAATACATCTAGAAACATCTAAATTCTGGAGAATTTAGATACTATTAATTCACCCGTCCAAAGGCACCTAAAAGGTAAAAAAAATCTCCCTCCTCCATTTTTTTTTATTTAGAAAATCCAGTTGAGTATTAAAGCCAATTATCAAGTCTGTAGACAAAACGGTATGACCAGGAGCACTGGAACATGCAGACACATAGATAAAAACAGGAATACATACATATGAACAAACACATAAAATAGAAACATTCGCCACTTTTGGTGGCAACGTTTGTTCATTGAATCAATAAAAGAGGAACAGAAACGAGAAAGTAAGAAAGATAGAAAAATAGGAATTATGGAGTAAATGAAAAATGGGCGAAAAGAAAGAAATGGTACAATAATAGAATGAAAGAAGAGAACGAATGAAAAAAAGAAGAAGAAAAAAAAAGAATGAATGAATGAATGAACGGATCAGAAAGACAACAAAAGAAAGAAGGATTAAATGGGGAATAAAGAAAAAGAAGATGGAAGCAAACAGAAAAATTGATTGATGAGAGACGCATGTAATATGACTTGAATTGCCATTGTGTGGGCGGGAGAGAGAGAGCAGAAAAAAAAGGTTGCATGGGAGAGAGAGGAGAGTGGAGAGAAAAAGAGAGAGGGAGAGAGAGAAAGAGAAAGAGGAGAAAGGGAGAGAGAAAGACTTAGAGGGAGAGAGACGGAGAGAGTGATGGGGACGACAACGACCATGAGAAGAGAGAATAGAAAAATTCCGGAAGAAAAAACACTGGGAAAGAATATTCGGTGAGATCAGGGTGGATCTTGTAAGGTAGATGTTAAAAAGTGATGAAGGGGTGCTGTGCCGGATTTGGAATCTCTAGGGACAAGGCACACTCCTATTAATCTATACTCTGAGAAGGAGCACAGCTAATCCCAGCCCCGAAGGACTAGAGGTGGAATAGCAATAGAGGATAAGAGGGTTTAGCAAAGAAAAGACAATTGACTCTCATTGTAAAAGAAATGTTATGACTTATTGATATTTATTAAGCGTAGTCATAAGGGGATATATATATATATATATATATATATATATATATATATATATATATATATATATATATATATATATATATATATATATATATATATATGTGTGAGTGTGTATATATATATATATATATATATATATATATATATATATATATATATATATATACTGAGAGAGAGGGGAGAGAGACAGTGATGAGAGTACCTGTCATAGTGCAGTGGTTAATAAACTTCCACAAAAGCTTTTGTTAGTGGATGAAATACACCCAGAATGCTTCGCTATTATTGCCAGAGAAAACCAAGATTACCACACATCCATATTCCCGAACAGAAACAGATTATGCACACATGCAGGGTTTGTTTTCACAATATACCAATCGCATATCGACGTTATATTCTAAATGCTCTGAAACTGATACATAAAAGTAGACCATACATTGATAACATCTTGATTAATTGGTTTGGGGAGCAGGATGACACTTTAACACAACCTCAAAATATCCAGGAGAAATATAATCATCATTGTTCACCAGGAACATTTATGTCATTGCTAGGTGAAAAAAAGGGTAGTTAATTCATCAGAAATGAGACGGAAAAAAATTCGTTTCTGAAAAGTCAATAACCAAGTCAGCCCAGCATTCTATTACGTAATTGTGCGTTAGATTAAAGATGCATAAAGAACAAGAACAAACAAAAAACGCCCCCTCTCACGAGAAAAGAAACAAAACCCTTATCTCCTTAGTCGTATGGTAAATCTTTCTCAATTATCGCATTTCTGGTTCATAATAAATTGAATAAAACTATCTATGAATTGTATTCTTTCTCACAATTTTCTCTTCGTCTCGATTTATCAGAAATTCCCGTTGTAAAAGAGATTATTATAGAGACACAAATGAAAAGTGGGAATAGTAATCTATCTATATATCTATATATCTATCTATATATATATATATATATATATATATATATATATATATATATATATCACTTCTCTCTCTCCCTCTGTCTCTCTCTTTATATATATATATATATATATATATATATATATATATATATATATATATATATATATATATATATATACATGTATATATAGAGAGAGAGAGTGAGAGAGAGAAGTGATATCCACATAGGCAAGGGGAGGATTGATTGATATGAATAGAATTAGGCTGCATTCATTATTCGTCTAAGTTATGATGTTTCTAAATTATAAAACACTCTTTTCTTTTGATCAAATACGATTTTTCTGTAGCTGCTTGAATCGCATTGACATGGTTTATAGCTATTTACTAAGGTTGGCTCAGTTAGGACACGAGGCTACCGATATGAGGCATCCGGGGAGGATTGAACTTACAACTCAATAACAATAATTCGCGAGAGCAGCTTGCAAACCAATATTCGACGATGAGACGCCGTATAAATATAACTAGTAAACAGAGAGATTGTTTTGCCGAGTGAGTATCAATGATTATTATTAAATGAGTAACTAAGTGTTGGATGAGTCGAAGAAATGATTAAGTTAGTTTACAGTTTTAGCCATTTATATTTGTGAATGGTGCATTGAAAAGGCTAAAAGAGAACTTGAAATCGTTGTTTCGTATAACTGTGATCGTCGATTCTCCCTCGAAAAAAAGAAAGAAAAAGAACATAGTAAAGAAAGAACAAGAGTAAAAAAACCCCAAAAAACAAATAAATTAAAAAGAAAGGGTTCAAAAGCAAATTAAACAAGAAGAAAAAAAAAAAGAAGGAAATATTTTCTTTTTCCGGTCGGGAGTCGGAGGTTGTCCCAAAGCACACATTGAACGCCGATGGTTGGCCGAGCGGATTTATCCCAAATAGCTACCTAGAGCTCGTTTTGTTTTCGTCTCTCAGCTGATGTGAACACCGTCGGTATACACACTAACAAAGACTTGATACACATACGCACATTCCTAACTTTGCAAAGTATACACAGTATACACATCACACACTTTTCCCATCAAGCTCCAAACTTATTTTCAATCTCACAAACGTCGACGCAAGCAGTCATCTGTCTGTCTTCATTTGGTACAATAATGGAATGCAAAAAGATTCACAGACTAATGAAAGTTACTGTACTTTGGTAAGACAACCAGTTGTTCATAGATATGGGAAAGTCAACACCCGAAGACACTAATTTATTTTTCTCTTTAGATTCTCAGCATCATTAAGCTTCGGGTGAAGAGAACTTTTTAAAACTTCTATTTAATATCGTTGAAATTCTTGATTTGATATGTGCTAAAATATAACTATAATGAAGACCTTGAAGAGATCAAGCTTATTCTGACGTGAAATATAATCATTGTGTTACAATTCAAAATAATACTTTCTAATCTAAAAATATTTATTCAAAGTAAAGATGTATTCTAGTCAAAAGAATCTGAGCAAATTTATATCGTATATCACCACTTATTTATTGAATTTAATACTTTTATCTTTCTTGTTATTTATTGATTCTTACGAGGCCCGAGGGTCTATATCGAGCCGAGGACAGTTCAGCGTACCTTGCCCTAAGTTTTCATTTGCGCAGGTTTACATAAGAGACCCGTTAGATTGCAAGAATTTTTACATTTGTTTCGGAATAAGATTTTGGAAGCTCTCTTGTCCAGGGAGCACTGTCTTTTCATCAAAGCATAAAGTGTGTGTGTGGAAGAAATCTAGAAAGGATGACTGTCGAACTCTCAAAGAAAAAATCGTTGTGCCTTCCACGACTGCACCGACCTTTAAAACATCTGTCTCAACGATAAGGTATAATGTACAGAAAACAGAGCCAAATAAATGGCAAAAAAATGTAACAACGTTGACCACTATGGCGAGCAAGGTAGTGACCACAACAATAACAGAAATGACTAAGGCACGGACAATAAGTAAAGCAAAGTTACTGACCACAATCAAGAGAGAGATAGAGACCAAAAGGTCAGTAGAAAACTCAACAACAGAGTTGTTGAATGGGGAAGTGACCACTAAAACAATTACTTTTAAAACTACAGCAAGACCATCATTCACCACTAGTCGGACACTTAGCACAAGGAGTCAACTCAAACTTAAAACTAAGTTGTTCCCGCCACACTGGACTGAGGACGTGACCAAATGGTGGCAACGGAAAAAATTAAAACCCACTAAAAAAGTGCCTACCAATCCAAAGAATGAAATGGGCAAGTATAATCACTGATTTGTTTTCTTTTATCATAATATATATTTGTCTTGGTGAAGATTTGGTTTTGTGGAGTCAGAGCATTTTGAGAATGATTATGACCTTCATTTATTCCGGTAATCTTTTTTTGAAAAAAATTAACTTTTAAATCGGGTTTTGTTTCACAATGTACGTATAATGCTAAATTGGGCCCTTATTTGGCGTATTTTAAAAATCCTAAGCCGTACTCTGAATCCTGACAAGTTTCATGATTTTTAAAAGTATCTTTTATCAACCCTCACAATGTGTAGAATTCATTATGCTCAGGAAGAAACTAATCGAATAATTCACAGCCATACTTGCATGTGAACGGACACAAAATAAAAGATCGGTTTAGTATTATACTTGCGTTGTAAATCGAACTCCACTTTACAGTCAGTTTACACGATTAAAACATTAAAAGTTAATATTTTTCAAATATGAAAAATCGCCAGAAGAAATGGTTGTAAAAGCTTATCAATTCATCTCTCCAAGTGAAAATCTTGTAAAAATTTGTAAAAATACACAGGTTCTCTGAACCGAATCTTAACCTTTATATAAAATAGAATCAATGTGTGTGATCAGGTCTGTTCGTTCGTTGGTGCTTGTGTAAAATATTCACTTGTGTTCCAGAGAGGAAGTTTCAAAGAGATCAGATTAATTTTCAAGTATAAACAGTGGAAATAGTATTCGCAGTTTAGGGATACTAACTTGGTCCCAATTCGTTAGCAGCACAAAAAAATGGAATCAGCGACCCGAGTTCAAATTGCGGTTGAAATGATTTGTGTTCACTTCGCACTAATGCCCTTGGAAAAAGGCATGGATCCACCTCCCTTAAAGAATTGGTTGAGGGATTATTCCATACTGCCGATACCGTGCAACCCAATATAACCTACCACATGTTACTAGGAGAGGAGATGGGCACGCACAGGTAAGTAACCACCATTACTTAGAGGAATGCCATGACTAAGCCAGCATGGTATCCCAAGAAATACAAGTCAAGAATTGCAGTGTCTTACACGAACCAAGTCAAGATGAGCGGTCCATCCTACTGTATAGAATATAATGTCGGCTGCTTTATTTTCTGTTTTCTCTATTAACTAATTAAATTATTTATGACTCCAAACGATTTTTTTTCCTTATGGCTCAATGTTAGTTCCGTGAGTAAGATATTTTTGCTTTAAGATTTAAAGATGAATCGACTCCTATCAGTGAAAAGAAGAGCAAATAAAATGTGTCAATAGAAAAAAAAAAAGCTTCCGTTTTAAACCATGAAAAATGATTTTTATTTTCATTTTTTCATCATGCCCCCAAATTGATTTAAATAATTATTTACTTTAGTCAACGGAATAAGAAAGAGGTATGTTTACTGTTTGGAATTTATTTTCACTTCACGGATATTCGGAACCATGATTAAAAAGAGAAGCCAAAATTTTAACTTGTATCCCGGAACGATCATGAGATAGATCGATCTTATTTGAAATCTAACACACAAAAAAGACCGAGGTGTTTGTCTAGGATTCAAGTCTTAATCTGACATATTTCTTCAGTATATTTGTTACAACGCCCTGATTTATTCATAGTTTTTTTTGCTAATAATGTAGTTACAAGTTTAGGAATGCGTTTTCTCAGTGGATGTCCGGTTCTTCCAACGGATCTATCAATCGTTATTTTTTGTAGTGTCAAACAGTAACATCTTTACGAGCGCTCTTGGTATTTTCTTTAAAAGAAGAATAAAAGAGGCCGCTTCAGAGTCAAATACGGCCCCTACTTCCATTCCGTTCTGAAGATGATTACTGAGGCTCCGGTATTGTATAAACATATGTAATAGATAAAAAAAATGATACAAAATTATTTTTTTTATATAAATGTACTTATTTAGTAGAACAAAACAAGCCATTTCGTATCTGTGTGCTAAATTTTCGTTCATTTCGAAGAGTTATTCATTTAGCTAAGTTAGAATCACTGCCTCCTGGCAGTCAGTTGGTCCTGAGTTCAATTCACAATAATCTATGTCAATTTTGCATATCTGTCCACATCTCTAATTTTGGTGAGAATAGTTCTATTAGGTTTTGTTCTTGTTACAGGAGAAAAATAAATCAGCTCCAGTTTTGGAATTTGACAAAAACGCTAATTCTAAAAGCGATTACCACCGTACTTATATAATCGGAGAAAATGAATTTTAAATATAATTATATATGATAATTTTTCATTTTTTAATGATACAAGTTTTATGGAAATCGATTGAACTGTGAAAATGTGATTTAGTAGATTTTTGTCAATGGGTCGTGATCATTGTCTCATTCCGGGAAACAATGTGGTATTTAATCAGCAGCAGCATTTCCATAATTGAATAAGAACTTTCTCTCTCTCTCTCTCTCTCTCTCTGATCATTAGTTAAGTTAGTTTCCATACAATTAAGGCTACTATGACAATACTATTTCTATGAAAACAAAAAAAACAAACAACAAAAAACAAAACACAAAAAAGTGTACAAATTGTTTCCGTCATGAACTATGATAGCTTTTTTAACTGTAAAATTTTCATAGACCTACCATTACGAAGCTGTTGGTTACACTTCATAATCCTTTCCACTAACTTCCTCTCACTCCCCTCTTTCCCAGCTTTGTACGGGACATAGTCAAATATGGGGCGGAAGATTGAATTACGCCAATTTCCAAGTGGTGCTGGCCTGCCTACCTGGATTGAAAAAATTCCAAATCTTGTCTCTCAAATGCGCTCGTAGTGAGAAATTCCAATCACGAATCAGACCCCTCCTCTCTCTCTATTCCCCCCATATATATATATATATATATATATATATATATATATATATATATATATATATATATATATATATCAGCCATTAAAGGTTCACTGCTGGACAAAGGGCTTTCCCATCTCCCTCCTTGACAACCGTGATTATGCTATTCTATGCCACGACTTACCCGCTTACCATGATATCTCATCCCACCGTCTCGTGTCTGGTCTTTTCTTACTGTGTTTACTGTCCCATGAGCACAATGACAGCTGTAGAAATAATATATTAGGATACACATTTCGCCTGGCACCGGAATTAACCGAATAACACATCGAAAAACCGATATATATATATATATATATATATATATATATATATATATATATATATATATATACACGCACACACATATATATATATAAGTCATAAGTATTTGGTCTAACAGATATTTTTCGTCCAATTGCTTTGTTTTGAGAGTTAAAAACAGGAACATTACGCAAGAATAACCAAACATTTTACAATCAGCATAAAAATGTATGCTTTGGGATTCTGAATGTTGAATTCTTGGAAATTTTTTTCAATAGAATTAAATTGTTAAATGATGAAGAGAAATGGGGGGGGGGTCAAAATTGAATTACTTGTTTGAAAACCCTTCCGTGCAGCAACCTGAATTCACTATTTCAATCTCCTTGATCAGTTCTGAACAAGACAGTCCTATGTAGAAGGCTTTGCGCATGTCTCTGTCAAAGCAATTTTCATAAAGAATCTGAATGAATAATCAGTCCAAATATATTTACGATTCAGGGTAACTAACTGTGATGAAATTTTGGATCTGGCCTAAAATTTAATCAATCCTTCCTCAAGCCTTTGCTCAACCTCCCCAAAAATTTCAATAAAATTCAATGAGAATTTTTCTGAGATATCGTGTGGTGGAACATGACTGAATAAATAAATGTATGAAAAATATCTCTCGATCAAAAAAAAAAAATCATAGATTTAAAAAATCTTAAATATTTCTTATCCTATGCCCAACCCCTTCAGAAAATCTCATGGGAAACAGTTTGGAAATGTCGCGTGGACATGTAATTATGATGGCTGCGAAAATCTCTGGATCCTACCCCAGATTTAACTAATCATTTTCTAGCCTATGACCCATCCTTCCACAAAATGTCATTGAATATCATGGAAAACTTTCGGAGATAGTGTGTGGACAAACGATGGGAAAACAACTAGTGAATACATATGCCTCTTGCAACTTCGTTGACAGAGGTAAATAAGTTTTATATTTTGAAAATGAATCATTATTCTTTGCTCTGAAAATCACCTTTTATGCTCGACTGAGCTTATAGATTATCATCAATCTTGGATGTCCATTGAAATATATATCTTTCGTAGACCAGTTCATTACTCTAAGCTTTGGCTAGATGTATACTGAAATGATGTACTGGCGCTGACCAGTAATTTGCTAAGAGATAAATGTCTTTTTTGTTGGCTAGTTCCTACGTGATTGTTTGCCAAGCATTAATCGGGAATGCCAGAGACTGGATCACAAGGAGAGATCAGAAAACAATGGCCACGTTCTGTGACATCGTCCATTTTAACCATAACATACGCCACTCAAAGCTATCATAAAGTGGAGATGAAACAAACAGATCCAGACTAAATGAAGTGTATAATTCACTGAGTTAGTACCAACGAATATACAAAAGTAGGAATCTGCAAAACCATAGTATCGCCCACCCTCTTATATATATATATATGTATATATATATATGTGTGTGTGTGTGTGTGTGTGTTTGTTTGTTTGTTTGTGTATGTGTGCGTGATGGGGGGAGTGTGTGGTCGCTTGCCAGAAGTTCAGGAATTTGCCAATAAATAAAACTTGTGGGAACTATTTGTGAATTCCACCGTTTCCTTCAAAGTAGTCTATTTGGGCATCTATACAGCTATCTCAGCGTGTTTTTTCCCCAATATTCTATGAAATGAGGAAATCTGGTCAATGAAAATGATTAAGATTCGTTTCGCTATGTTACTTTCATTCTTGATTTAATATTGTGAGTTCTAAGGAATATCGAGCACTCTTGGTATTTCCTTAACGGTCACAATTTTGAATCTAAAATATAGGTAATTCTTTCCAGGTAAATAAATAAAAGCAAACCTTACTATATTGTCTATTTGATAAACTATCACAGCTAAACAAAAGTTAACCATAGTCATTGACCAACTTTTCACATTTGATTGGGAAATTGTCTTTTCTTAAAGTTTCGTGTACTCTTGAAATGAAGAAGTCACGGAAAAGTATATATGATTCGTTTTATATACTTTTAATTTACCTCATATATATATATATAATATATATATATATATATATATATATGCAATGTTCTTCTAACATGGAATGAAGCACTCTGATGGATGAGGAATATATACGATAAATGAATATATCGCTCAAATTCAACCTCACTGACTGTTCAGTTCCGTGGAGTAAAGAGTGGATACCAGGTCTGAAGCTAAGGTTTCGATCCTGCTGTGTGGTACTGGATGGGATAATGGATAGTTATGGCCACACTGAAGAGTTGTAATACAACGGAACAGCTGTTTGTGGATGATATATATATATATATATATATATATATATATATATATATATATATATATATATATATAGCCAACGTTATTGTGCACTAGACGTATCTCATTTATAATCCTAGAAGAAAAATAGTAATACATATTCTTATGCATTTTGGATTAGAATTTCACATAAATCTGTAAAGTTATCGATGACTTCGGAATATAGAGTATTCAGTGATTCAAGAACGAGAAGAACGTTATAGGAGAGGGTTAAAGCTAATGATCCGTCACAAGGGTACACTTGTTGAGACCTCACTTGAAATAGACTATGAGGCCTGCAAATACGATATCTATTGCTCTATACCAGGAGTCCGAAAGCACTTATGATTGTTAATTAGTTTTGCAAAGAAAATAATTGTGAAAGAGTTGGGCATAAAAGAGTTGGTGGGACAGGGAAAAACTCGAGGTGGGGGAGAGGACTAGAGACATGGAAGAAGGAGAAGAAGTGGTAATAGCAGAAACATTAGGTTAAACTACATAGTCTAATGACTGAACGCAAAAAAACTACTTAGTTGTAACCGCTTGGAATTGAAGCCATTAACATCCTCTTGACTTACCGCATCTTTTAATGGGTTTTTGAGCGTCAGTTCATTGCTTGCTCGACGATTATATATTCTTTAATATCTTCCAGATCATTACAACTGAAGTTAGCTCGATTTTTGTTCAGTACTTTACATTGTGGCATTGAGTTGTACTAAGCAGAGTTTAGTAATTATCAACAGTGATAGTGATCTGCCTCGTAGCTGAGATAGTTGTGCCAGAGTTTAGGGCCTGAAACCAAGTAGAAGCCAGGATTTCGAAAACTGTTCTTCAGGTAGGTAGACTGGCCAACAGGTATTCTCCACTTGGAAAATTGGGGTGCTGTAGATTTCGTACTTTACAAGACTTGATGAATATCGAAAGAGGAACGCCGAAATAAAAGAAACGTGAGTGAAGCCATGCTAAGCCTACTAAATACTGCAAGTTATGGTTGGTCAGCTTCTTTTTCAGCGTGTTATTAAAATGACTTTGTCAAACAAATACCCAGATACGAATGACTAATACGTGGAAAGATATATTTTGAGAGAGAGAGAGAGAGAGAGAGAGAGAGAGAGAGAGAGAGAGAGAGAGAGAGAGAGAGAGAGAGAGAGAGAGAGAGAGAGAGAGAGAGAGAGAGAGAGAGAGAGAGAGAGAGAGAGAGAGAGAGAGAGAGAGAGAGAGAGAGAGAGAGAGAGAGAGAGAGAGAGAGAGAGAGAGAGAGAGAGAGAGAGAGAGGAAAGGAGAGACATTGGAAGAAAACAATGGGTGAAATGGAAAAAGCGGAGATCAAGATATGTGGCGATGAGACAGTGCTCCGGGTGGGGTGGGGGGGGTGGATTCGTGGGTTTCCCAAGGGTATTATTGCAAAGTGAGCACACATAGCCCCAGCTGAATTTCGCTTCTTGCTAGATATCCCCCCTCAAAAAAACAACAAAACGAATAACGAAAACAGAGGAGCTAGAGGCAATCAACATTTAGGTCAATCCAAGTAAAATTCAACTAAAATAAAAAAGGAAAAAAAAAATATTCATCAATATTTACTGAGCCTTGCCTAGTGTGGAGAGACCAGGTAAGGATCGAACCCACTACAGTAGCAACGAACTATTAATCACAGCTCCAATGTATACCAGCTTTTGTCTATTGCAAAATTTACAGATACTAAGAGCGACGGTCACAAGATTTGAAAGACTTGTTTAAGTTCCTGCTGTCTAAATGCAAAAGCAGAAACAAATCACATTAAAAATTACTGGTCTATGAATACTACGACTGTATCTGTTCGAATAATGCATGTTTGGAAAGGACAGAACCTTATGGTGTGTGGCATAACAGTCTGCCATGATTGCCATGTGAAATAATTTTCCGTCCGCCATACGAAACAAAGGTCTTGAAGTATTTCAGTTCTTTCTCTTCGATGTTGCCAAATTAGATATTTTATATCTAAATTTAGGTAATTCTAGGGAGCAAAAGTCAAGGGAGACAATTACTAGTAACTATGAAGGAAGATATTCATTTTTTATAATTGATTTATTCTTATCAGATTTGTTGAAGGACACTGACCTCAGAAACATGAACTGCATTGCCTTTTGTGTCGACTAATACGTCAAATTTCAACTTTGTACCATAACTAGTTGTCGAGTAACCACGGAATATACTCACAGAAACAGTCAGAGATTTGTTCAGTGTTAGTTATGTATACATGATTATCCCTGTCTCTCTCTCTCAATTCTCTCTCTCTCTCTCTATGTATGTATGTATGTATCTCTCTCTCTCTCTCTCTCTCTCTCTCTCTCTCTCTCTCTCTATATATATATATATATATATATATATATATATATATATATATATATATATATCCCTGGCCTATAAGGAGTTTCGCTGCAACCCACAACTGCAAACGTCACCTTGGAAACCAATCAACGTTATCTCTCAACCTTGAACCCACTCATTAATTCAGATTAGAAAAGAAACATCCCCACTTTTCACGATTTCGTTAGGAGTCACGTTCCTGAAATTAACAAGAAATTCCAACAAACTGAAACAATGACGAAGGAACCCTTTTATTTTTTTTTTGTTCCGGAAAAAGATTGAGCATCACCAATGGAAATTAACTTAATTTAGCTTCGAATCTTCAATTCAAATCCAGGAGTAGAACCCACTCTTTAATTCAAATCCAGGAGTAGAATCCACAGCTGTGGATAAAAAAACAACAACAAAAAACAAAAAACAAACAACGAGGGATTGTTCTTGCAATCTCACTCTCCATAATCAGCACGCAAGCAGGAGGACCAATCAGATCAAGGATCAAATAACCAACTTGAAATCACGTATGGTGTGATACATTACAATGAGAGTTGCTTTACTCTTTCATTAAAAACAGTTACTTCATAAAATGCACTAAATCTTTGATTAGCTGCTTTTTTTCTCAATGATCTTGAATCAAGCTCATTGACTCTGGAACACGATCTTCCATAGAAAAAAATATAGCTATGTATATATATTTATGTATAAGTGAACGATGAGGAATGAGACAAACTCAGGAGTAAGTGAATACGGAGACTTTATTTGCTAATCAATTCATTGATGGAGGAATTGATTAGTATGCTATACATCTTCGGGAAGAGTTTCCATCTTCAGTGTCATGTGTGAAACTTTTAGTGGTTGAAAGATAAGGTTTCAGTAGAAAACAAATTTAGCATTACATATTTTACTTTGAAAGCAAAAATGGAAAAAAAATGAGGATTCATTGGAAGCCATATTAGTGAGCCCAAACTGTTTTGTGTCAGTGAAAGAATCTACTGTGATTTTGTCGAAGGAATTAACAGCAGTTATGGGTATTTTATTGGCTATGCTGGTCAGAGGGCATTGGATATTGGGGAGCTGGGTAATGGTTATAACTTTCCTCATTTGAATAAAAGCTGATAGCATACTCATATCACAAGCCATCAATAATGGGTTCAATCATCACTGGGCGCACTAAGAATATAGTTTTAGGCTATCTGAGTACTTATTAAGTCTTTAGTAGTGATCGATGTAGTGGGATATAGGTTAGAGGAGGTAATTTTTTTTATGTATGATCGAGTATCATTTAGGAAATGCACGCTCTTTCTCCTTAATGGTCATTTTAGATGTTCTGAAAAGTTAGATTGCTTTGAGTAGTAAAAGTAAAATGGACCATACATAAGTGTCTATAAATATGGGACGAGGTGACTGAGTGGATGTTTGATATACATAAAAAAAGGGGTCGGGTAGGGATCGGGTAAAATGTGTTCATAGCATTAATTAAATGTGAGTGATTGTATAGGGGCTTTGTTGTGTGGAGTAATAGTATACGCATATTAAGGGGTTTGGAGGCCTTATGTATACATTCATGTAAACATTAGGGTAGAATATAAGTGTTTTTTTTCTGAGTGATCTTGTGGATGAATTTTCAAGTTGGATGTATATATATATATATATATAAGGGTGAACAGAGGGAAAATACACAAAAAGAAATAAGTATACAAATAATTTTATGTTTATGTTTAACCCGTCCAGTCCCATCCTTATTACCTCTTCAGGATATAAAGGTCTTCCATTATTTGTGCGTATGAAATATGAGGTACGACGTTGAATTAATTGCTGTAAAGGCTATCGAGAACATTGCATTTGACATCAAGAAGAAAATGAATGGTGTTCAATCACAATTTCATAAAAAGATTGAATATCTGAATTAATTTGAATTCAAATATGACTTAATCTTCTGTTAAATATTCATGTTGTTCAAGCTAAGTGAGGTTAAATAATTGTATGAAATCTTTTTTGTATTTGTTTTAATGCTTCAGTTGAATGCTCAGATGTGATGTGTTCCATTTTGTTGTTGGTGTTTTTGGTATAAAGTATGATTTTTTTAGATGTATCAGTTCTTACATTCCTTGATGCAATATTCAGCTGTCTTCATCTGATTCTAAAGTCGGTGTGGTATTATTAGTCGAGTTTTCCTCCATTTTTCTTTGATCATAAACTTACATCCCTGGTAAAGTCATGGTCTACCCAGCAGAAATGCTGCTCAGCAGCTAATAGTTTATT
Organism: Thysanoteuthis rhombus; assembly: GCA_963457665.1. Lineage (NCBI taxonomy): Eukaryota > Metazoa > Mollusca > Cephalopoda > Oegopsida > Thysanoteuthidae > Thysanoteuthis > Thysanoteuthis major. The sequence continues at coordinate 46,223,119 of OY735206.1, forward strand.
GCGATCAAATTATTTTATTCTACATCAATTTTTGCTTGATCTGTAATGATAATGCCATTCAGATTTTCCTATGTATTGTTTAGCGGAACTTTTTTTGTGTATGAATTGGTAAATCTAAGGTATTCACAAAATCATCATCATCATTTTCATCACCATCAGTCTTTTATCCTTCGTCGTTAGATATACACCTTCTCAAGGATCTGCCACATATCTCGATCATAGGTGTTGCAGAGTCAGTATTTTCTGAATTTGTATAGTTCATCTCTCCATCTTGTATTCTACCAGCCTCAGTTACGCATGTGATATTTCGGGATCCATGTTGCGAGTTGTGATGTCCATTGGTTGTCTGACATTCTTGCAACATGATCGGCACAATGCCATTTAAGTTTTCTAGTAGATTCTATGATGTCTCGGACTCCTGTTTTCTCCCTAATATACGATGCTCGTTGTGATCTCTCCATGAGAAGCTGAGCATCATTTTCTCACGTGCATATTGTATGCTTTTCGGTCTGCAGGTCTGTCTCTTTGTTAGGTTCCATGTTTCAGCTCCCTAAGTGACGATTAGGAAAATGCATTGGTTGTATACTCTTTTAGGATTGATGTGTTAATCTTCTTGTTTTTGAAGGTTGAGCTTGCTCTGCCAAAGGCTTGCCATCCCAGAGTGATTCTTTGCTTGATTTCTTCTCCTTTTGTTGGTTTCATTGAGATTTGTTTTCTTAGGTAGATGCAGTGGTCTACTTTCTCTAGTTTTGCATCGTCGAATTTGATCTTTGTGTTCTTATTTCCGACGTGGTTGTTGATTTTTTTTGCTGAAGCTCATGTGTAAGCTGACTTTCTTGCTTTCTTCATTTAGTTCATCTTGCATTAGTTGGAGGTCGTGTACGGTCTCTACGAAAAATGCGATGTCGTCTGCTAGTATGTCAACGGTGTGATGTTTGATTTTTTATAAAGTTCAATGAACATATAAACAAGGATAAGTTCTATTTATAAAATTATCACGATGAGATAAAGTCCCAACAAGTCTTTTTTTGGTAAGGAGTAGAATTATTTTCCCTTTTATTGAACATTTTTGGTTTTCCAGTTATTGAAAAATGAATAAAATTCAGGATTAAGTGAAGAAGCAAATACATCGACAATCTACGAAGAAAAATGTGTCCATGAGAGAATATTGACCAGTTTTGCTTCATCTCGAGGATTTGAAACATAGTTAACATATTTTTATCTGCATAGTTTTGTTAGATCTAGATTTGACCCTTTCTTAATGCGGGATTTCAGCTCATTTATTCTTCAATTTTGGTGTTAGACATTGGATGGACTCACTGATCCGAGATGATCTCCTGAAACGTGGACTGGGCTAATAAAGGAACCAAAATAAACTGCAAATGAATAAGTGACCTCAGATTTGCTAACATCATCGTCCTTTTTGCCGAGAAGCTTCATAATCTTTAAACAATGCAAAACGAACTAAATGAAAAAAAAGCAAGAAAATTAGTCTGCATATTAACTTCAGTAAAACAATTGCCATGAGCGACAAACATGTTGAAGACCAAGACGCAACGATCAAAATCGAAAATGTAGAGCTATATCTGCCCAGGATAACGAATTTCCATGAAAACCCCAAAAGAAAAAGAAATCAAGCGAAAAATCACCTCAGGTTGGCAAAGTCTCGACAGACAAGCCCAATCTTAAAAAAAAAAAAAAAAAAAAAAAAAGAATGTCACATAAGTTTCAAAATAAAAAGGAGTGTATACAACCAATGCATCCTCCTGATCGTTACCTATGGAGCTGAAACACAGAACCTACCTCAAATATTGGCTCTCAAACTGGGACCCATGCAACGTACACAGGAGGGAATCACGCAAATCTTCAATGAAGAGATCCAAAGATAGCACAGTATATCAGAGGAAAACAGGTGAAACCACTAGGGATCGCAAATGGTAATGGGCTGGGCTTGTTACAAGACAGTCAGACAACTGCTGGACATCACAAGTCTTCTCAGAGATCATGTACAAAACAGTGACCAGCAAAAAATGAAATGGCGTGACTGACTAGACAAGTTAAGAAAGTTTTGGCTCTGCGATTTCTACGATCGAGGAGCCTGTCAAATATGAAGATGAATATTTTGGAAGCTTAGATTGCGTACGTGTGTTTATATTTTTGAATGCACCCACCATATATATATATATATATATATATATATATATATATATATATATATATATATATATATATATATATGTATGTATATATATATGTGCGTGTGCGTGTGTGAATTAAATATGGCAATTTGGTCTATAACAATGGTCAACTTTTGTTTCGGTACTTCCAGCTCATCAAATTGTGTAATTAGGCCTACAAATTATTTATTTACTATAGTATAGTATTTCAGTTTGATTTGAAATGTGAAAGTTGGGGTAAGTTGTAATTATTTACCTCGCAATACGTTATATGATGCTGCTTAAATTTAAAAGTGTCTTCACTCAGATTACATTACAAGTAATTACTTTTGCTTTTAGCGATTTTTAGAGTGTGTTCTGAAAAAAAAAATTGTGTATACATATTTTCATTTGTTTATTTAATCAAGAGCTATTATTCAAGTTATTTTATCTTTAATTCACATCATGAAAGAATCATAATCAACCTCACATGGAGAGATCACTAGACAGCACAAAATATCAGAGAAAAAAAAAACAGGAGACCGAGAATCCATTAGAATACTCCAATTGCAATGGGCTGGTCATGTTGCAAGAATGGCAGACAACCGATGGACATCATAATTCACAACATGGATTCCCATTGATCACATGCGTAACCGAAGCTAGCAGAATACAAAATGAGAAGACGTAGTTGACAAGTTCAGAAAGTATTGGCTCTGAGATAGAGATAAGTAATTCAGAGGACTGATTCGGCATTTACATTCACAAAAATAATTCTCCTAATCTCCGGAGACCCGCCAGCCAGGGTGTAGTCCCAGAAATCCATGCCTTAAACCAACACAGCTTAATCCTTGACCTGTTTCGAAGTGAACAAGTCTTTAGCGAGTTATAAGGAAGTATTATCATTGATTCATGCGGTATTAGTATTTTTGTTTGGAGATGTAAACATCCCAGTTTCTAAATTGAAACAAAAACTTCTCTTGGCCTTGATTTTTCTTTGTCCTGAAAATCGAACTGTTGATGTGATGGTTAACTTTTCACTTAATATAAACCTCTCTGATCTATCTATCTATCTATCTATCTATCTATCTAATTGATAATTGTGTCATCAACAGACAGCTGTTTCGTTGTATTACAACTCTTCAGTGTGGCTATAGACTATCCAACATCCAGTAGCATGAGGTAGGATCGAAACCTCCGCTTCAGATCCAGAGGCAGACATTTTACCCCTATCCTCCGCAGAAATAGACTGTGAGTAATTCCCCGTCTACCAAAGTACTCTATTCCAGAGTTGGAAGAGCATTGTATATAGCAGTAATTGATGGGTGCCTCACTTAACAGAGCTCAACCCCAAAGGAGGGGGCGACAATTATATATATATATATATATATATATATATATATATATATATATATATATATACCATTTTCAATGATCACCCTAACAGAGGTTAGCGTATTGATTTCATAAGCCACTGAGAATGAGCTCAATCATTCAGTTTTTCATTAACAAATAATTACTTTATAATATCATTCATTCAAAAAGTAGAAATGTATTTTTCTAATAAATGTTATAGATGCTATAAAAGGATGTTTCTCTTGAAAAATTGGTAAATTGTTTCTATAGAAAACAATATACATGAATGTAAATACTTGTCATTTGCATAATTGCTGAATCTTTGAGATGAGGAACGATAATCATCTCAAGAGTAACAACTGCTCTGCAAGCATAACGTTGACTTCTACGAACTGATGTATAAGAGTTGATGTCAGTAGTCGGAAAACTGTTACCAAAGATAACAGACACCCGAAGAAGGTCGGATGGTAAGACGACCGAAACGATGTGGCAGTAACAATCGAAATAAGAACGCTAGTTCGGATAAACATTGCTTGAATTTTCAAAATTTCTAATTATGTACGAAAAAACAGACCAATATGCTCGTGATGTAATGAATTTGATCTTCACTGGACGTCTTTGGGCCAACCCAAGTTAAATATAAGGGAACGAGCGCCTCTTACACCACCAAACTGCTTTCAGATTAATTCGACATTGTTCCTCACGAGTGACTCACTTTTGTGACGTTGTGCTAGGGCGAAGTTAGGCTCAATAAATAACCATTTTATCGAGCTGTTGTCAGCGAGTTGGTCTTGTAAAATATTCCGACTGAAATGAGTTCGAACCTCATAAAGTGCCACACACTTACTTAAGTAAGCTCAACAAATGCCTATGATTTATTCTTTTAGAGATTTGTAATCGCTTTACAAAAAAACCTCACTTATGACATCACTTATCGATGTAAGACTACGAACCACTAGACATGGACCTAAATATCCATTGTCATTTTGATAATTCAAATTCTGTTGGAAAATATTTGTTCCTTTCCAAATTTCGCTCATATCAAAGCCAATATAAAAAGACAAAATAAGCTTGTCGTAGAGCGATGGTTAAGGAGCAAGGTCTTGCAAAGCATATACTAGCACAGTGAGTTCGATCCTCAGTGAGTATTCCACTATGGTGACTCTGTACCTGAACTACCGTTATAACGGTTGCACTATTCTCCCTACCAACATCTAGTCTTTTTCAGGTTTCGCCCATCATCCAATAGTGAAACGTTGCTATGAAAACCTGTTGTTAGCCTAAATAGCGAAAAACCAATAGCCCTTTAATTTCCAAGTGATCATTTGTAAGCTCACAAAAAAATAGTGAGGAGGTTATGTTAGGATGAGTCGGAGGAAGTTAGGTGGTGGGAGATTTAAGAGGTGTTAGAGACAGTGAAAAATAGATAGGTGGAGAGAGAGAGAGAAAGAGAGAGAAAGGAGTATGCTCTGCATCTCTGTTGACTCTGCAAAGCCAAGGTTGATCGCTATTCTCATTTTTTGTCTTGTTTCGTGAAAGCAGAAAAGCGAACCTTTAAAAAATGGGGATGTCTGGATTTAGCCAGTCCGTATCTTTCTCTTCCTCTTCCCCTCTCTCCCACTCTTCATCTTCATCTCCCTTTCTCTCTCTTTATCTTTATCTTCCCCCTCTCTCTTATATAAATATATAATTTCCATAAACCTGTTCACTCTGAAAATGCTCCATGACTTCTATTCTTGATTAAGGGGTAGGTGAGCAAATAGCTTGACAAAGAACCTAACGTTTTATTTCCGGTTCTGAAAACAAACTGCAAAATATTTGTATTTATTTTCCAATTCTTTTTTCTCACTTTGGTGTCTCATACTGAGTAAAAAAAGATGAAAGAAGTCGGCTTTGGTGTTGATACTCGGATATTTTCTCACTAGATTCAAGTTAATCCTTTATGCACTTTCGACTGCCCACTTCCGGTCCTTCCTTTAAAAAAAGGACTATTGTTATTGGCAGGTGGCCAGGCAGAGGGTGTTAAGCCCTCTTTTCCAAGTCTGTTTTACATTGCATTAAATATTTTTCTTGCTTTCATTGAACAGCAAAAGACGATAGAATATTTTACAGTTATTTTTGACTATTGTGAACCATTTTCTTGTCATAACTTTAAAATAAATGGTAGTATATGAGGCAGAATTTATTTCAAAGAGGGTTCATTAAATTTATATTAAATAATAAACAGCACACGGAGCAGTCTCAACAGATTTAATCGACTTTAGTATATTGAATCCTGAATTTCTTATCCCTTCAATCACTTGGTTGAGCTTATCTTTTAGTTTTTTGTCTCATTCAATGATTTATTGTGTGGATTTCGACATTGTTGTTTTTTGTTTTGATTAAAAATTGATCCCTTGCATAACTCAGTAGATTTTGCTGCAAATTTGTCTACGAGGACAACTTGACATCATAATTAATATAGAATAGATGGCGTTGACCACTGAAGTCCCTCTAGGCCAATTTAGAACAAAAAATTACTTTTTTGCCTATTAATTTGTAGGCTCCTATTTGAAAGATTTTTTTATCAATAAGAAAATCAGTGGAAGTAACAATAACTCAGTGATTAAAAGTGCATAAAATGGAATTGGCAGATCGAATTCAAACGTCGACAGAAGTGTTTTAAATCTGTTGGATCTTAGAAACTTCTGGAAATCTGTTGGTTTTGAGAAAAAACATTTTGAAAAAGGATTGCAAGCCTTCGGCAGAGTAAGCTCAACCTTCAAAAACAAGAAGATCCCATTAATCCTAAAAAGAAGAGTATACAAGCAATGCATCCTCCCGATAGTCACCTATGGAGCTAAAACATGGAACCTAACCAACACGTAGACTGAGAAGCGTGCAACATACACATGAGAGAATCATGCTCAACCTCACAAGAAGAGATCACAAGATAGCACAGTATATTAGGAAGGAAACAGGAGTCCAAGACATCATAGAATCTACTAGAAAACTTAAATGGCAATGGGCCGGTCATGTTGCAAGAATGGTAGACAGCCGATGGACATCACGACTCACATCATGGATCCCCATTGATCAAATGCAAAACCGAGGCTGGCAGAATACAAGATGGAGAAACTTGACAAATTCAAAATATATTGGCCACATCCATTATTGAGAGGTGTGCCGAATCCTGGGAAAGGTCTACGTCCAACGACAGACGTTAAAACATAATGATGATGATAATGATGGAATTAATGTTATCCTTTTTTTTCCAACTCTCGTGATATTTTTGAAAGTCGATAAATTATTATCGATTAAAACACGATCTCTATTTAGAGTGTTCAAGTTTTGAAGGATTGGTGCAAGTTTTTCCTCTCTTTCTCACAATATAGCTTTGTATCATACTAAATTAAGCTTAGTATCATTCACTTTTCTGGTGACAATCTTTCCGTATCTTCTTTGGTTACACAAGTGGCCAACATGATACATCTAACGTACTCATAGGGTATATACTACATATAATCTTCTGTCGAAATGAAATCTCGTGTGCAACTGAGTATTAATTTGGTGCTGTTTTCCTCACTTTAATGATTTCACTATTTTCATAGAATTTACCATTTCAAGGCGTGAATTTTGCGCCATTTATTTAAGCTGTACGTTTTCTTTTTACTATTCATTCTGGTTAAGATGATTAAGACAATCAAAGAATAATCAAAAAGCAAATTCGGGCAATCTGGTTGCATGACTTCAAAATGGTACGTAAATCAGAAGAACTGCTTGGAATATCAACAAAGTGTTTGGCCAGGGAACGTCAACAATCGTAAAGTTCAACATTGGTTCCCGAAATTTCGAAACAGACGTCATAGCTCTGAAGATGAGGACGTTCATGGACTTCCATCTGTGATTGACGACGCCCATCTGAAGGTCATTATTGAAGTGGGCTCACGCAAAACAAAACAAAACAAAACAGAAACTAGAGAGGTGGCAGAAGAACTGAATTTTGACCATTTAACAGTTCTACGACATTAACTCTAAATTTGGAAAGCAACAGAATGACAAATGGGTGATGAAAAGAAAAAAAAATCAGCCGTTACGAAGTCTACTCTGCGTTTTTTCTATGCAACAAAACGATTCATTTGATTGTATTATGACATATTACAAAATGGGTTCTGTACAACATGGACGACGTTCAGCGGAGTATATGGACACCAAACCACTTCCCCATACCAAACCTAGATTGAAATAAGATTATGGTCCCTGTTTGATGGTCGACAAGTGGCATCATCCTCCACAACTTCTTTGATCTTGATGAAACCACCAGAACAAATGAGTATTGCCAGGAAATTGACAGAATGCACCAAGAACTGCCATTATATGTTTCCGGAATAAATGGAATTGTTTCTAGTTGACAAAAATGTGAAGATTCTGAAGGTTCTCATTTAGATTAATCGATTTTGTTCTAAGCTGAGATACACAGTAATTAATTTTGCTGCAACGTAATAACTACTAATTTGTGTTCTGAAAGAATTATCAATTTTGAGAAGAGGTTCAAATTTTGAATATTTATTGGTTGATAAAAAGAGTTTGATATCAAGAACTGAGTTTTTAAAATTTATCACCGATATTTTAATTGGATGACACATTTGAGCTGACGGTTAAGGAAATTCTTTTTTATTTGATTTCTATTTAAAATCTGTGTTTTAGACTGTTAGGTAAGCTAAGAATTAAACTATGGGCTTATTAAATTTATTCTCTTTGCTGTAATTTTCTGGATATCAACTGGTATCTTCCTTTTGTGTACTTTTCATGTGGAACTGTTTGTATTTGTAGGTTTGTGTATGCGTTTCGGGTGTATGACGAAATCTAAATAACGTCCTCTCGATAGCTGTTTTCCCACATGTCTCCAGTTTTAAGTCAACGGATGACTATATTTGTTTGGCATTAGGCCACTGGCTTAATGGCGGCTATTTTTAAAGAGCGCCAAATGTGTTGAATCAATCCTTTCTTGCTTGATCATCCCTACCAATAAAAATGGAAAAGGATAAAAAGAAAGAAAGATTTCTAACCAAAGATTGATTCTTGTAAAATAAGAGGCATGTGCGAATTCCTTTATCACGAAACTATGAAACGATCTCCAGTCCAAACATATGTTTGACTTGTCTTTTAACTCTCGAATCAAAAGGTAACCTTGGATGATTTAGGCTTAAAGAAGACAAACTTTACGCCTGTCGAACGATGGGAACTTTGTCAATATGCTTTTCTTTACCCATTCCCTTCTTTTAAAGCTGGATATAGATTGGAGAGCAGTATTTGACATCTGCTGAATGTATTTTTGGTCGCAACGTTTTCTAATATTCCACCCCCAAAGTATTTTAGGGTCTCTTTCGTTACTTCCCATTGTACTTGATATTTATTGCTACAACAGCCCACAGTACAAAACTACAAATTGTTAAATACAATACATGAATAAATAATTGTAGTTATGGAAACAATTAGAAAGCACACACGAAATGTGTACTTCTGCCAACACTTTTGTGTCATTGAAAACTGAATGAAAACCAGTCTGCAATAGTCATGTTAGGAGTAAGTAATTGTGAGGAATTCCCGGATCTACCCCAATATCTAATTAATTTTCCCTTAGCCAATGGTCTATCCCTCGACAACATATGATTGGAATTCATTGAAACTTTGGGAGATATGATATAAACTATAATGATTTAATATATAAATGTATGGAGGAAAAATAACTCTCTATCAAGAACAGCTAGATCGGAGAATTAATCGGAGCATTCAATTCAACTAAGCATAATTTAAGAACGGCTACAACTATTGGCCCAGGATAGAGGAGGGTCAGAAGTCTGCTGGCTAGAAATCAGCATAGTTTGCTTTGTAGAACTTCTGCACCTTCTTGGTTGTGGGACAAGGGGCGCCGTCCTGGGTCCTGATATAGTTGTCCTATGGGTAGCTGTCCTTGAGTCATGGCAAGACATGATTCCTCAGGACCTTGTAGTAGGCGTCAGTGCCTATCTTTTCTCCAATCGGGGCCATGGCACCCAAGACCATAACCTGGACTGTATATTTGGTCTTTAACGTGCCTTTGACATCAACTGTTGATTCAGCGGTTCAAAACAGCGTCAGCAGTGAAATTTTCTTGTCAGATTAAATATTAGCAGTGGACTCACGGTTCTTGAGAAATTTCTGTTGCCTTCCCAGCCTCTTAGCGTAAATGGACTCCATGAGGAGGTGCCTTGGCATCTTGATGTATGATTCAAGGTCCATATGTATGGCCGTTCTGGCGTATGCTATCTTACGCATGGGTGTTGTTGCGTCCTTTGTAGTCTTGGCTTTGAGAACGTTGATGAAGTCTCGATTCCTCTTGTTGTTGACCCCGTTGCTGCCAGGCTTCCTCTGTATGCCATTACCCAACTCTATGGCCTCTTTTGACATTACAGATAGTGCGTATTATCACCTGAGAGTATACTATCTGCATTTGATTTCACATAATTTGGTGAAACAGTAACAGAAAGATCTTAGTTTTGCTTCCCTGACCAGTATGTGACCTCTATGTAGCCGAAGTATTGCATTGTACCCAATGGTATAGACTTAAAAACGGGTTTGATCACTTTTTGGGGCCTAAGCCGTCATTTAGGCCTTTCGCACCCCCATGCAACGTCATCCCATTGCATTGATAAGCTATGGTCTGGGTACGCCCTTATACCCAAGTCAAAAGTGCAACTAAACAATTTCAACCTTAACCCATACATGCTTTTTCCAGCTAGTTTTAAAAAATGATAAAATCTCAATTTTTTCCTCAAGGTTCTGTTGTAATTTTAGAGCAATTCGAAAATATAAAATGAGGAAATATAACCCAAGACCTATGGAGGATATATAATATTTTCCCTTGATAGAACTCATGCCATTAATCACAGTGAAAGATCAAACAGTAAAAGTATTTACGTAAAATGTTTTTTATTTTATTTTAGATTATGAAACGCCCAATTTCGCCTAATTGATTGAAGATATCATTGCACTCTTTCAAAGAATAGATGAATGAAGATGAAGTTTCCAAGTTTAGATATGAAATGTTTTACTTCCTAAAATAGAAAAAAGAGAAGTATTTGACGTGATTATCTCTGCTTTAAGGGATTCTTGCAAGTTAGCCATTTATTCATCCATGGGATTAGACAAAGCCCAGAAGGACCTAAATAAGAACGGAAATAATTCAAGGGAGACAGAGAAGGCGACAGAGTTCTAACAATAGCATCAGCAGTAAAAAAAGAACAAAGACACTTTGAATAATGCTAGTCTAGCAGACCATGATTTTTGTGTTGTCAGTTCATTTTCTACAAGATGTCCCATACTTGACCGTGTGCAAGACTACACCACGTAATGGGTCAATGCTACCATCGCTTTTGTGTTTCAAGTTCAGTTCTCACCGAGTGGCAGAACATGCTTTGTAAAATACAGGAGACAAGAATGCCTCGTCACGGGGTAACGCTAGTCTAGAAGATCATTACTTCTATATAATGAGTTCTCTTTGCTTTGAGTGCCCTGGCCTGATCCTGTGCCAGACAATGTCGTTAGATCCGGAAGGAAGATTGTCTCGTTGTTGAATAATGCTTAGAGCTGATCTAGCAGACCATTACTTTTGTGTAGTGAGCCCGATCCTAAAAACAGGAAGGAAAGTAAGATCAAGAATAGCCTTGTTCACTTCTTTTATTGATGATTACTGCCCTGGATGCTGAATCGAGGCTACTCCTAAAACTGACCATCTCAAGATTTTGGAGTTCATGGAATGAGAACATTTATATAGTATTGCTTCATTCCAAATGCCAGTTGAAGGATGTTATTTTCGCAACGATTTACTGTGATTGCTTACTTTGAGACACTCATTTGGCCTTCACTGCCAGGAAAATGATTAGTAAACTAGTTTCGCAGACCATCACAAACCATTGTAGCGAGTCAGATCCTAACAGTGCCTCTTACTCATGACCTTGTGCCAAACGAAGTTAAACTTGTTTAATACCTATATAGCATTTAGTTTGAAAAATTAGACTGCCAGTGTAAAAGTTCACTTTACGCCACTTCGCTTATAAGAGGGACTTCAAGTCGCCATAATTTTGAAAGGTGTCAGTAAGCATCTATCGATTTATTTTGTGAACTCGTTAGCAAGATTTGTCCCATGATACAAGAAAAGACTAATAGAGCTCGTAAGGTTGTCTCGCTTAGCATAAAAATGGCAGACACAGAAGCCTATTCGAGGGGCTGGAGAAGCCAATAAGTTCTTCTCATATAAATTATTAGTAATTGCTTCTTTACAAACACTATGTCTGACCCAAGCCCACGATAAAGATAGACTCTTATTCTTAGCATTAAACACTTTTTACACTCTCCTAGCTTGACACAAAGAACTTTAGTCTTTGACAAGATGGTCACTGGTGATGGAAGATGTCCCTTCACACGAATTCATGAAAATCAAGGCTAGATCCCGGGTAGCCTTTTACATCTCAACCTCAACTGAATCTACCCGGGGAAAAGTCATTCTATATTTACTGAGATTCCAAGAGAATCTTTTGTTAGATATTGGTGGAACCAGGACAAACTTTTTTTTTTACTATGCAAGGCTATAGTGAGCAACTGGCTCATTTGAATGACGCATTGGAACACTTCACGTTTTCTGGGCAAGGAAGTAGATCGGCAATTCTGCTGCCATGACAACGCTAGTCCCCATGTTGCAAATACAACGTAGTAAACAACCATAAAGCTGGCATGGGAAGTCATGTGAAGTCATTCTACATATGTATTCTTCAAACCTGACAACTTCAGACTGTTACTTGTTTTGCTTTATGCAACACTCCTTGTCTTGTCAATGGTTCAAACGATTTCAGGTTATCGAATAATTTATCCATACATTCTTGTATGATGGAATACACAACTTACCGGAAAAGTATGGTATGATTGGAAAAAAAACCTATGAAAAACACTTTACTGGCTGAATAATGATGCTATGAATTCACATGAATATGAAAATCTGCTGCATTTCAAGTCTGCCACCATACAGTAGATTTAGTTGATCCAATATCTGACAAGCTCAGATTCTGTAACGTACCCTAATCTCTAAAACGCTATAAAGGTTGTATAAAACCAGCCTCTTTCATGGCATAAGATATCTCCTACCAATTTCAAATTTCGGTTAAAATCTATCGGATGCAAAATGGTCTGTTATCAACTCAGGAAGAACCCTACAGGGAATGTTTAGAACTAAGATACAATTGTGTTAAAGAAACTAAAAAGTCTAAAAGCGTCACGCACTTTTTGGTATTATTTTCGTGAATTTATCTTTCCTTTGTCCGGTGCATTCAGATATTAGACAGTACGAAATGACAGTTAGTATTGACTTGGAGATTAACTTTGTTGCTCACGTTTCTCATATCCGCTTGGCAACTTACAGCGTTCTATACCAACGAGACCAAACGTCAGAGAACCACAGCGGTATGGTTTCATGGAAGGGGACAGGGAGAAATAGTTGAAATAAACCACAAGACTTACAAGCAGAATATTAAAAGCATTCCATTTCTTTCTCTTCCTTTCATTCCTCCCTTTTATTCATTTTTTTCACTTTCTATACCCTTTCTCTTCATTTACCGTCTTTTTGTTTTGCTACCTATCTTCTCTCTTCATTTCTCTTTCTTCTTTATATTTATTTCCCTTTCCGTTAATTCTCTGTCATTTTCATCCTCTATTAATTTCTGCCTTCGAATCTTCATTTCTTTTCTCTTTTGTTTCCCAATTCGTTTTTGCTCAGTTGTGTATTCCTATGGTTCTATTTCTTAACATCTTCTTCCCCCCTTGCATCTCTTTGTCATCTTCTTTCGTTCGTTTCTTCATTCTAATCTCTTTATAATCCTTCATTTTTTCCCGTTCTTCCTTCATGTGTTCATTCCCTTCTTCTTGAGTCTTGTCTTTCAGGTATATGCATGTTGTAAATAGTCTCCAACATTTTGGGCCTTCAGGCAACTATTTGATCTTTACCCATAAGTTTACAAAGTACTCTGACGTAACGCAAAGGTTTGGGTGAAATTTCCCTCATACTCAAATAAAACGACACATTTTTCTGAGAAAAGGTTTCCCTCAATATGAAACAACGGTAACCATCATTATATCTTTCTATACCAGGACTACTTTAAACGCTGGAGATTTGTGCCGAATCGTGAAAAAGAAGACGTATCACGGTGTCTGCCTCGTGCATGAGATGGTAGCGTATTTCCCCACTGGTGCGACAGGTTGGTATTCGAGCCCAAGTAAAAATCCGAATTTCGAATGTCGACTCTCAAGACAGGTAGAGCGTCTCCGTTTAGAAGATTCATGCGATACAGTTTTTCCACCCACATTCTATCCGATATTTCTTATATACTGAATGAGGAAATAATATCAGATGTCCCGCACGAAAAACTGTTGGTATTACATTAACAAATCAGAATTTCCAGTCAGTAACAGATGCAATACCTCTAGTACTATCCTCTCTTGGAACTAGCGGATAAAGTTCAAATCTCGGCTGAGGTAACTTGGGAGAAGGGATGAATTCCCCTCGCACTAAAGCTGAAAGGGGTGAATCCAGAAGACCAGGCCAAGTATTAATGCCTGCTACCATGTAACTTTTCTCCAGCTCTGCGTTTTCGATTTGCAAAGCTAAAGAAAGTTTTCATAGTAGTAGAGATTAAATGCCCATGGAATCCCAGACGGAAGAAGAAATCAAGCGAAATATCAGTCGAGGCTGTCAAGCTTTCGGTAGAGCAAGCTCAATCTCCAAGAACAAGAACATCCCATTGGTCCTGTATCCTCCCGATAGTCACCTACGGAACTGAAACATGGAACCTAACCAAAAGATTGATCCTCAAACTGAGAACCATGCTATGCGTAACGAGAGAATCGTATTTAACAAGATGGCACAAGGCTAAACACGTTGCAAGGATGCCAGACAATCGCTGGTCATCACGACTCACAACGTGGATCTCCAGAGATCTTTCTCGAAGCTGTGGTCGACAGAAAATGAGATTCAGAAAGTAGTGGCCCCGCAATACTCGTATTAGAGAGGTCTGCCGAATCATGAGGAAGAACTTGGTCCAACGACTTGAGCTAAAAGGTTGCTGCTGCTGCTGATGACTATGTAACCTATCGCATCACACTTGAGGAGAGGGTGAGAATAGACGATTAATGCCCATCGTCCCGAAAAATGTCAAGGAAAAGCATTCTGACTCGACAATCTACTAACGAGAAATATGGGATAATTTCATTTAATAGGTCCACTAAGAATTCCATCAGGATTTAAAATTATCAAATCCAGTCGATAAAAATATATATAATACAAAGACAAACACTGTAAACAGTTCGATGATACTAGTTACGAAATCCTGCAGTTACCAAATTTCTCCTAATCCAGGAAATGAACTACTATTTTAAATTTTGAATAAAAATCAGGGATCAGCTAAGCAAAGTTGGTACATATTGATGGCTGGTGTCATTTATTTTCTATATACAGGGTGTATGCAAATAAGTGCAACTTATAGAAGAGAAATGATCCGCATCCCTTAAATTTGCAGTCAATAGATTAGCTGATATGCGTATCAGCCACTCAGCTGGCTGAAAATACAACTAAGCATATCAGCCAATCATCTGACTGTAAATATAAGGGAAGCAACACCAAAGAGTATTTGTTTTCATACACCCTCTATATCGTATAGTAAATACATAAAGCCAAATAGATAGAAATGAACACAGAGGGATTATGTCCAAACCCTCCAAACGGGGAGATCCTGTCTTGTAAATCACCATCTAACATCCTGTCTTTTACATGAGCTTGAACACCAACCTCTGGGGCCTCAGGGAAAGACTCAATTATTTATACCACGAGTCAGTCTGCTCAAAAATTTACTAAATTGTAAATTATGACGTTTACATTTTTTAGCAAGGAAGAAAAGTTGGAAATGTTAGATTGATAAACCATACCTCTCACATTTAGTATGAATTCATGATTGTAAATTATTCACATCATGCATGCATATATATGATTGAGAAGTGGCATCACAACGAAAGCTTTCTTCTGTCTAAATCGTTGTGAAGTCCTGTAAAGCTCTGGTCTGTGTTACCTTGTGTATCATATAAGAGTAACCCAAGAATTCCTTATCTCACCACTATTATGAGTGCTAAATAAAAAAATTGACAACAGAGAACACATAAAAATCCCCAGAAAGAAGTTGATTGCATTGTTGTTGTAAGTATTTAGTAATAAGCAAAGTTTATCTCATTGAATACTGGTTGTCAGTTTGATGCTATTGTATCGAGAACACGATCGTCAAAGTCATGACAGATTGAGAAACATTTTGAGGACTAGAGGAAAATCGCTATGCTATGAAATAATTACATTCTGTGTGGTATTTACACAACTGCTGTTCCGTGAACACAAGAATTTAACAAAGACATAGAGTCAAGATGCAATATTCTCTCTCCTGATTCGAAATAAACTTTCTCGTACTATTGTAGAGCGATGTGTTTGAAGAGTGTCATTAATTTCAAAATAGTGGCTTGTACTTGATTTCCTCGTATCTGGAAGTGTTGCGTAATTCTAATATATATATATATATATATATATATATAGTATGATGTCATAAGCTGTATTATATTTACTGCAGACCTTAAATTACATCTGAACTTTGTAATCTTTGAGATACGAATGAAATTTTGATTCAAGTAAGAAAACAAACTTATAAGTTCATAAAATGAAAAGCAACAGCATGTTTTCTCATTTTGCATGATTATAAATAAGAAACAGATGTATAGAATATTATTTGATGCTAGTTTATTCATGTAAATCATCCCAGTGTAAAAGAAAATAATAATAGAAATGATCCCTCTTCAAGCAATTATGTTTTAAAGTGGGAGGCATGTTACTAATGAAAAAATGGTTCCATTGATTGTATAGATAATCAGTCAATCTTTCATACACTAAATTATAAAAAGCGCCGATCTCAAAGTTGATTATTGAAACCACTCAAGTTCAGCACAAATATTTATGAATCATTCAGTTTCATTAGACACATTGATCCATGGAATAAAGAATTCATCCTTTTACCTCGAACCTTTTTCTCCCTGAATACAATGTTTCTGAAATATCTCTTGAGAACACATTTGTATATATGTATGATCTATGTTTTTTTTCCCTCCAGAATATTGTGGTGAAATTATAACATCATCTTACATCATTGGGGGACAGCCCAGCTTGCCTGGACGATGGCCCTGGCAAGCCTCATTACAGATTGTATCTGCTGGTCAACCCTGGCACAGGTGTGGAGGAGTTTTAGTACATCCACTTTGGATAGTGACAGCTGCGCATTGTGTGGAAGGGTAAGTACAGCGTGAAGACTTCGTTTATATTAGATAAAAGAAATTTTGATCGGTTTATTATATAAAAATGAAAGACAATGTTTTTTGATGCACTAGAATTTATGGTAGCGATTGCCGTAACTGAGTCTCACATCATCTCCACGAGGCATTCTCTACAACTTCTATGAATGTGATGTCGCTGAAGTGATGTTTTATTATTATGTTATTGGGACATGGAATTCATTTTTACTATGTCAGAATACAAGCACGAACCAATTGCACTGATGGAATTCTATTTTACTATAGCGTTATATGAAAGTTCTTTCCAGAGTAGAGGGCTTTTAAAGGTGGAAGCATTGGAAGAAATGGGCTTCCAACAGAAGGGGCTTTTAAAGGTACTAAAGGTCGAATTAGTGCATCTATGATCTAGCTTACAGGCTTGTTTTTTTCCTACATTGACTTCATTGAACAAAATTTCTACTGTCATGGTCCATTATTTTCTGTCATCTTTCAGATAACTTCATAATTCTATCCTCCTAGAGATGCGTTTTAACTTCTCAGCAATAAAGTGCTTTAAATACATTTTGGTGTCTTCAAAGGGATTGGTGTTTTTTTTTTCAATTCTAGAACTCTTTAAAGACCAGTATAGATGGTTGTCTGAGAGTGCACTATCTGGTAAACACAGCGGACGTGTGAAAACCTTCAAGGCAATTTGTAATAAATTTTGCCTAATCGCCAAAGAAATATCCAGTTCAGCGTTCTCCTGATAGAATATCACAGTCTTTTTGTTGAATCTGAATACTCCTAACATATTTAATGATAAACACAGAACTAATTTGTATTGATCCATTATATTACGCTTTAAGTTTAGTAACATATTGATAAGACCGTTACAGCAGAAGCTCAAGTTTTTCCTTATTTATCAAATTCCACTGCATAATCCAACAATATAATAACACCTTGTAGTGGTGCATTTTGGCCAGGTTACGGTTATCAATTAACTAATCTGACTCCGTCATTAGACCTAATTAGACCTAATGCCACTCACAATTAATTGGGCAGTGTTTATCAGTTTAGCAATGTCACCAAGTTAAGGTTGATACTAGTTCTAGATATCTAATGAATGACTTACGTAGGTAAAACCAGGGAACGTTGTCTACGAAGTGACAAATGAGCGACAACAAGACTGAGTGACAGAGTGAAAGAATATGGAAAAGTAGTGGACGGAGACGTGTGTAAAAGCATGAATGAAATACAAAGACTTGTGGTTACATAAGAATGACGAGAGATTTATTCACAACAGATACATTTTGCTGG
Source organism: Thysanoteuthis rhombus (assembly GCA_963457665.1). NCBI lineage: Eukaryota > Metazoa > Mollusca > Cephalopoda > Oegopsida > Thysanoteuthidae > Thysanoteuthis > Thysanoteuthis major. The sequence continues at coordinate 46,241,310 of OY735206.1, forward strand.
TGTTCCGATACTACGAAATTTGATTAGAAACTGTTTTTTAAATACAATCCATAGTCAAGCAAATTATTGATATTCTTCAGAGTTCAAAGAAGTAGGAATATTTCTATATAGCTTATATGTGAGTAATAGTAATGTATCGATAGAGAATTAGTTCGGCAGTCAAGTTTATATAGAAGTCTTCTATGAGTATGCAATCATTTATCGACGGAAAAAAGTGAGCTGGTATTATTTAGTGCTTGCCTTGCCTTTGAGATGAACGATGGGAACGTCATAAATAAATGGACATTAAGACGAGGAAAATAGTCAGACCATACCATATACAATGATTGAACGTAAAAGGTGTCTCAGGTGAACTGTGTTTCGTTGGCTGGTTCTGTGTCTTGTCTACTCTTACGTCCGCGCATTTTGGAGCCAAGTAATGGCAGCTTCGCACAAGTAAAGAGGGTTTTTTTGCATTCGATAGTTCAAAGTACGGGAGCCCATAGGAAGGAAGTTAGGGGAAGTTCTAGAGTCTGATTATTGTCAGATATCTCAGAATCCAACAACCTCTTCTCTTTTGTCTCATTTTGTCACTTATCACTCACCTTTGTTTAAAGTCTGTACAAACAACGTTTTGTTTAAATGACTTTCGTTGTAAATCAGACAAGAAAATAATAAGAACAATAGTTCCGTGTTTTGGGAAGCTTTGGATTCACTTATTATTCATATGAAGGAAAACTGAGATTATTTGTGTTTTCTCTTCTTGTGTTAAGATTTGAATTCTCCCTTTGTCATTCTTCACTCAGTTTGAACTCAAAAACCTTGAGAGAGAAAATCCTAAAACATACATCAACGACGATAATCACAGTAGCAGCATTAAAAAATAATAGCATATAAACAAATGACTCGGTACTAGAGAAAGCACCCGTGGAACTTGAACAATAAAGGAAAGAACGAATTAATGTATTAGTTTGAGAGTAATACATGCCGTCCCCCATCTTGACACTTGAATTTATGAAGTTTGCTTTAGAATTTGCTTCGCTAATTCCATTTGACTGAGAACGATCCATGGGGAATGTAAATCATTCTCAAGTTTAAAAGACACCATTCTTCTGCATGGGATCACGTGATTGGCTAATCTTTTCACACCTGACTTTATTCATTGTATTTGTTCACATATGCCGCCCGGTTCGTCCTTCCGTTTTCATCATTCTACTTTCCTTCCTTTCTTTCTTTCTTTCCTACCGCCAGCTTTCTCGTCGAGTGATGGTATATTTTAAGGTTGAGTATTTTGGGAAGGACAGTTCCAATCGTTATAACTCACACCCATAAAAGTGGGGAACAAAACTTCACCCTGCGTAAAGTGTCCAGGGATATAGGGCATCTAGATTTTGAAGAAAAAATGGGAAAAAATGTGGAACCCGTTCTATACTCATTGGTATCTGGCCTTTCACTGTTGGGCCGGATATCCCAAATCTTGGATTAATCAGCAGCGGGGTGGACGATTTGTGTAATAAGCAATCTAAACTACAAACAAATGCTTTCTCACTATTGTTTGTCAGTAAGTGCATATACGTGAAACCATTCTACATAGTATTATAATACAAGAATAGATACATTTGTTGTTTCAACGTGTACTTTCGACAGGATTCTTTTTTGACTCGATGATTTCGAACGACATAAAACTAAAAAAAAAAGCAGGATTAATGGTATAAAAAGCGGAGTGTGTCTTTCTCTTTCTTATGCGTCGCTTGTATCTACATATAGAACTCTAAGCCCTTGATTGATACCATAACAGTATTATGGGAGAATACACAGATTAAGATGGTCCATCTGAAACAGTTGCGAATTTTTATTCAGTGCAAAAGGTTGATGTTCAACCCCAGGATTCCTAATACCACTTTCTTTCTTTGCACTTTTATGGGTCTGCAGTCAACAGAACAAGTCGAGGCAGTAGGGTGGAAAGATTCATAATGCTGCTTTCTCTCCACCTAGAAGATTGAGATAGCACTCTCTTTAAAGCTTCTTTCTGGGAATAAGTTCAATCATCCCAAAATTATAATGGACTCTTTTCAAAGATATTGAAAATATAATTTCGGACGTTAGGCAATTTCATTTGTCTATTCTGGCACATACAAAAGCCCAAGAGCTACTTTACGTCCAGATGTAATCAGGACATCTTCATTTTGTAACTTATGAATCTTCACACTTTTATGGGCCTGCAGGCAACGGAACGAGTTAAGGTAGTAGGGTGGAAGGATTCATAATGCTGTTTTTCGAAGCAAATAAAACCTCTCCGCCTTGAAGATTGAGACAGCACACTCTTTCAGTCTTCTTCCTCCTTCTTTTTGGCCTTGTACTATACTAAACTTACTTTAGTAAATCTCAAAGCAGACAGGCTCTACCTACTTGAAAGACTGGCGCAACAACATTTCCTTTTGCCGTACTGCACTAAACTAAGTAAATATCATAAATAAGTTTGAATATTAGCAAGTGAAAAACGTTTAGCTTTGATTTGAAATTTCCACATAAGTTACTGTAATCATCCAATTATATTTTGGACTATAAACGTCATTTTTGCTTTTCCAATTCCTGTTTTTGTCGGTCAATTTTTCAGTCTTCTTAGAACCAAGTTAAAATTATATTAATAGAACTATGGCGATGTTAAAAATCGATTTCACCTACAATACCTGTTCAGAAATAAGGTTAAAATAATTATTGTATAGGGGTCCATGTTTTAACAGACAGCAATGCTTTGTTAAGAATGAGCCGTAACAAAAGGAAGTACTTTACATAATCAGTGAGTGGTATGAACAAGAGGCTATTTGTCATCTTCCCAATTTTGACCATAACAAGTGTTTACTTCAGTTAGTGAAGTGTGGTTTGTACCTGCTTTTAACAGTGTCGTCCGATGATTTAGGGACAAATTTACGACAAGATAAGTCATTAAAAAATTTTGTCTAGAAATGTATTCGAATATTTAACTCTAACACCCGTGGCAAACCCTGATATAGAACGTGAATAGTGAAGATTTGGATAAAATAAAGCGAAAATATTTACCCACATGAAAGATGGAATCGAATTCATGTCTCTCTCAAGGATATTAGTGAAAAGTAATCGTAAGCAGCCCCAACCGAAACTTGAACTCGGATCGCCGAATTCAGTGTCGGTAACCGTTACACCGCCCCACACCTTGCTTGTTACATCACATAAAAACAGACCAGTAAGATGAGTTTGAGTGTCTTCCCATATAACCAGGATCAACCGTCCACAAATTTTGATTGAAAAATTGAAAAGAATCCTGTTTAATAGCGAAACCTATTCTTTGACAGAAACTGCAGAGCCTGGCATCAACCAAGCTGTAATGTTGGGTTTCATAAGTTGTTAAGTTGATTAAACTTATTCTTTGTAATGGCTACGTTTCTGTATAAGCTGTCATTTTGTTTGGTTCATCAGATTTTTCAGTAAAAAATAGAACCATCTCTTCGTTTACGGATTGAACGCTTAAAGAGAACCTTTGAATGGTTCGATCAAAATGCTGCAGTGACAACAGAAGCAATACCAAGAACAAGTTCAATCGTCCTTCAATCCACCTGTAAAATGATAATGACTCTTTTCTGAGTTATTGGAAGTATAACAGTTTTAGTCGGTGTTTCAATTTGTCTATCCTGTCTCATACAAAAGTTTGAAAACTACTTCACGTCCAGATGTAATCAGGATATCTTCCCTTTCGTAAGTTACGAATCATCTCACTTATTGGTCTGCAGGCAACGGAACAAGTCGAGACAGTAGGGTAGAAGGATTTCACCAAATATGAGTTCACTCATCCCGAGTTCGGAAAGGCAGGACAAGTGAAAAGGGCATACACTGACTGGTCGGTCGGATGCTGAGTTACCGGAGGTAGGACAAATCATGCTCAGCTACAAGACATGTTGCCTTAGGCATTTACTAAGCTTAGCTTAATCTAGCATGAAGCAACAAATATGGTCAATCTACTGAAGACTAAACTGATTACATCAGCAATTTGGTCAGTCAGAAAAATTTGGTAACCATTGCACCTGTGTGAGCATCTTGATTCCAGTCATTCATTCTAAAGTATAACTATGAGATGATTGGCTATTGACTTGGATTTCAAAAAATAGATCACACAGAGAAACACACAAAACCATTTGTCGGTAATTTCTCCGTTGTTTTGTCGATACCTTAGCTGCATCAGTTTTATCTACGACAACTGCATTGTTAAAAAGGGGTACCTATACCATAATAGTATGCAATATGTATGTGCATTACTTTCAGTGAATTTACATCATTAGAATTTTTTATAACGGAGATTGTATATTATATGATAACACACAAATTTATATTCACGGATACCTGACCTTTTGAGGATTTGAAGTATCAGATATTCACAGTTGAACCAAAAATAAATAAATAAATAAAAGAAGTACGATAACGATTCCCCCAAAGGAACTGAGAAATTAAGAATGCTGACTTAATATTATTGTTGAATTCTGTATATTCACACATGAAATGCAATGTGTATTCACACACACACACACACACACATATATATATATATATATATATAATTCACACACACATATATACATATATCTATATAATTCACTTATATATATATATATATATATATATATATATGGCATTATGCAAATATTGTCTCAATTTGTAGGATCAAATATCCGTTTCTTCATATATATATATATATATATATATATATATATAATGTGTACTTTAGAGAGTGAGACAGACTCGGGAGTGAGGTGTTTGGAGGTAAGGTTTATTAATCCTTATAAGTAAATTGTCCAGACATGTTTCGGGATTCTTCCCATCATCAGTGGTGTGTGCTGTGTGAGTGTGTATTAAAATTTCCCCAGTGGAACCAGAGTCCACTATCATATATATATATATATATATATATATATATATATATATATATGTGTGTGTGTGTGTGTGGGTATGTGTGTGTGTGTGCGTGTGTGTAACACTTTTTACTCGGTGCACAGATACAATACTCTGATCTTAGTAAGAGAGTTGGGGAGCAATACTTCAATTCTAGGTAGTGTGTACAGATCATAGACGGTGGTACCGATCAATACTTTGAACATTCCATCACTTTTGACAGCTACTATACTTTGCCAGTACAAATATATACCTTGATTTGACAAAAATTGCAGATTGTGACGTAAATGGATCTGATTATCAATAGGGACTTGAGAACACAGGAAGAGCAGTGTGTTTGAGGTGATCAATAAAAACAGTGACTCTCATTTAGGTCAACCGACCCAGATCAACAGTCATTCACCATGGGCTTCGTGTCCTCAATCAATCAATCAAAACAAAGGAGAGAGAGAGAGAGAGAGAGAGAGAGAGAGAGAGAGAGAGAGAGAGAGAGAGAGAAGTTGGGGGTGGGTATGAGGAGAAAGTGAATAAAGGACCCTAAGACAATTCAAACAATCTTTTGTAAGGACGCCAGAGATGTCTCAAGGTTCATCACCCTTGAGCTTTACATTCCACGATGATTTTGAGATCACAGACAAGAGAGCTATTTATTACTTTTCCCTTCAGATGCAATCTAAGCCCCCCAACCCCATCCGTATGTTTCTTGCTCCATTGCTAGCAGCAATATTTCCTTTTTTTTCTCTGCTTTTACTATTACCCGACCTTGCAAATAAAAACTTGCACAACTCACACCCCGGTAACACAGTTAAATCATCGATAGTTCTTTCACCCACCAATATTAACACGGTTTGCTCAAAACCAATGAGAGAGAATCGATTGCAAGGACACGTGACTATTTGAAGATGCTGGTATTATAGATATGATTGTTTTGTTTCATTCCGTAACTATGCGATAATTTATTACTTACTGATTTAGAAGAAAAAATTTCGCTAAGCTTCGGTCGGCTTATTCGCCGGCCTTCTTTAAGTAGGTATTCGTATGCCAACTGTGTTGCATTGCAGTACGCATAATGACACGCAATCAACGAATCAACAATAAATTTGATAACATCTTTTTTGTTAGATATTTTGGAGGGGGTGTATTTCCGATGTTGAGTCAGTGTCTCGTTCTACCACTTTTATTTACATACTTTACCTGGCTCCCTTCCATTCTCTAAAACGACGGCATTAATTTTTAACCCAACCAAAATTCTTTTTAACTTGACCCTGAATTTTGAACACGAAAATAATTCGATCGTGTTTCTATTTTAACCTTGAAAGTTTACACAGCCAGACATACAAGGCCGAAAAAAAATCTACTTTCGTCTTCTTTATACTTCCTCCTTTTGCCACGTGGGGCCTAGAAATTCCACGACGACCCCTGCCAACGAGTGGTATGTTCTGTTTCAAAGGCTGCTCTTCCCTGTTTTCACTGTGCCCGTCCCTTCACCCCTGTGGCCCTCTCATCGTGTTTACTCTTCCACTTGCATCTCAAGGCTTTGTGTCCGGAAATAGTTTTGGCCCAAAGCCGACATTTCAAATGACCAGTTCAGGAAGGCATTTACAGTGGAGATCCCTGTGTCATCAAACCTTCAAGGTTGATTCCGATTAAAACAAATCTAGGGTGATGATCGGAGATGTTTCTCGGGTTGGTAAGGTTGTGGCTGCTGATGGTAACAATGATGAAAATGATTCATCACGTGATCTTTTTTTTTTCTCACACACACATAAATGAACTCACGTGCGGTCGATTAAACGTTCAAACCCTTGAGGAAGTATTATGGGATTTCTACACGTCCTTATTTGAGCGCTATGACTAATCATATTCTATGCATTTGTTATCCTTTCGGTTTAACATAAAATTAATAGGGATTTTATATCAGATAATATTGCAAAATAGAATGTATAAGTTGCTCACACTCGATAGTATCATACTACCAAGCCATTTTTCATTATGTATGTCTTATTGTTAGTATGTATGCAATGTTATTTTTATTCGATCATTTTCTAAGTGAGTTTTCCAAATTTTGAAAATCGACACTTCAATAAAACTTTGAAAACTGATTCTCTATTAAAAGTCTGCAAACAAAAAGATATATCTACACTTTCTTTGCATTTGAGGGTCAAAATTAGAGGAAATCCCTTTCCCATCCACATAGGTGTCAAAATTTGAGGGCGGGATATTTTTCAAATTTACCGGGAGTTTTTTTTTTCAGGGGTCAAAAGCAACGAAGAATGTTACCTTTCAGGGCTCAGAATCACGAGGAAACTTTGTTCTTCTCTTTAATGACATCACGATAAAATATTTGTTTTCCTGTTTTTATAGTTAAAATCGCCCGGGCAACGACGGGTATCTCTTCTAATTTTTATATCTATGTGAAATCCATCTTATCTCAAGCACATGTTATTATTCATCAAATGCTTTTAAGAGAAGATTTTTATTCGTCAGTCTTTGTTGACAGAGAAAGTTATTTTAAGTTTTCTACTATTTCGAATATCTTTGGGTAAGGAACTTTCACACTGATCACAAGAACAGTGAAAATTAAGCAGAATCATTAGAACAAAATTATTCTGTGGCGTCGCAATGAGAATAAGATGTTAGTAAATAAACGGATTTAGTTCTTATCCTTTCATCCTTATCTGATATGACTGGGAGCAGACGACAGCTGTCTTTTGCAATGGCATGACTGGTGACATAGCAGAAGCCATTGAAACCATGTGATCAGCTTCCCATTGGCAATTTCCTTGCATGGATCAAATGGTGGAAATCTCGCTTGTCATGACAGAGAATGGTTTTCTCAAAGAGTGCTGATCAAAAGAACTTTTCTACATTCATTCGCCATTGATTTCATATCGCTAGAAGCCCATGACTATGAAATGGCGACGGAGTTTTGGTAAATCAATTAAATGTTAGAATGCATCAATGTGATTTCATGGAGAAGACCTGATAATTTTATTTATTTATCTCAAAACTTTTGTACATTTTCATCGGTCTGGGTTCTGCTTTGATTTCTTTATTTCGGAGTCAAATAAAAGTTGACTCCAGAGGTCTACAGAGAGATACCGTCAGCAAATAAAAGATAGAACGTAAATCCTCAGAGAGAACCTTTGTTAGATTGCGAAAAAGGAATTCGGTTATTGAATCAAAGACAAAACGCCTGAAGATAAAATATCTGCTTATAAAATCAGCGGAAATACTTCTGATACAGTTTTAATATAATATAGTATACGGGTGTCTGTGTTGTAAATAAGACTTGAAGATGTTCGTAGCTCTTGTTTTTTTAGAATAGGATTGGGGATATATATATATATATATATATATATATATGTATGTATGTATATATATATATATATATATATATATATATATATATATATATATATATATATATATATATGTATCACATACGAATATTATACTGTTATTCTTCGAAGTTACGCAACGCTTTCTAATGTTACAACTTAGTAGCGGATTATTTGATAACCAAAAGTCCTCTAAGTAAAAAAAACAAAACAATACAACCAAAATTGCTTCGAGCAGTAATAAAAGACCCATCCTTGGTTCAATGGAAGCTGTGTAAGTAACGGCTAATTCTTGATTCTATGGAAACCGAATGAGGCAAGCTCCATTCGTAGAGTGATGGAAATTGAGGAATGGTTCATTCTTCGTGCAATGAAACTCAAACCTACTGAAATGAACGCCAACTAAACAAGAGCTCATTATTAGTGCAAGGGACACTGTATAATGGATGGCTCATTATCATTGCAATGGAAACTAAATAAGGAAGGACATATGTTTGGTGTAGAGTAAGGAATGTCTATTATTTAGTGCAATAGAATCTGAAATTAACCCTAACCAGCAATGCCGACGAGAAAACAAAAAAAACAAAAAACGAAGAAGTAAAATCCTATTGACGAGTTATATATTTTACGTACACAGGGAAGGAGCTAATCAATTTCTTTCTTCGCTTATATTCAGACTAAGACGACAACAACTGGAATAGATTTCATCATTTCACCCAGTCTGCAAGATGTTAAGTCTTGATTTACTCTTCGGAATGCCATCCAAATAAAATTACAAGATTGTAGACATTGATATCTATTAGTAATTTTTAGCGTTATATTATTTCGGTAACTCTAAGCGTACCGACCTTATCCGATGAATTTCGATCTGAATTTTCCACTGTATGATGTTTGATGTATGTAATTAATATACATCACTGAATTAAGTGCAATTACAACGAAGGAGACCATGTTGAAAAATAAGTATTTGTTGGGTAAAATAAATGTTTTTTTTCAATCATTAGACTACAGACTTATTGATGTACCCATCAACATAAGTGAATAAACATACTTTGACTTCACTTGACGAAGTATGGAGAAAGGTGCCACGTCATAGAATGTCTGGGCCACTCAGTGACTGGAATATTTGCATGCGATTCTTTGATAAAGATTAGCATCGTATCAATTTGTGTAGACAAATGTATGTATGGGTTGTGGAGCAGAAGATAAAAGAATGAATTAATGTTTGAAATGAAATAACAGAAACAGAAACATTTGCCCTTTCAATGACATATGCACCTATAGGCATAAATACATAGTTTTAAGACAAAAATTGTAAATTTCACAAGTACTTTATGATGATCTTCGAGGAATGTCACGCTGGTTTAAAAATTAATATTCGAAATCTTTGGATCAAATAACGAGTATGAGTTCTTGAGAAAAGTTGCTAGTCTCAGATACTAAACAGGGTAACTAGGAAGAGAGAAAGAGAGGTGGGTAGGAAGGAAACTCAATTAAATCTGCCATTTTGAACAAAATATTTTGAAAACATCACATCATCAAATTTCGACTGGGCATTTGATTGCTTCGTGAATTCTGTTACAAAATGATGTATCCAATCAAATAATTTAACTTATTTTCGGATATATCAGATTGGTGCAAAAATAATTGCGGTTTCTATTATTTCAGACTTCGGTGCTTATTTTGGAATGAATTATTTTTTCTTAACAAGTTCATGGAATATATCATTTAAAGTGTGAAATTTGCTCTTTCTAATTGAGCCTTACTTTTTTTTCAGTATTTATTCTGGTTAAAATGAGATAGTCAAATCAAAGATGCAAAAGCAAATTCGAGCAATATTGTCGTGTGAGTTCTAAATGGTGACGTAGAGCAGCGGAAACTGCTTGCAATATGAGCCAAGTATTTGACCTGAAACGATCCATTTCTTGATCGCATTTTAAGATGTAACGAAAGATGGATTCTGTACAACAATTGACGGCGTTCTGTGCGGTGAGTGGGCAGAGGTGAAACACCGAGACACTTCCGAAATCTAAATCTGCCTCAGAGAATAAAGATTATGGTGACTGTTTGGTGGTCGACAAGTGGAATCATTCACAACAACTTTTTGAATCCTCTCGGAAACATCATTACAAAAAAAAGTATTGCAAGGAAATCGACAAAATGCACCATGAACTGAAACTTTTACATCCGATATAGGTCGATTGAAAAAGACCAAATCGTCTCGATGACAACGCCCGACCACACGAATGTCCCTGTAGAAACTAAACGAACAGGGTGATCAAGCTCTACCTCACCTTGCTAACTCACCAGACCTCTGTCCGATTACTACTTTTACGATCATTTCGATCGCTTCCTGCAAGGGCAGGTCTCCAACAACCCAGCAGCAGCAGCAGTTGAAAACGACTTCGAAGAATGCATTGTTTCCTGGACCGCAGAATTCAATGCTTCCGAAATAAATGGACTTGTTTCTAGTTGGCAAAAATGTGTAGATTCTTAAAAATTCTCATTTCGATAAATATCTTTCATTTAAGGTTGAGATAATTGAAGACGAAAAATTGCAATCTGCACCAACCTAAAATAATGCACTTGAAACATTTCCAATTAAATATACATGTCTGTGTGTGCATGAATGTGTGTTATCTTTTAGTTTTCCTTGTACTTTTGACCATCAATGGTCTTTCTCAAGGTTACTTTTGTAGTCACAGAACTGTGTTTGTTCCACTTTTCCAATTTTGACTATATTTTTCATCTTGTGTTCCCTAAGTCACTTCCGTTTGTAGTGAAATGTGGTTCTACCTAAGTTAATGAAAGTTATATTTTTGAGTTGTAAATTGATACATGTATTGCTTTTTTATTGTTTTATAGACAATTTAAGATGTTTGCACTTATTTCATAGGATATATTGTTTTTTTTTTAAGGTTGTTTGGATTTAATAAACATTCATCATCATCATCATCATCATCGTCATCATCATCATTATCGTAATCGTCCGTTTTTTATCGTCTGTCGTTGGACATAGACCTTCCACAGACGATAGAAGACTAATGATGATGATGATGATGATATTGAAATCCACTCATATCCAGGCAATATTTAATAAACAAAATCTCTTATGAAATAGACGCAATCATCTCAAAACGTTTATTGCTTCTATTATTTATTTCTCTTCATGTTGTAAGAGTTCTCATGGCTATAAACAACATCAACCGAAAATTGAAGTGCCTAAGAATTGCTCAATACATATATTTATGTATATATGACGTTATATGAAACATGTCGGAAATTTGATGCGTCTTTTAGAAAGGAAAAACATAACAAATCAATGAATACGACATATTTATCTCGATCCCTTCTATAATGCAAGACTACTTGATTAGATTTCATAGGAAGTGAGACAAGACGATATCAGCCTACGAAAACTCGTTTGTTTTACTGAAGTTCATGTGGAAACTAATTTTTTTGCTTTCTTCATTCAATTTTCTAACAATATTTGAAAGTCATGAAGGCTCACAGCAAAGAGGATACACGACCGGTCGCTAGATGATAAAAGCAGCGAATATCTAAATAACCTCACATTCGCTGACAACATCGTCCATTTTACAAAAATAAACTACATGATCTTCAAGTAATGCTGGACAAACTGAACGAAGAGGACAAACAAGTTACCATTTACATGAACGTCATTAAACAAATGTCATGTACAACAAACATGTTGGGGGCAAAAACACAAAAATCCAAGTCGGAAACGCAGACCTGAAAAAAAGTTGACCACTACATCTACCCAGAACAGCGAGACTCCATGAAACCCTCGAAAGAAAAAGAAATCACTCAAGGATGGCTTTTGGTAGAGCAAACTCAACCTTTCAAGAAAATCCTACTAAACCTAAAGAGAATGGTGTACGACTAATGCATCTTCCCGGTATCAAAATAAAGAGTTGAAACATGGAACCTAACCAAAAGACTGACCCTCAAACTGAGAACCATGCAACGTACACATGAGAGAATCATATTCAACATCACACAGAGAGATCACAAAAAACAGCACAGTATATTACAGAAAAAAATGGAGTCCGAGAAACCATAGAATCTATTAGAAAACTCAAATGGCATTGGGCTGGTCATGTTGCAAGAATATCAAACAACCGATGGACATCACGACTTACAATGTGGATTCTCAGAGATCATATGCGAAAATATGACAAAATATTAGAACTAGACGTTCGAAAAGTATTGGCTCTGCGACGCCCATGATAGAGAGGTGTGGCAAATCCTTGGGAATGGCTATGTCAAACGATAGACGCAAAATTGCTGATGATTAAGTATAAAATGTGCCATACAGAGAGTGTCATTATATCACCATCATTAAATTGATGAGGTTAACGGAAAAAAGACAGTAATGTATCCACAGACCTTTTATGCAAAGTTTGATTTATCACTTTTTATTACAGGCCATTTTACGGGAACTTGAAGAACTGGCGAGTGGTTTTAGCTGAAGGTGACTTGGACTCCAACAGCGGTAGTGAAGTATACCGTAATCTATCAAGAATTGTCAGCGTAAGTTGCTTTTAATTTTCATGTTGAGCTAATCAGAACTGGTTTCACTGTCGAACTTAAACACCTTGCTCCCATGTAGACACATTATAAGTATAGATATCCGCTGCTTTTTGAAACTTCCCTTCCATCGATTTTTCGTCTTTACAAAAGAAAAAAAAGCTGGAAAACGAAAACAGGGTTCAGCATTCATTTTGTCGTGGGCCGTTATAAAGACAGTGTGTACCCTCTCTTTTCTTTTCTTTCCGTCTCTCTCCCATATCACTGTTTCCTGAACCTCCCACCATCTCCCAAATTGAGAAATCTGAATTTATACCTTCCTTATTTTCTGAAAGTCCTGGCATGAAGAAAATGTTCTAGTGACTGAAATAAATGATAATCTGAATTTGCTAGGCCTAAAGATGAGATAAAACTTCCTAAAGATTTTTCTGGATATCTCTTGGTTATGTCTTGTGCTGTCCTACTGCAAGAGGGCGACCTTTCTCTTCATCAAATTTGAGTATTTCTTGTGCAATGCACCACTGATATACTAAGTTGTTGACGATAAAAGTCTGCAGTGACACCTCCTCCAGGATCCAATAACTTGTAGTGGATGATATCTGTCATAATCCACGAGAAGCCAAGTGCAACCTTCTGTGGATGACGTCCTGGTTTCGGTGATAGGATTGTTGGGCATAGAATGATTACCAAGACGTTTCACGTTTGTTGTTTACATGTAATCTAATCCCCACTTCACATCTCCCGTAACAATCCAGTAAAGAAAAAGATAGATTTCAATTCATGGTCAGAGCATTACTGCAATTTGTTGAATGTTGTGCTCGATTCTCTGGTGAGAATTCATGGGAATCCTATTCCCTTCTTGGATTTCTCTCCAATTCGTTTGAAATCCCAAAGATCTTTTTTATTTCGGACGATTAAACACCTTTTTGTTTGTGTTGTTAACAAAACGTTTCGATCCATCCATTCTACGGCCTTGTTCAGGTGTACTATGATGGTAAGCAGAATATTTTCTCTTTAATGGTAGCAATGGTTATAACAAAGGATTCGGGGGTTTTCTTTCCCATTTCTCGTAAGGCCTGAATTTCCATATCTTGTCCCCGTTGAGTGGCGAAGTTGAAATTCATATTTGTCTGACATATACCCAGTTGACATTTGGTGTATACTATCTCTTTGATTCTTCTCAGTTTTCAACGGCATTTCCTTTCTATGATCCGGACTTCTTCCTAGAGAAGATAGTGTTCACCTTTCGTTGTACATTTTTTTTTTGAATACCGATGCTTTAACAAGAATCTGCTTCAATAGATGACCTCGAAAGATCGTCATTTAAAGTAAAGGGTTTTTTAAAGTGAGGCATATCAGAAAGATTACTCTCAACTTTTGAAACTCTCTAAACAATCGCTTGCATCTTGGAATGCACTGCACATATATTTTTGATCGTCTGCATTACATTATTAATCTTACAAAAATTCGTACAAAACATGACGGTAGAATGATACACAGCCTGATAAAACAGATTTTATACTAAATCTGGTTCCCTTGTTCATTACTTAATCTTAGTTTTTCTGTCAATTGGTTTGAGAGTCGTATACATTTCAATTCTTTCTGAACTTGATATAAGTTGATATCCATAGTATGAATATACGTATTCACGTTATGAATAAAAAAAATTGTGACCTCATCAGCAACTTTTATGGATATGAAGTAATTGGCTTGGATCAGTGACTTGGTTAGGAAAGACAACTCTTCTGAAACTGCTTATATACCTTTGCCAAAGAATTTGGAAGAGATATATGTATTCACTCATGTCTATTCCCACAATACCTAGACAAGGGAGGGTTGATTGAACTTTACAGCGGATCTAGGATTTTTTTCGATTGGAAAATATTTCTCTCATTTTCCCACATACATAGTTATGCATTCACTATTATTTGTTCCCACAATATCTCCAAAGGTTCTCCATGAATTTGAATGATATTTAATGAAATGGTGGACCATGGGCTATGAAATAATTGACCAACCTTGGGGAAGATCTAGGTATTTATTTCCGCTTGAGAGATATTTTCCATATAGTTAGACATTCGACCTAACCATGGGAAAAAGAAATACACAGAGTTACTCCCCTTCATCTTGGCTATATATCAACTGATTTTCATTAAGTTTTTAGTTATTGTATGGCTTTGGCAGTGATAAGCGTTCTCCGAGTGCTTTTTGATTATATAGATACCTATTTATCGAGTATGTGTCCAGGAAGTTGCGGTACCGTGATGATAATTTCTGGGTTATACGGTATGTGGATGCTCAGGTGAATTTGCACATCATTGGGTGAAAAAGGAATTCGTTTGGAAAACTGATTTTTGAAAATATCAGTTCAGTTTACCCCCAAAACAAAATGAGGTGAATAAGAATAGTGCATCCTTTAAAGTATCATATTCCATGGAATCAGATAATGTGATGGAGAATACTTTTGAAGAATCGAAGAATTTGGTAAGTAACAGTCACTTAATTTCTGTGATTCTAAATGTTTAAATCGATATATCTTCATTATAGTACTAGAAATAATACAGAGGAGTTTACAGGAAGTATAACAGTCAAGTAGGATTTGAACACTCTATAACAAAGTAGTCATTGACTACAAACACTCCAAACTTGAATCTTCAGAATTTGAAAGATATTATAGTATTTTATCAGATTGATACGCATAAAATGTCTTTTTCCATAATCAATTTACCAATGTAATTGCATTTGTTGCAGATTCAATTTCAATAGATATATAATTATTCATTATTAGAAGTGTCTGAGTCTTTAACAACAACAACGTCTACCCAAAAAGTTGGACTATTTTTCAAGTACGGTTTCAATAAATAGAGGAAACCATGACACAGCAGATAACGGGGTACAGCGAACATTAAGATCTTTTTATAAATGCAAATGTGAACAGTATGACAAATAACTCTTCATCTAAAGTCAACATCCACCATCAATTTTTTTGAAATATTTACCTGATTAAGCATGATGTCTAGCGCAAGCTAAGGGTCTAATTCTTAGCCAAAAATGATATTCAGAAGTATTCCTACTCTTACTGTAGAGCCACAAATATTTAGCAGTTTTAATTTTACTTTTGTATCATTCTTTTTTTCTTAAATTACTTTTCTTAAATTGCTGTTTTGTTAAACATTCAACGCAAAATCATAACCACACAGTATCAATCCATGTGTGATTATGATTTCTTGTCGAATTTCCATTTAGTGTGCCTAACTTTAACCAATGACTGGGGGATTTGTACGGTCACTCTTTGTAAAGAAAAGTCTATAACTCAACTATGCTTTAATTAGATACGTAGTTGGTTTTACTCTGAGACTTCTTGAATCATTCAGTCTTATATTGATTCATTGTTTCCCGGGGGATGATTTATTGTGTATCCGGTCTGGTGCATAGTAGATGAGAAATAAAATAAGTGCCTACCAGCTACTAAATTGGAGAGACATCACTTTCTTATCTTGATATAACCTTTTTCACAACCAACAGGTTTAATTTTTCTTTTTTTGCCCATATTTATACTTAAAATTAGATTCGACCAGCAGTCATTTTTCTGATCATATATATATATATATATATATATATATATATATATATATATATTTTCTGATCCATTGTATCATATATATATATATATATATATATATATATATATATATATATATATATATATATATATATATATATATATATATATATATATATCCTCCCTCCTGGATGGGATAATGGATAGTCTATAGCCACAATTCAATGGAACAGCTGTCTGTGGATGAAACATTTATTTGATTATCATAATATATATATATATATATATATATATATATATATATATATATATATATATATATATCAATGAGTCTGCAGTAGCCTAATAATGAAAAGAAAACATCTATTTCATACAAAAAACGTTAATTTTTCAACATAATGTTCTTTGTCAATTCTCTTGATTCGATGCTGAATATTAATGACACACATCGAACATTATGAGAATATATATATATATATATATATATATATATATATATATATATATATATATATATATATATATATACATATATATATATATGCATGTGTATGTTAATATTTTGAATGATTGCATATCATTTTATGTAACAGATTTGGCCCACGATTTTGGGATAAAAATCATATATCTGTCCCTTGTCATATAAACCATTTGGATGTACAACATTTATTAAAAGGCTGTTTGTGAACGTGTTAAAAAATCTCTCCAAACATAGACATTTAAACATTTTACACCTTTTTTACGACTTAGCATCATATTATAAGTTTCAATGAATGCTATATCATAAAGTCTAGCGCACCAATAATTGTTCAATAAACATGTAGGCTGAAACTCAGAACGCTCTCCCCATTTCTCCACAAAAAGCTAAAAAAAATGATTTAATAACTAGCGGGAAATGTAGCAGCTGTTCGAAATTTCTGCTATTGGAAGGAAAATCAATATTTATCTGCATTTTTTACTGTCAGAGATCCTAAATGCTGAAAAAAATATTGATCAAACGGTTAAAGAATATATCTGAGCTTGCTTCAAACTCAGGGAAATCCACCAGTCATTTATTTCCTGTCTCATTCTAAATGCTTAATTTTCCACAGCATCCGGGTTACAAGCGAGCCAGCAATTTCCCGAACGACATTGCAATGTTACAACTAAATCAACCAGTAGATGTTTACGGGCGAAATATTCGCATGGCTTGCCTACCTCCAATGGAGAAGACAAAGCTGTTTGGACACGGAAACTGCTGGATCAGCGGATGGGGAGAAACGAGAGGTAAGAAGATAAGCTCTTTACAATTACCACGATGAAAACAAAGGTGTGCCAAGAAAAAATTGGAAAAAAAAGAGAAAGGAAAACATTGCCAGATGAGTGTTCATAGAGCTGTCCAAAATTACTGAACATTCATACAAATACACAGATTAATAACAACAACGAAGCGATAACAAGAATGATGGTAATAGAAGTGAGGGATCTCGAAGTCTTCAATGAAACACTGGGGGCAACACCTCCACTGAAAAAAGATAGAATGGCGAAAATACTGAGGAATGTACAGGAAATCTAACGAAACTTGAATTATAACTATGCTGTCAAGGAATTCGGATGTGAAATAATAATAATAATAATAATAATAATAATAATAATAATAATAATAATAATAATAATAATAATAATAAATAAGTTTGATCCACTTGGAATTGTACAAATGACTGGGATTTGACAATGCAGACCAATGTCATATGTCCAAACCACAATCTGTCCCATGAAAGAAAAGAGTAAGATTCTCTGTGACTTTAAAATTTGATCAGATCTAGTCATCGTATCCAAGAAAAATAAAACTCATCTGGTAGAAAATACCACTGTTTCTGCAGACCTTGGAATAAAATTCAAAGAAAGAGAAAAGCGAAAACATTGGATCTTGCAACTGAAAACGATTGAGGAACAGGAAGGTGACTATTGTACCCATCATTATTGGCACATTCGAAACAGCCAAGCCTTCCATTTTCTTTCAATCTAACTTTGTGGTCTACTGGGTAAATGAGATTCACTTACAGGTATTTTTTATAGTTTACAATGACTAAAATCTGCTTTTCTGATCTGGATTTGTTTGATCAGTTTTAAGTCCCACTGAAGTTCACATTTTCTCATTCTCTCGGATAGCTTCTATTTTGTGCATATACCATTGGTTTACGTAGACAAATGCCAAGAGATCGCCTTTCTTACTCTGTCATATTTCTGCACTCTTTTTGAGTTTTTTTGCCGCATGATTGACGATTTCATCCCCATTTTAAAAGAGGTGTCAATTACAATTCCGTTGTGTTCCATTCATAAGATGTTATTGCTATTTAGTAGGAGCAAAAATATCTTCCAAATTCTTGTTTTTTTTTATTTATTATTATTATTATTATTATTATTATTATTATTATTATTATTATTATTATTATTATTATTATTATTCGTTTCTCTCTCGAATTGCAAAAGTCACTGAACTGTCCCACTTGTTTTTGTAAGGAATCCTGAATTTAATGCAGAATTTTCTTGTCCATTTGGTTCTAATTATTTGGTTGAGGTCCCAATTCTCGTCTGCAGCGAAATCGATTGTTTTTCATCAGAGATAGTCTGCACATTACATCGGGATGGAGAACAAAGAATTGGTTATTGTCTTATAGACAAATAGAATCGGTCAACTGAGTAGAATGTTAATAAATACATAGAGATTAAAACCGACACAACATATTCAATATTCACATGGGTGAACACTCAATAGAAGTGACACAAACAATGAGTCACGTCCATTCTTATACTTACTGATCCTCCATCGTTAAATACATTTTAAGTAAGTTCTAAAAAATTAAATGATACGTAGTATACAATACATTATGATGAAACCCTGTATAAAATAAGAAATTACATGTACAACATAGGCTATGTATTAAAACCATAGCTGAAAGGGAGGTAGTATGTGATCAATACTGCTGGGGTGCCATGTCAATATAACTGTTTTGTTTTTAAAATCTCCGAAACATTAGCGTCATTTTTTAACCTTCATTTTCTCACTATATATCAGTAATCATTCACTATGGTAGACTCACACATTAAAAATGATAGTTATTGGAGTGCTTTGTTCAAGTACTCTCTCAATCACTCTATCTTAACTCCTTCCTCAGTCAACTATTGCAGCATACCACAAATAAGACATTTTTGTTGAGATGTCTGGCGATGGAAAAACATGTAAAGAAGAGTATATCCTTGCCTTTTCATGGAGTATTAGTGTTGGGGGAACTTGAACAGCCTCGACCAGGATTCGAACTGGGTGTGTCGATTCCATTTTTCGTGTCGATAACCTTTACGCAACTTCGCAACTTTATGAAAGCATATTTGAAATCCTTCGGTATTAAAACAAACGCAACAACTACTACTACAAGCAAAATATTCTTGCGTGCCATTGGTCATGATTTCGGTCCGTCCCGGGTGATCCAGGAAATGTGCCAGAATGTATCTTTCATACCCAAACTAATGCTTCAGGAGGTATATAATTTTGCTACAATGTTGGATAAATTCTAACCGATAATTATAACACCGTTAACAAAATTTCACAGTAAAAAGAGCCTGTATTATCCACATGTATATGATGCAATACGTATAACACACACACACACACACACACACACACACACACACACACACATATATATATATATATATATATATATATATATATATATTGTAACAATCTTCAATGAACGTTCTGATACTACACTCTGATCCTAGATAGAGTGTTTAGATACTCTGATTCTAGGCAGAGTTTCGACGCATGCGTGAATAATCCTGTTATTTTTTCACAGATACTATGCTAGTATAGTATAGCACTGAGTATAGTATAGTATTAAGGCGATAGTATAGTATAGTATTGAGGCTAGTCAAGTGTCAAATTTGATATATTTTAGATGTTATTTGGTATAATAACATGATTGTGATACTTTTGATAACAATACTTATGACAATGATGATAATGGTACATTTACAGAAATAATCTAAAGATTTTCTAACGACTTGAAATTTTATATTTTGTGTTTTGTATTTTGTATGAGGCTAAAATAATGATTACAATTTTGACGACTTGAATATTTCAGGATCTGGTAAGCAGAATGGACTTAATGAACTTGGTGTGGATATTATTCCAAAGAAAGACTGTAAATCAATGTGGGGTCGCGTCGATATTGAAGTACTTGATCAACAGGTTTGCGTTGGCCATGGTGACACGGGAGCCTGCTACGTAAGTGGAAAAAGGAATTGCTCATTTAGACCTTTCAAGACTAACCTATTAAGATACTTAATGCCTGAATTTTTAGAAGGCGCAATTTCTTTCTTCGTCTATTTGGATTTTTGTTTGGAGTCTGTTGCTCTATACCCCCAGCAGTGCCGTATTAAACAGGAGACACTTGAGGCACTGGCCCTCGGGATCCAAACTCTAAAGGACTCTAGAGCAGATTTAGGGGCCCCCAAATAGGCCATACCCTAAAATAATTCTTAGTTTTACATTGTGCTTTGCAGTGAATAGTATCAATATATATATATATATATATATATATATATATATATATATATATATATATATATATATATATATATATATATATATATATATATAATGAAGAAACCCAAGTATAAACGTGTGTAGCGATTCCTTTATTTCATCACATTTCAAGCTCTGCTCTAATTTATTTGATGTTTAATGTTGACTGTACCGAGCACAATATCAAATAAACCCACTGCATATCGGATATTGCATTATATTATATTATATTGTATACCTTATTTGTACTTTAGCGAATCTGCATTCTACTATTTATTTCCAGATCTACTCTAAAACAACTTAACTTCAATAGTAAAAAGTTGTACGTATTGAGCACTCTATGAAATAAATCCATTACATATCAGAAGTGGCTCTATATTATTAATGTATTATTATATTGTTACACTGCTAGCCTGATCTGTACCACACACACACACACACACACACACATATATATATATATATATATATATATATATATATATATATATATATGTAAAATCGGAGATCGTATTACGTTTAATTTAGCCCTGACCTACAGCGATATCTATAGGTCTATACATCTGATGCCTTTCAAGGCGATATAAGCTTACAAGTAAATTTGTCCATCAAACAAACCAGCATATTTTTATGGTCACATATGAAGTGCTATTCAAAAGGTCGCAGAACTTAAAAAGCGAAATGGCTCCCCAAAAGAAAGAAAAAATGATGGGAAATGAAATGTTTTATTTCCTGGTGGAGTGATTTCGGAAGATATGTGAAATGTCCGGGAAGACATTGAAAATGTTTTGGAATCTGACGAACGAACAGATAAGTCGATCAGTTCAAACTTAACCTAACCTTCGGATGGTACCTTATGTGTGCATTTACAAATATACCCAGTTCGCTCTTCACTACTTTTCCGTTTTTACGAAAAACAAAAATATTATTCAGCGTTCGTTGTGCAGCCAGCTTTTACAGAGGCAGCTCGCATCCCCCCTCTCTCTCTCCTATGCCACAGTGTCCTGAGCCTCTCTCCTCCCTAACGTCTGATAATTAAGCTTAAAAACCATCATAATCATTTTTTGAATGCTGGGACGCTCAGAATCATAAAACGCTCTACTTTTGGATAGCAGAAGAACCTGTAATCTCGATGGATTTCTGACAACTCCAACAATATTATTATATCCTGCTTACTTATATTTATTTGTTCTTTTTTTTCTGAGTCGACATCAAATTGACAACATTATTCTGTATTTTTAGGGAGACTCTGGAGGTCCATTGATGTGTGAAGTAAATGGTACTTACTATCTTGGAGGCGTTATGTCATGGCTTATAAATAACTGTTCAGCGAAAGGATATCCTAACGTCTTTACTCGAGTACAGAGTTACCTGGATTGGATTCGACACAACATCGATTATTACCATTGGTGGCGATACAGTTAAATGACCTCAGATAAACTTATTTATACATTCAAGAATGCAATCTTTTATCTGTGTATATGGAAATGAAAACAAGCAAAGGATTTTGATCAATATACTGTTTGAAGCCAATTTGATTTGAAAAAAAAATTTTTTCACTGAATAACTTCGAAGTCACGCTGGAGTAAATATAATATTAAGTGACTAACTTCAAGAGATACAACAGGGAATGGAATTTTTATGAAAGATTTTAAAAATGAGAATATGAAATTTGAATCTGAAAAAAGAAAAAAAAAACAAGACAAAAAAATCCTCGGCCTCAAGTCATAGAATGATTGATATTTTTAAATACACTGTCCGTAGTAATTGTCTTTTGATTAGTACGGCTATTCCTGACCACTGAAAATTGAAAAGAAGGATGTAATCCTTTTGCACAAAAGGAAAGAAATCAACCTAAAAAGTCAAAATAGCGTGATCCAAAGAAAAATGTATGTGCTTGAGAAAGAATACTTGAATTAACAATTACCAATTATGCATGTGCCAAGTATGTGGTTTGACCTTTTTGATTTCTAATGATGAAGAGTTCCATTGATAGTAATCATATTTTACATTACTGAATGTTTCTTAAGATCTAAAATGACTATAAAACAAGGGTGATGTTTCCCACAACAGAATCTTTTTTTCAATAATTATGACAAAATTGCACGTCTGAATATCACAATATTCAGAATTCAAAGAAAAAAATCACCGAGTTCATATACGATAGAGATAGTTTGGTCCATAGTTTTCTTGATCAGATAATAATGATCAGTATTTTTGGATCAATCTAATGAGCAAGAAAGCATCACCACGAGTCAAAATCGGTGTAATTTCTTTTTGTAATGTTTTTTCTTTTGTTGTGTTTTCTTTTTATTATATTTTGATAATTTATTACGACATCCCCAAATTATTCTGGTCATGCATTTAAAACCAAACAGAACAAAAATATCTAATTTTTATTTGGTATCACCATGACGTAAAGCAAAATATATCTATGCATTTTTTTTTCATTTTGCTTGCTTATTGCTTGGAATATAAAGCAAACATAAATCATGTTATTTTTTATATCAGCAAATAATATTCTTGTCAGCAAAAGTATTTTCCTGGATTTCTGTACGAAAATGTCCCAACAAAAAACAAGAGCGTGAGTTACAGAGAAATATGTATTTATGCACGAATTTCTTAGCAAATTTATTTCATATAATATGTGATTTATTTACTTTCGTGCTTGCTTGCCTATTTATTCACAGAGTTATTACAACCAATGGAATTGGCCAAAAGATGACCCCAATAGCTATCCTTAAGATACTGCTGGATTTTGGAATCAATGGAATGTTCACCGAAGAATCGTTTTTGGCCTATGATTAAATTAATGGCGATCTTAACAGAGGTATTAGCGTGCGTTGCTACACTTGCTGTGGTAATGATATTGCCTGTTAGTTTGAAAACAAGAAGAATGAACGATATTCATAACTTGACAAAATTATCTATGTTGGTTTATTTTAAGATAATGATTTACGTCTTTTCTTGTAAAATTTCTTTTTCCTCAACAGAGAAGAAAATATGTATAAAACAACAGAAAAGCGTTGATATTTTTTGGTAAAAAGGTAAAAAAATTTTCAATCTCTAAAAAGAGATTCATTAATCAAAAAATGGATCTTCTGATTCAGGAACTGGCAAGTTCACTGTTACACAGAAAGACATAATTAGCGATTCAGAGATATGAACAGAGAGAGAGATGTAAAAAATCAAAAGATCAGAGACGTTAGTCTTACGTATTTCTACTGGAGAAAGTAAAATTTATGGTCTTTTTAAAAAACACAGAAAACAACTATAGAATGCTATGGCGGCACCTATCTTTATATTAGAAACTAAGACATTTTCAACGTAGTTATTTTCCTGCTTATATATTATTTATTTCCTTCAAGTTACTGTGAGATTCAGTGAAGATCGAACTCACTATAGTAGAAATGGTCAACGAGATTAGTTTGCAAACCTCTACAACGACAAATCGTTAATTCAGTATCGATACTTACTAAGCTTGGGAAATGGCCACAAGTAAATATATAAATCACTAAACTTATAGAGGGCGGGGGCAAATGTCCCTTTACACAATTTCGTGTAAAATAGGGAAAAATTTTGGGCGAAACCTTGTAAATTTTCCAGCAAATCAATGCCTCTGACCTCTTTAACTGAAGAGTTCCAATACGGTCAGACATCTCTTCCTTATCGATAGAGTAGCTTGGTCACATGATCATACACACTGTCGCCCTCATATTCTGTCCTTTTCTTCATTGTATACAATGACGATAATTCAGTTCTTCTCCGGGTTTCACAGTCAAGCTTGAAGATAAGACTAAGTTCTGCTCGTTTTTTTTAAGTATTTTTTTTCTACGATCTTAGTAAATTGTTGAATGCTTTCGGTAAATAATATTTTCCAACACAGCAAATGGTGTTTGGTCCCAGTATTATTCAAACTGTGTCTCACGGAATTCCAGGGCACCGAGTGAACAAAAATTGTTTTTGAAAGGTTACACTCGAAAATTTAATTTTTGAAGAGCGTTCCCCAGGTAGTTGACGCTCGAAGACTACCGAGACGAAGCTTAGTAACGAACGTAGTACAAACTTTTTTACACTAATTGTAACCTCACCTACGCACACGCGTGCGCGTTATCCATTCATTGATTGAAAAATGGTATGTAGGCTAATATTCTCATTTATGCATACAGGTGAGTATTTTCGCTTTAACAATCATTTATATATTTGAAAACAAAAAAAATAACAGGTATACACCTATCAAGCTAAAATGGCAAGCAAGTCAGTAAGCAAATTTCTTTATAATCAATTCTCTAGAGACCCCCACTAAAAAAAAAAGGTTCACTTAACATCAATCAATCCTGACATCAATCTTCCAATCTTTCACCTCTCTCCCTCGAACAAAACAATTCACCTGGATACTGGATATCCACCTTTGTGACATCACCTCAGCATTGTGCTTGAAGAGGAGAGTCAAGGCAATCCCTGACGTTTGCAGTTAATAGCGAGATGTTAAGAGCATTGTCTTGAAGAGTCCCCGTTGAGTGAGAGAAACTTCGTCGCAATTCTTATCATGCAGTGATATTAGCAAATTACTACAAGCGCAAGAATACTTATTTCTATGTGTCTATTTTGTAAATAAATGCTTTATTTAACTTTATGTATGCTTGTAAAATCTGTACATTAAACTGTATATTTTCACCTGCACATCGGAGTTGAGTTTTTGTTTTCGTTGTTTTTATTTTTCTGCTAGAAACCATCAACCAAAGCTGGAAACAAAAATTTCGAGATAGGTTTCCTCAGTTTTCATGTTAGTCTGGCTGGTTCTCTATGTATCAAGCATATATATTGCATCAATAGAGTTAAGGGCTTGAAACTTTGAACATTTACTCCTTTATAAGTCTTGAAAAATGTTTTTGTTTTTAAAAATCCCCCTCACTAGGTTTCCAGAGGAAGAGAATCAATTTACAATGTAAGTTTATGCTAAATTAGTCCCTTAGTTTCTGGCAATATTCATGCTTGTTTTTTTTGTAGAAAATTGAAGACTTTTTTCAGTGATCACTGCCCAACAAAAACAGCGATAAAAGTAAGTTATTCATTAATCAGCCCTTTTCCCAATCTTGTAACAGATCAACCCCATCACGGCATGCTGCCAAAAGACGTTGGTCACGGGGTGGTTTCTATTGAGTGAGTAACCAGACCTGTCTTTTAAAATGTCCTATCTGCTTTGTTGGAATCCCAGCGCGGAAACTTATTCTATTTGATGCATATTCTGAGCCGTCAGATCCGCACGAATCTCCTGTCTCTCTCCCTTTCTCCATTTCAAATTCAAATGACAATGACGGATTTGGCCGCGACGGTGACTGACCAGTCCTATCTGGGAGTGACATCGGCACTGTCAGTCCGGTCAGATGATGACGTCACATGTCTGAAGTTGATCTTTGGCAGAATGGACTTTTCGGCAATCTTGAAGATGGTCAACGCGACGGCATTCAAAGCATCTCACACTAGTATGTATTCTCCAACCGCCCCTCGTCGACATTTGCCTCTCACCGTTGTACTTTGGAAAGAGTAAGGATTGATGATGATGATGATGATGATGATGATGATGACGACAACGACGACGACGACGACGACGACGACGACGAGGAGGAGGAGGAGAGGAGGAGGAGTAATGAACGAAGAATGATAGAAGGTATTACCGAGAAACCCACCCTGCTCAATCAAATATAAACAACCAAGTTGTACGGACCCGACACACCCTTCTTTTTACCCCCAGTCACTGCAGGTACGGTACCAGCATATTATGCAGTTCTTACATAACTCGTTTATATCAATTTATGGCCGGTCTACCCCAGGCTGGAGTGGGTGGGGAGAAAGTGTCTTTCCTTTCTGTCTCTTTTCCCCAGATCTATCTGGTTTGGGGTTTAGTGGAATATTCCAATCAAATTTTATGTACATTTAGAAATATTAAAGTCCTACTCTTGCTTACGGTTTTGGCAGATGTTAGACGGGATTAAAGATTGGGGGGATAGTACGGTATACATTGTGATGGTCAAACAACACAGCTGAATGAATGAACAATTAGAAAAATTAAGAGAAAAATCTGGCAACTTTTGGTCTACTCATCTGGGTCAATTTCAGCTTGTATTCGGCGGTTTTTTCTTTAACGATTGGGTTTACTTGGGAAACTGAACATCATCTCAATTCTGTCAACTATTCTTGTTGCAGTTTGTCTTTTTCCCTTCTTTGGTCCCCATGAGTTTTGTTGTCATGGTAAAAATGGCTTTTTTCTCTCAAAAAAATATTCAAATGTGATTTTGATGTATGTTTATTTAGACATTTAAAAACCAGCCTCATCAGTTCCAAACTCAGTGAGCTGTCTCCTCGCCACCTTTCTAGTTTACAGGCTCTATAAATGGTTTTATCTAGCTATTTATGTGATTTTCACACATGACATTTTTGTGGTATCATATATTGTTAAGCAGGTGCACTGAACGTATTTATTTCACAATTAATGGCCATCGTTTTACTTGACACGTTGGGTACCAGCTCATTGGTATCCACCAAACTTAGCTTAGTACATTAAAGCACAGAATTAAATGGGAACAGGGAGTGAGAAGATCGTATTGCAACAGTCTTCCAAATAAACCCTGTCTACTTTGAAAACCACCATTCGAAATCCTAACACTTATTTGGGCTTGGACACCAACCTCTGACGCCAATGGGAAATATACAACTATCTTCGTCATGAGACAAACCTCGAAGTTAACTTCTTATCTCAGTTTAGTCCAGATAAGAGCCGTAGTTGTGGTGCACTCACTGAAGACCGAACATACCACACTTGTAACGAGATAAGAGTAGCACCAACACATCTGTGCGATAACTGACAGCTCATTAGAATGTAATTTTCCAATCTCTCTCTCTCTCTATCTATCTATCCATCTATCTATATCTATATCTATATCTATATCTGTATATATATATATATATATATATATATATATATATATATATATATATATATATAATCAACACTTTCTTGAGCAGATATTGTTACTCTTGTTTAAAGCCTGCAGCTTGTTTTAAGCATTCCAGTCATTAGAATACCGTATGGATCTAGTCGTTTTATATCTTGTTACAAACTAAGAACAATATCTTGTTTTAACTTTTATTACCTTTTGTATTTGGGTTTGTTGTAGCTAGCTTATTGAGCTACACGGCCAAATACTAGTAGACTAATTGTTGTGTTTGCTTTGGCGAGTTATTGTGGTTGAGTAAATGTATTATGGTAGTAAAGTCCTTTGGTCAACAAAACTTGGTTCTCTCCTTTGACGAATTGTAAATCGCAGCTACTTGTAAAGGTGGGTCCATACAATTGGTCGCCTTTACTCTTTCTTCGCTGTTACGGAAGACACATTGCATTAAATATCTTCGTGGGATTTTCCAATCTTGACATGAGTCTGCCACATCACACATTTGTTTCGGCATGTAGAGAGCGAATAATTATCTTCCAAAACTTACCTCCCATAGACTATAGCTAATCACCACGCAAATCCTTGTAAATCACAGTACCTAATATGTTTTAGGAATATGCATAGATATTCATGCAAAAGGAAAATTGAATTGAACTATTCACTTCAATGTTTTGTCATTGTAAAGATATGATAACATTTGAAAAAAATGCAAATATTTCCGTACAGAAGGATTAAAAATATATTCTAATTTATTTAGCACTCAAGATAAGAACTCATTGCCAATGTTTTGCAAACCTAGTTTATTAACCCCTTTTCCATTGCAAGAGCTCCTTCTTAAGTGAAAATTTTTAAAAACCTGTCAAGTATGATTGATACCAGTACTTGAAAAGGTTTATTCTCTAAAAAATTCGTCTAAAAAACAAAACAAAAAAAACAACAAAACAAACAAACAAAACAAATTAGATAATAACTGGACTAGGTGTTTGCACAAGGCCATATTTAGAGAGCAGTCATTGAGAGCTGAATTCACTTTACAATTAATTATCTGTGAGGTTAGCATCCTGAATCATCTTTTCACCGCAAACAATCTTGAGATTGTTATAATGATCTTGTACAAGAGCTGGAATTGGTTTCTGTGGGTATTCTTCTTGGAGACCCACCTTTTATTCTCATTCAGTAATGATTATGATTTAGGTATCCCTTCTGAAATTGAACACTCGAATATAGGAAAGAAAGAAGAATTGTTATAAAGGGAATGATGTTGATAAGCATTTCCTTTGAACCTTGTCCTTGGCGAAAGATAGCACAGAGAGAGAGAGAGAGAGAGAGAGAGAGAGAGAGAGAGAGAGAGAGAGAGAGAGAGAGAGAGAGAGAGAGAGAGAGAGCGTTATTTGATTTGGCTACTGATTTTTTAAATCTGCTCTCATATTTCACGCCAAATCGGCTTCGTAAAATAGTAACGAACCCCATGGGGCCAGAAAACGAAGATTACGTTTGCTTTCCAGGAAGGGTTTTATATGCTGTGAAATGCGATACGTTATACACTCTGTCCAGCACTTTCCAATACTAAACACGCTCATACGTGTACATAAGCATGGCACCCCCCCCAACACACGCACGCACTGATTGGCGTACGTACACGATTCTTTCATATCTACTCCAGAAGTATATTTTCTCTTGGTTTCCGAGGTATGAGGCCAATCATCTTTGGAGATCATTGTTTGTTGAATTTTCTTATACTCAGCGTAATTTGTGCAACTTTTCCATATCAAATTATGATTGAATGAGAAAAATACGCACCGTAATTGGAATATTTAGTATTGGTAAAGAGCCGAGAAATGCATATTTTCTTGGATCTTTGTCAATACTAAATATACTAGGATATGCTTAGCAAAGGGAAATTAATAGCCATCAATTAAAATCGAAACCAACTCGTCAGTACGATCGCCTGAGTACTATTGAATATATGCATTGCCCAACAAAAGTTTTTTTCTTCTCCTAAGCAACCCCAAATGAACGAGGATGAATATCATATTATTTTTCTCTCATTGCAATCGCCCTGTTATCTTAGTATAGTGAAGACCATTAACCCTTTCCAGTTTTAAGGTAATTCAATATATTTGCAATCTACGCAAATTAACCCATCTATACCATTTATACTCTAGTAAGATTACACTCGAGCTATGTGGCAGCGGCATTTTTACTCATGGATGTCTGGTTTTGATCCTTTCCATGGAAATCAAATACAATGAAATTGCCCCCCCCCCTGCAAAATATATTGTGAATATAAATGGATCAAAAAAGTTGTAATGAGTTGTAAGGATGCTGTCTCTCTATCATATAAAGGTAATTTTAATGAATCTTGATCAAAAAATCATTTTCCCGCCTTAAACTCGTCTTCAGAGTCGAGAATGGTCCGCAATGTGTTATTATTATTAAATTAATGGTAATCGCTACTTTGTTTTACGCCTTTTCAGCTAACTAAAGATATCATTGGATTGCGTTTGAAACTTATATCATATCATATAATCAGAACATTTTAAAAGTTTTTCTTGGGGTTGAAACCTCTTCAATCTTTCCACCTTATATACATGTAAACGCTCCACTACATTTTAAATCGAATTTGAACTCCTTCGTTTAGGATATCTTGCCTGCCACGTGAGTAAAAAGATTAAAGGCCATTCTATCCATTTTTCTTCAATTGTATATTTATTGTTGCTGCATTTTGTTTTTATCGCAACACTTTCAGACGATATATTATTTCTGTTTTCAAATTAAAATGACGAAATATAGAACAAAGACATTGCTTTGGATGAAACTTGAACTCGTATCTCACACAGTAGGAACTAGATACATCATGTAGCAACGCTTACAGCATGTTGTTTTATTAAATTGCTGTGTAACTTTCTGTTCGGAAAGGTTTTCTATGATGCGATTATTTTAGGGTTAGATTCTTATCAAGTTTTGAACATTTGATTTGAATTTAGATGACGATTTGATTATAAAAGATTATTTATAAATCATAAAACTCACACTCTTCTCAGCCGAATCCGTGTTCAAATCATTATTCTCAATGATGGAGTGCTTTTTTTTTATCAAACAAACGGAAGCCTATCTGGATAAATGAGATAAAGCTTAGAACTTGCTCTTATCATATTTTTGCTCTACTGATGTTTAATAGATTAGTTATTGATTCACAAAAGAAAATACAAATAAGCATTATAATAAAAAAAGTAGATAGAGATCGCTTTTTCCATTAGAGAGTGGAATTGTATCAATGAGATGCCTTAATTTGAGAGGCTATAATACAGAATAGAAATCGTTCTATTAATTTCAATAGAAGAACAATTTACAGCCTTGTTTAAAGTTAAAGTATTTGATAAATCTAAAAAGATTAAAAATGAAATTTAATAAAATAAATGAATAAATAAAAATTACGTTTCACTTATAATTATATCTTTAGGTCACTTGAAAAAAGGAAATATTACTCGTAGCTGTGAAAAATTATTTTAAATTAAAGACAACTGAGGAAACCTTTTCAAAGAATAATCTGAATATCAATGTGGAGAGATTTTTAGAATTTTTTAAAATTAGAAATGAGAAAATATATCCGTGCATCGCCAAAATGAATCCCTATAGCGAATGTATGTACCAGAACCAATCATCTAAAAAAAATTATCTAAAATCATAAAAAAAAATTTGGTCTCTTGTCTGGAATTATCTGAAAAAAGAAAATAATACCAGAGCACATTTGGGCATAGTTAGTCCAAAATGAACACAGAGACCCCAAAAAGCGTATTTTAGAAAACCAACAAAAATTGTTTTTAGATGGTGCCTAGTAGTGTAATCACGCACATTTTCGAAGTTGTGGGTCCCCAAATGATATCATGAGCTACAAAGACACAGACAAGCTATTAGAGACGAAACTGTTGCCCACTTGGCTGGCTGGTTAGTCGGGTCATTTGTGGGGCTATGACAATTCGATTTACCATAAATTTTGGCGAAAAACTCTTCTATTTGACAAGGGAGATAATCCATACAGATTTAATACTTCACCATTAGAGTAACTTCCCTTAGAATCCACTTTTTGCCCGGTAAATAGACCCGGTTTCAAACTATGGTGACAATGTACTAGACTATACTGAGCTTAATGAATGCATAGACCATCGAACGTAGTGCCATAGTTGGTGAATTACTACTCTCACAAACCAATTTGCTTGTGTTCCCCATTTCTGTGGCCTTATATCAGGAACTTTAAATAACTAGAGCACTGGGATGTTTGGTAACAACAAATGTTCATTTGGCGACGTAATCTAATAAACTGTTACTACAGTTGTTAGTTCACTCCTCACAGAGTGCCATATTTACATTTTATAGTTTTGTTCCCAAATAAAGTAGATCCAGGAAATACCTGAATCCGGTCAGGTTGATGTCCAAACCGAGACGGAAATACTATTGATCAGGAAGTAAGGGGAGATAATTAGGATTGAACAACGCAGGCCGAACACACGTATCTCGTATTAGTAAACAAAAGAAGTCAGAATGATCGGCGAGGCTTTCTTCCCAGTCTTATTGGTTCTATCCAACCTTTTGATATTCTCGCCGCCTTCTGTACTTTGTATTGATAATGGAAATAAGAAATTGTATCCATTTCACAACACATCGTTACCATTCTCTGAACGGGTTGATGATTTAGTTAGTCGGCTCAATGTGTCCGAAATAATTCTTCAATTGTCCCGGGGTGGATCTGTTTATCCGGCCCCAGCCATACATCGATTCGGGATCAAACCTTATCAATGGGACACAGAGTGTTTAAGGGGAGATGCAGATGCAGGGACCGCTACGGCCTTCCCCCAGGCTATCGGGTTGGCTGCAGCTTTTAGGTAAGTAAAATTATTCTAATGTATATAAATAAAAAAAAAATTAGGGTACAGTAGTACAGTAAAAAAAAAAAAAAAAATGTTTCCACGATTTTTAGGGGATTTTTTTCAACATATATATATATTTTTTCATCAGTTTTAATATTCAAATTCTTGGTAAAGACCTAGAATTAATTTTACCAGTAAATGCCTCAAAAGATGCATGTTCAAAATACGTTTTTTTTTTTAAACAAAAAGTGTTTGTATTAAGAATGCAAATAATACTTCTCCTTCGTGAACAACCCGGAGGCTGGAAAATCTCAAGAGGTAAATAAATGTCATATGACACAGGCTTCATTTCGTCGTTGGTTATTGCGAATGTTGTCGTGTCTTTCGGACAACAGAGAATCTGTTCTCTTCATCAAACGTGTGGGGCTTGTTCTTCCCGGTTTATTATTTATTTGTGTTAAAAAAAAAATTAACAAAATGCAAACCTGGCTGTTGCTGGGTCAAACTCAAACCCCAACCCCATTCCGACTTAACGATTACTGGATATTTTGTATTGTATTTATTTCAGAGATTATGTGTTTTCATGCATAACTAAGGACCTTACTTTGCAAATACCAGACATCCTAAGGGCTTCTTAAATTACATCATTCAATTAAGGGGGAAGAAAGAAGCTTTAGATGCCATGGAAAGAACCAAAGTTGGTTAACAATTTTTTAAAAATATTTCCATATAAGATTTTATTGATAAGAATTTACTACATTTTAACGAAACTACGAATCCAGTCTTAGAAAAAAAAAAATTAGAAGGTGAGGATTGTTCTTGTTATTAATATTGTTGTGGTAGAAAAAACTTGAACTAAATTTTGACAAGATCATGCTCCATTAACTTGAATCCAACGAAAAATGAAAGAAGACTGTCAAGTACTGAGACAAATGTTACTTCACTACTTTTCATTATTGTCCTAACTCCAGTATGATGAGTTGAGTTGGTTTTCCTATCTCAACAAGAACTAGAACAGCAGGAACAATCCTCACCAAAGTGAAGAGTCTAAACCGATATGTGAAATCCACATTCTCCTACTGTGATTATTTGAATTCACGATCAACTGAATGCCTGGAGACTGCCTTACTGACTGAGCCAAATTGACAAATCTTAGATATTAATGAGCATTTATCATACAGATACTCACAGGCTTACTTTTTATTCTGATAAATAAATACATTTATGAAAAAAAAAACATATATTTATTATTTTGGAATCTGCAGCAGTCAGTCTTGTTACTTTCAGTTTTGCTTTAATCACTTGACCTGAATTTTAGCAAAAGTTGTCAAATGATATAAATAAAAAAAAAAACAAACTGTTCTTTTATTCATGGTATGAAAAAAATTTAAAAAATATTGTTGATTCCATTATGTGATTTGTATTGCTTTGTTCTGCATTTTTTTAAAAAAGTTGTAAACTGTTCTTTTTAACACTAAGAATCACTGATTACTTTAGCATAAAAGAACACTGCATTATTAAGTTTTAGACCTTCAAATCCCCAAAAATGCAGTCGAAGGTTTTGAGCTCTAATGATTACTGGTAACCCATTAGAGCGAAAGATAAACTTATTGATTTTGAAGCCATTATCTAAAAAAGGGTTAAGCATAGAGACTTTTAACAACAGCTTGTAACATTTAGCAAATAAAAACCACTCAATCGATTTGATTCTTTTTGAAGCAATGATTTTGAATAATTACTAACTTTAGTTGATAATTTTATTTGAGATCCAGATCAGCTATATATGTGTCCTAATTTCCTGAAAATTTTTCTGAAAAAAAAGAAAATATTTTAGATTCCAAGCAATGGAACTCTGTCAGCTTTGTAATTTTAATAATTTTCGGAAATGTTATCAGAATCAAATTAGGTTATAACAGTATTCATATCTCTTCATAGTGTATTTCCATCAGTATTATTAAAAAAAACAAACATCCCTGATTAAGTGAATGGTTTTATGTAAAAAATCTGGTGGTTGACTTCATTCTCTGAAGAATTATTCACAAAGTCTGGTTTAATCCGACAAAATTTATCTATGAGACACGTTTGCAAAGCAATTAACCAAGCGAAATGCCCAACATCTTTTTTTAACGCATTTACTTTGAATTTATTTTCTTTCTGTAATGTTGAGCCGAGTTTCTAAAGACTTCAGTGTATAAGATTAACCATTTCAATTACTTATTGCAACTCGCTCAGTATTTGTTTGAGATCTGTCCGAAAAGTATCCAGCCATTTTGAATACTCTGAAAACAGGTTAAACAGCCTTGATCTAATTTGGTACCTAATTAGGGGCGGGGGGGGGGGGTCTTACTGTGCATATGTTAATTGACACTCTCACATGCAGCAGCGAGGTGCCATTGTGTGAGCTTGTTCACTATTTGATCAAAGCATTCACAATGAGTGAGTGAGTAGATTCTTCTTCTGTAATGCAGAGTTTTTTTGCAAAACATCACATCACAGGTATGTCAGTACCCCCTTTAGTCCTGCAACTTCTAACTTTTCGCTGTTGAAAGGGAGGAGATTTTGGACTATGGATGAGATTAAGGAGAATGTGACAAAAAGGATGCTGGGATAAGTGTGTGAAGTCTCAAGGGGACAAAGATGACATTACCATAGGAAGGCTTGGTAGAATATTTTGCAGATTTACTTTGTATGTATAGGAGAATTACAAGATATTTCAAACATCTAATAAGTTATTTGAATTGGGCTTTATTGCAAGATGCTCAAATACATTTATACATCTCTCTTCATCAGATAGTTATTATTTTGGTCTTATATTAAAACTTACAAATCCACTTCAGTGATTCAGTTTTTTTGCTCATTTTAAAGGTGGAATGTTCATAAAGTTATCATTAGTTAGTATATTATTAGATAAGATGTCTAGCAAGAAAAAATTTTTTGTTCACATTTGTGGTTTTATTACGCTTTCTGTTCGAGAGTTTTGTTATTTATCTTCTTCAGAACCTTTCATTTTGTGTTTTCTGTAGGTTGTATAATAGTTATCTTCATTTTTTAAAGCTGTTCATTGTTTTAGATTCTACGATTTCTAAATCTTGATCCATTGAGTTGTTCCAATTGTTGACTACTCCTTGGGAGAAGAATCTCCTTCTTCAATTTTTTTATATCTGTGGATGACACAATTATTAAGTATTATTATAATCAACGCGCTGTTCTTCAGAGTTGAGCACTGTTGAGTGGGGTACTTGTCTATTACTGCTATATACAATGCTCTTCCAACTCTGGAATAGAGCACTTTGGTAGACGGGGAATTATGCGTAAGTGAATATAGATTGTTTAGTTTGCTCCTACTGACTGTCTAGTTCTATGTGGGGCAGGGGTAAAATGTCTGCCACTGGGTCCGAAGCAAAAGTTTTGATCCTACCTCGTGGTACTGGATGTTAGATAGTCTATAGCCACACTGAAGAGTTGTAATACAACGAAACAGCTGTCTGTGGATGACACAATTATTGATTTTATATATATATTTCTTTGATTCATTATAAATAATTTTCTGGCTGGGATGTTGTCGATGCCTTTTGTTATTTTGAAAGTATGTATCATGCATCCTCTTATTCCCGTTTCTTCTTCTGTTTTTAGTATCAATTTTTCATATCTTTTCTCATAGCGGAGGCTTTTTAGTTCTGGAACAAGTTTTGTTGATCTTCCCTGGATATTTCCTAATCCTTGCAGGGGGTTGGAGGTGGGGGTGGGGTACATGCTTGCCCTGCATATTTTAGTTAGGGTCTTGTGTATGTTGTGTATAGTATTTCAAATGTTTTTATGTCAAGGACATATTTGTATATGTATATCATTTTTGCCCATTAAAAATCAGAAGAAATATTATGATTACAAATGATATTGTTTTGTTTTCCTTTAATTTCTTTTCGCGTTTAGTCAAAAACTGATCCATAAAGTTGCTGAGGCCGTTGGAGAAGAGGTTCGAGCCAAACACATCGACTTCATGAAACGTCATCAAATGGGCACCCATACTGGCATGAGTTGTTTCAGCCCTGTCATCAACATTGTCAGGGACCCACTCTGGGGACGAACACAGGTAACCACTTGATTCATTTATCAGTAATCAACTAATATATTGACCCCAGCATTTCTGTCTTTTAAAATTTTTTATGATTTTCTCTTTGTTATTTTTGTCTGCAAGAAACTTGTTATACCCTTCCTCTCACTTTTCAATGTTTTTTTTCTAAAGATTTTCATGCATACTACTCATTGCTCTTTGTCCTTCCATTTTTGGTCATCCCTATGATTATTTTTTTTTGTATGTCAACTCCTGATTTGGGGTCGATGAAATTATGTATATATTATCTGAAGGGATATTAGCCAGCTGTATTCAACACTTTGGTGGAGTAAACCTGCCAACAATCTGAATAGATAATGAACCCTTCAGGGATATTCTCCTTAATAGCATAAAGAATTGTAAGATATCAACAAGTGGCATTAATAGCCTGAGGAATTAACAGTTAATAGTTGATTTTTTTAATACTCTGATTTTTGAATAATGTCACCGTCTGGAGGTTGACATGGAAGGAATCCAACATTCAGAGAGGGAAGTCATAGTAAATATAGAATTGTACAAAAAACTTGTAAACAAAAGGTATCTGCAAAAAAAAAAAAGAATAAGATGCTCTGAGACTTTGTGATCCAGACTGACCACCACATTAAAGCAAGAAGAACAGGTCTCTTAGTCATTAGTAAGCAATAGATGACCTGTCAGATTGTAGATATGTCTGTATCAACATAAACATTAAGATTTGGTCCATATCTATTAATTGTTGATGCACTCGGAATTGGAATTGGATCGGTTAGAAATTTGATGGTGTCCTGGGGTCTACAAGGATACTAAGAAAGGCATGGGGGTTTGAGGGAACTTGCTGTCACTTGTCTTCCACCAGAAATTTGGTGGAAACATGCAAATACATTAAATTTCAATGTATAAAAACTCATATCGCATTTTTTGTTTGTTGGCTTCTATCATGCTAAAGCGCGCAGAGAGAAAAATAGTAAAGTCTATGTCTGTGATTGTGTACGCCATTGCAAGCAGCTGTGTGTCCGTGTGTTTGAGTCTACATCAATACTATTATTTCTGTTGCTGATGTCTTTGTAGTGGGACAATAAACAAATACAAGCATGTCTGATTTTTCATGAATATATCTGATGTTTTTTTCTTAAAAACTAAAAAGAAATTAATTTTTCACCTGATATGTTGCCCTATCGCTTCAAAATAAAAGAACAAAAACTCAGAAAATATGAAGAGTTGTAGATGATAAATGGAAAAATAAAATTTTGTTTGAGTCAAATGTTTTTTCTTTGCAATAAATACATTTATACTAAAATACATATTTATATGATTTATCCATATGTAAAAAAATTCTGTCATTCTTTATTGTTACTCTGTTAGTATAATTATAATTCCCTATTTTATTGATTTTTTTACAGGAGACTTATGGTGAAGATCCTTATTTAACAGGGGTCTATGCAACTGGGTATGTTCAGGGTTTGCAAGGTTCAAATCCCCATTATGTTCGTGCTACTTCTGGTTGCAAACACTTTGCTGTATATGCTGGGCCTGAAAACCTCCCTGTCTCTCGACTTGGCTTTGATGCTAAGGTAAGATAATTATAATCAAAAGCATACCTGAATGTTTGACTGATATTTGCTTGTTATCTTACCTCTTGAATGTTTGAAATCAGTATTTTTTCTGGAAATATTTTCAATGTCAAATGAATATTTCAGTTGAAAAACTGAAATTATCTTTTAAAAAGTGTTGTATGATTGGTTCATCTTTAAATGAATCACATTATCAATATGTTTGCTACAATCTAAATCCATTACATTCTCATTTGTCTGTTCATCAAAAACATACCAATGATGATAGAGAGAGAGAGAATTTTGGAACACAGAAATTTAAATAAAGCAGACAACAGAGGTGTTACTTTATTCATATGAAGTAATCTAGATTAAGATACAATTTAACAAACCAGAATAATTTTTTGTGAAAAATATTTATGCAATTTTTTTTTTTATACTGTAAATTTGATAAATAAAATCATCACTTATTTTATGAAAAATATC
The DNA here is from genome assembly GCA_963457665.1 of Thysanoteuthis rhombus. Lineage (NCBI taxonomy): Eukaryota > Metazoa > Mollusca > Cephalopoda > Oegopsida > Thysanoteuthidae > Thysanoteuthis > Thysanoteuthis major. The sequence continues at coordinate 46,280,177 of OY735206.1, forward strand.
ATCTTATCACTATAAATCATATAAATTAGAATATTACGTACTCTATCTCAAATATTACTAATTTTATTTAGAAAGAAAGAGGGGAGGAAAGGAATTTTGGTAGTTTGCTGAAAGAGGTGGGAAGAGAGGGTAGAACTGGGGGTTAGGTTATTTGATAGGAAGCTAGGAAGAGAGCAGTGGAAAAAAAGTTAATTAGTTTGCTGGTGGGGTTGTTAAAAAAAGCAGAGAAGAGGAAAGAAAGTTAGGTAGTTTAATGAGAGGGTAGGAAGGGAGAAGGTATTCTATGGTAGCAATGTTTTCATATATGTAATTTATCCATTGTATGACATTTTCATAAAATCATTGACAGGCTATGGAGATTGGAAGGAATAAGAGAGAAAAAGATACAGGCAGAGATAATGGCTAATCTTAGATGTCAAACACCTGTGGAATTTCCATTGGTCCAGCTAGATTTAATCATAACCACTAAACTAGGGTACTCCAGCAGTACCTCACGATACCCCAAAGCATTGTTGACCATGTGGGAGTGCTGGATTTGTGCAAATGCAACCTCTGCAGAATTTTAGAGCCTTTTAGTATATTTCCTTCTTTTTGGTTGATGACAATATGAGTCTACTCAAATATGCAGAGGTTGTAAGCAATAAAAATTCAGCATCTAACTTGTATTTATATTAGTCATCAAGCTAAGTATTATACATTGCTCCTGCAAATCTTACTTTTCTAGTTTACATTAGGGAATGGTGTTATAATTCTGGTCACAAAGATCTGATATTGTTTTCCTGCAAATATTCATATGAATTGTTGTGTATATTTAAATTCATCTCTTGGACTTGAAGATGCGTGTTTTGGACGACTAACACAAAATTATAGATAGTTGTAAAATTCATTCTGAAATGTCAAATAATTTGTGGCTTACATAATACTCTTTTGTGGTCTTGACATTTTGATGATAAATCATGGAATCTGAGTTTAATCATTGTGTTTTTATGTATAACTTGTGAAGGAAATTTTTCATTCTTTATGAGTATTTCACATTAAAATTTGAAATTTGTATATCCTTTCAATCATCCCAGGTATCTGAAAGAGATCTTCGTCTTACCCATCTGCCTGCTTTCCAGACTTGTGTTGAAGCTGGAACCTACAACATTATGTGCAGTTACAACAGGTATGTTTGAATGTTTTTTTTTTTTGTTTTTTTTTTTATTTCTCTTAAGAACACTGACTTCCCAAAAGTAACTAACTATTTGTTGTTCCTTTGAAAGATTCTATTTATCTTGGAAAAAAAAAATCTCCAAATCAATATATAATTAATTTTTTTACTTTTATTTTGTTCATCTTATATATAGTACTTTTTATCAAAACTCTTTTGTTCATATTCTACGATCATTAAGTAGTGCTGATTGGAGATGAAGAATAAGCTTTCTGGTGATATCTGAACTCACATCTCTTATGTTTGGGAGCCTGTCTTCCTGTGACAGTACTTTACCGACTGAGCCATGGAGACTTACTGTGCTGTCATCTTGTTTCTTCACATTTCTCATACTAGTAGTATTAGGTATAACAGTTCAGATTTTTTAAATGAATCATTGTCAGTTAAAATTGATTTTGACTTGTCTTCCTTTCATCTTAATATCTCTGTTGGTTTTTATCTCAACTCTTGTTAAGAAAGCAGCATAAGTCAAGAATAAAGAATAAGCCTCTGGTGAGATTAGAACCTGTATCTCTCATCTGTGGAAGTGTATCTTTCAGAGATAGCACCTTGTTAATTAATACATGAAGATTAACCGCCAGGTGTTATTCAAACATAGCCATACAGCTATATTCTTTACTTCTCTGCATTGAGTTTTCTTGTTACAGAGATTTTGTCTCAAAATAACCAATAGGAAATGATAAATACAAACATATATGGCTAGAAATTAGCTTCATTAAAAATTCTAAATAGCAAACTGAGTTGATAAATCAGCTTTTCAGGGATCAAATCGTCCAATGTTTTCAATTTCTCGCAATCAAGATACAATGCAAATATTCATCACCATTGCTTGGCTCTGTGAACAATGATTTGGAAAGGTTTTCAATGTTTGTTTAAGGCCGTCAAGTGGCCAGTGAGAACTATACAAGAGAGGCAGGCCTTACTACAACAGCTGCAGAAGAAGGTGTGGCAGCTGGTGGAAGCTTCCCCCTTGCATTGCTGCCTCTTCTGCTCTTCCTCTGCTTTAGCAAGGGAAGTTGCTTAATAGACCTTGTATTGCTGTATCTCTGTCAGCTACCTATGTTGCCCAAATGATAATTGATTCCACAGGAGATGTGGGTCCTCTTTAAGGAGTATTTTTTATCTACTCTTTGGGCCTCTTGCTTCTCTTCAAATTTCACTAATTCTCTCAAAAAGAGGGTTTTTGGTTGATGGTAGTACTTGTCACATGACCTGTCCAATGGCAGGTGAGTCTTTTGTAACATAACCTCAGGGTTTAAATCCATTATCTACAACCTTTGCCGTAAAACTTTTTTGTTTTTGATATCTAGAATAACCTGTTGTTAAACTAAGTCAAGAAAGAAAATACCTTTATTTTGTTTGTTGATTAATAACTGCCAGCAACTTCTCTTCCAGTGTCAATGGTATACCAGCTTGTGCACACAAACGTCTGCTTACAGACATTTTACGCAAAGAATGGGGCTTTAAGGGTTATGTGATTAGTGACGAAGGTGCGATTGAGTTTATGCTGATGTGGCATAGCTACAGAACGACACCAACTAAAATCGTTGCTGCTAGTCTTAACGCTGGATGTAATCTTGAATTGTCTGCTGCAATGAAGAAGCCTTTTTATTTTTATCTCAGTAAGTATTCCACAAGATTTGGAATTATGTATCAAGTAGAGTGTGAACTTAGTATACTAGTAGATTTAATATTTTTATGTTGATGATGACTTTACCTGTAACCTAAAATTCTTGAGTCGTGTGAGTTAGAAGTCTTGTTCAAGTGCAGTATTTTGAAATAATAGGTTATAATAAAATGTAATGATAAGACTAATTTTGAATGTTGGTGTAAAATTATATAACTGGGTAGTATTTCTATTGAATTAAATTGCATCTATGTGTAACTATATAAGTGAGCAGTATAAATTAATCTACTGATCTAAATTTTATCTGTGTGTAGATATTTATTAATCTTAGCTAAGACAAACAGTAGTGGGGTGCCTGGTGAGGATTGAACTCCCGATATCAGCGATGGTTGGCAAATTACTGACCATCTTTATATGGCAAGTCCTCAGAGTGTATCTTTATATCTCTCTATCTCTCTATATATAATAATTATTAATAATGTCATACACAGTCGGCTGTTTCATCATATGACTCTTCAGTGTAGCTATGGACTTGATATCCACTCAGTGCTGCCAGGCAGGATTGAAACCTTCATTCAGAGTCCAGTCTTCTAGTTTCAAGGTAAACAACTAATGATCCCAACTAGAGAAAATTTACACACAGTACCATAATATCAAAGTATCTGTAAAACATTAAGAGAAACACTGAAGAAAATTACAGAAAAAATATTAACGGATATTGGGAAATAAGTGATTGAAGTTATATAAAAAATCTTTTGAGTGTTTACTGTTTAAAGCTATACAATTTTCTAGACTTATATGCATATATGTTTACATACACACACACACACACACACACACACACATATATATATATATATATATATATATATATATATATATATATATATATATATGTGTATATATGTATATATGTATATATCTCATTAATTATATTGTATAGTCAGGCCAGTATGATCCTATGCTATGGACATTTTGTCAAATGAAAAATCCTACAGATGATGTACATATCATAAAAAAACAAAAGCAATTTCAACATCCTATCATATGACAAAATGTCCATGGCATAGAAACATATCAGCCCTAGTGTAGTGACCCATATAACAGAATCAATTATTACATGCTCTGATTTATTGAATTATTGATATTGATCTATCTTTAATGATCTTTTTAAAAAATATGGAGCACTATGTATTTCCAACAAATACATATAAACCAAAACAAACACGCATATATATATATATATATATATATATATATATATATATATATACGTGTGCATTTGATTAAAAAACAAGTAACAAATAGTTTTTTTAATTTCTCAAATAGTTTTTGTGTTTACATATAAGGGAATGTATATCTAAATCTAATGAAAAAGTATGTGATTGAATACTTTTGGCCTTATTTCTCACCATTATCATGACTTGGAAGAGCAATTAATATTGAATGCTTTCCAATTATTGGATATTATAAACCTGGCGTTTACCATTGAGGTAGTATTGTTACATCATGCCCTGAATGACAAGCAAAAGAAGTTCCATATAGGGCAAATGTATGTCAGTTGATGACTATGTTTAAAATCCAGTTTCCTAAACCAAAGAAGATCTTATTTTAGCAATGAGTTATATTTAGATGAGATTTGAAATTGGTTTGCATCAGTCATTTTGTTTTTGTGTAGATTTTAAAGAATTCTTTATTCTTATGTGTGGATGTCTGTCCTCAAAATAATTTTTCTCTGTTATGCAAGAAATATCGAAGCATTACATGTTTATTTTTCTTTTAGATGATGCTTTGGCTAAGGGTCTTGTGACAGAAAAGACGATCCGTGAAAGTGTCAAGCCTCTGTTTTATACGCGGATGAAGCTTGGCGAATTCGACCCTCCACACATGAATCCTTTTTCACATTTGAATATGTCTGTTGTGCAGAGTCCAGCCCATCGGAGGCTAGCTGTGAAAGCAGCCCTTCAGACCTTTGTCTTGTTGAAGAACGATCACAATATTCTGCCTCTTAAGAAGCACTTTTCCCGTATTGCAGTAAGTATCAGAGTTTTTGCTTGGAAATAATTTTTGAAAAAAAATAAAAAATCAACCACAAAAACGGACACAATTTAGATTTAGGATGAAAAATAACATTGTATATGATTGGAATAAATGTTTTACCATACATTCAGATGATATAAGTTACCTCCCTTTAAAACAGGCATTTCCACTGATTTAAGTCATCTCCCCTTAATCAGGCATCGTTTCAACTGCTTTCTTTCAGATTTAAAAATTTTTTATTTTATCCTGATTACGTTTTTGTATAAATCATCGAGTTTTTGGAATCCATGTCTCTCAGAAGGGAAAAAATTAAACCATCCTTGAATAGAAAGCATGTTAGCTGAAACTGTTCCAAGTGTCATTTACTCCTATTTCTTGTACCTGAATTTAAAAAAAAATCTTAACCACAGATTCAAAGACTGTAATTCTCCATGTATAACCCACTACTATAGATAATCCTAATCCCGATTAGGCTGCAATTTCAAGTGAATACTCTGCACACCCTTCTTTGATCTGTTTAGCATCTCCAAAATGTCGGATATTTCCCCCAAGTTGGGAAATGCAAATTTTGATCCAAGCCTCATTGAATAGTGATATTTTTGTCAGCAAATGTACGCAAGTTATAATCGTGTGAGCATGGCAATTCCATTTTAACAGTACAATGGAAACGTAATATTAGTGAATTTTGATATTATCAAATCATGTGACAGAAATGTGCCAACACTTACCCGTGGGGTTACTCTGTCAGCAGTGAGAAATCATTGAGTGACCTTGTATATTATGTAGCCGTCACATTCACAATTATGAAATAAGTCATTTTTCATGTTTTATGTAGGCTTCTTTGCAAAATATCCCATCACACAGATCTATCTTACACCATCATGGTATATAGTGGCTGTCAAATGGACCTTCTACCCCCAATGAGCAGTGCTGGATTATTTCCTGCAATTATGTTTCTGTAGATAATAAACAACTTAATTTGGGGGAAAAAGTGTCAATTATACATGGGGAATTATTGTAATTGGAATTTTGCAATTTCTGATGTTGAAAAAATTGAGCTTTTTTCAACCATGAACTTATGTTTCATAGCAAGTTTTAGTTCTACTTTATACTGGCCAAAAAAGTGAATTATGATAAAATAGAGCAATATGCTTTTGTTTTAATGCTCTTGGGAAAAGTATGAAATCACTTTTTCCGTGGACTCTGTTCCATCACCAGATATCTCAGTCATGTGTCCCGTGGATGAATGCATTGCTACAGCTTATATTGAGTAATTTACATGCTGGTCACAAGTTCGATCCCTGGATTGGGTAATGTAGAAAAATTATATTCTCTGGTTCAGGCAGACAAATCTTCCTTGTGATGTTGCTTAACTGATATGAGATATCAATTTAGAGGAACCTTAAAGTTGCATTAAATGAGTGGGCTTGGGCACTAAAACCTGTAACCACTTAGAAAAACCCATGGTTTGTTGACTGCCTTGTGAAACCAGAATATACTTTTCTAGGAATCTTACCAAGCCATGAAATATTTCTATTATGAACTTATGCAAAGAACAATACATCTGAGAAGATACTTCACGACACCTTTTTCCCAGTCGTTAGAAAATCTATCCTTTCCATTTCACTTTTTATTTTAGCCTGTTGAAGGGTCCAATGTGTATTGTATATCATAGTTTGCCTTTTCAACCCCTGTATCCTTAGTCAAATAATAATTTCCTTAATGTATTAAGGACAGAGTTCTGCTGAAAGCAAGTGTTATGGGATTATCATCATCAGTCTTTTAATGTCCATTGTGGGACACAGACATTCCCCAGGATTTACCACATCTCTCTATCATGGGTGTCGTGGAGCCAATACTTTCTGAATTTGTCTAGTATGTCTCTTCATCTGGTATTCTGCCAGCTTCAGTTGCGCATGTTATCTCTGGGGATCCATGTCATGAGTTGTGATGTCCGTTGGTTGTCAGCCATTTTTGCAACATGATCAGCCCATTGCCTTTTTCTTCAATGATTCTATGATGTCTTGGACTCCTGTTTTCTCCCTGATATATTATGCTGTCTCATGATCTCTCCATGTGAGGTTGAGCATGATTCTTTCATGTGCACATCACCTGGTTCTCAGTTTGAGGGTCAGTCTCTTGGTTAGGTTCCATGTTTCAGCTCCATAGGTGACTATAGGGAGAATGCATTATGTAATATGGAGACCAAAAAATGGTGTGTCAGTATGCAGTATGGAGTATGCGGTTGTTAGAAAAGCCTTTCTATAATTTGACTACCTTTCACTATCATTTTTTTCAGATTCTTGGTCCGATGGCCAACAATACCATTCAGATGTATGGTGACTATAGTCCAACCATTGACCCTAAGTATGCTGTGCCACCTTTGGCTGCCCTTCAAGCTTTGGCTGAACATTCTAACTATGGACCTGGCTGCACAGACAATAAATGTACTGACTACAATGAAAAGCAAATTAAAGAAGCTGTTAAAGATACACAGCTTATCTTTGTGTGCTTGGGCACTGGTGAGTTATCTCCCCTTGTAATATATTCCAACTAGTTTGATTTTGTTAATCGAGGTTTCTCAACATTTCTTTTTTTTCCCTCTCGCACCCTTTTGGTTATTTAAAAAAAAATCAATCGCCCCCTCCACAAATTAACTCTCACGTACACCTACAGTGATATTGCCCCTATATGGGACTATCTGCGTTATCTTATACCTTCAGCTGAATAAATACTCACCTCCAGTGGCTGGGCTGTACATCTTCGAAAAAGAATTGATTGGCCTTATCTTGGCTAAGCCAAGTATGAAGAAAGGTTGCTGTTAACTTTTGCTACCATTTAAAATGGATCTGATATAAAGCTATTAGTCACTTGGGTGTTGGGGGCTTATTAGTTCAAAATACAATAACCCTAACAAAAGTGGATCTTTTTTCTCTGAGTTTAGAAGCTTGATTCGTGGTCTTAGTTTAGGATCAAATTTTAGCAGCAATTTGATCTTGGAGAATCCAAAAATTTCAACCTTTTTCCTGAATCTTAGTTGGGTTTCAGATTGTCAAATTGTCTGTTTCTTGCAGCTTTGTCAGAAGAAGAGGCTTTTGCTGTCAAAAGTTTGAAATAAGAAAAAATTAACCATATTAGGCATGTCATTTTGCTGCTTCTTCATTAGTCCCCACCAAATCAAAATTTTCATAATCAGTTGGAATTGATAGGTCAAGTTGATTTTGTTACAAAGGTTTATGAGTTACTTTTTTTGTTTTTGTTGGTTTTTGGGTCTTTTCCAATGAGAAAAAGAAATTTCAGCTTAATCATTTTTTTCTTTTTGGGCTTTCATACTTTTATATTATGGATGCTAGATTTTTGTGGGGTCCGACAAAAAAAAACCTGGGTGTTTTTTGTTTTACCAACTATTTTTCACTTGGTACTCCATCAAAGCCAATTTTCTCCAACAAATATTGAAAGATCAAGTCGTGCAAACAGGGTTAATTTCTCATAATTTAACAATAGTTAACTATTGGTATTAAATGAAAGACTGAATTTATTCTAAGAAACGGAACATCTTAATAATCTCTGACATTTCTACTGAATGAACAAATATATCGGTGCTTTTCATAAGTTTAATTTTATAACAATCTATCTGATGTTTTTATCAAATGGACATATTGTGTAATCAGAGGTGTTAGAATAGGCGATCTCATATACATATTACTTGCTTCTGTAACACTTGAAACGGTGTTGTATGCAATACACTTTTTCATGTTTAGATATCTACAAGAGTTATAGGGTGACTATGAAGTGCAGTTCCATGTGGTATAGAATGCTAAAGGTTGAAGGATGAATAAAAAAAAAATAATTCACTTGTAGAAAAAATCAGAAGATGCCAGAGATAAAAAGATAGAATTATTTTTCAATTTGTTTTTCTGCTGTCGTGTTGAATTTATAAAAAATGTTTTAAATTGAACTCTTATTGCAGGCTTCAAAAACCACCACTAAGTTTCACCAGCTGATCTCAGAAAATATTCTTCTAATGGCATTTAAATGATTTGCACTACCAGTTTATGTTTGGCTGACAAAAGTAGTTTTTATAAGAATATATTCAAATATTAATTTTGTTGTGTTTCTAAATCTTTTTATGCCGATGAGTGGAATCAGTACAAGGAAGAAGAGAGGGCCAAGATCCCAGAATGCATTAATAATTGAATTCTAGGAATTGAAGAAAAAAATATCAATTTATGTTTATAATTCTTGGAAAAATAAAACTAAACAAACCCCAGAAATATGCACACTTGATCTCTTCAGCACAGCCCCACTCGGTATGTTGATTCATCAAACTATTGGTACAGGCTACCTTATGACACAGTTAATAACTAAGCCCTACTGTGCTCTTGATTAGTTCTTGGAATTTTTGGATTTCACTTTTTTATGATTATTCTGATGTATAACATTAGACAAAAGTTAGATCTACCAATATTAAAAAGAAGGAAAGAAGACTATATTCCTCTGAATTTGATTTTCGATGAGTTTTTGATATAAAATTAACTTACTTGGAATTAAATTCCTGCTGGATTACAAAACTCAAAAACATTAGGGATTTAAAATTCATGTATCAAGATAACATTTTAGTAAAATGGATTAAGCAGCAAAAGTCCTTAGAAATAATTGAATGCTGTTACTTCAGCCAATTTTGGTTAATAATATTACGTCCTCACTTACTGAACATTATTCTACATTATGCAACTATCTTATTACTTTTGTTTTACTCAAAAAGGCAAAGAAATTGAAATGGAAGGGCATGACCGTAGAAACTTAGATCTTCCAGGGAAGCAACTTCAGCTGCTCCAAGATGCTGTTAAATATGGTAAGTAGTCTTCATTCTTTGTTATTCAGTTTTTATGAATTAGTAGATATTTATTTTTTGACTAACTGTTTAAAACAAAACATCGCAATTTATAAAAAATAAATTCGGATTGATAAATGCAGAGTGGTTACCTACTGTAGTGTAAACCTTGTCTCGCAGACAAATTTGCTTATGTAGCAAGCATGATCTCCACTAGATGCCCCCCTCTTGTGGCCTTGTGCTGTAGTAATTATCAATAAATGCAGTAGAAATGAAAGTTATGAAGAAAGGCAATTTCTTTCTTTCTTGGGCCCCGAGCTATGGCAAACTGTAGGGGCCCTATGTAACAAATGATAACAAGGAATACCCCCCCCACTCCCTGCTACAGCACTGTGAGAGAATCCCTTTCAGATTATGTGGCCCTAATCTATGGAAAAGTGAAATATCTCCGTGGACATTTGGTTTTGCTTGCATAGGTTATGCCTTTCTTTAATTTGATTATTAGATAAGCAATTATTTTCTGAGCCCTTTATATTTGCCCCTGTGTTTCTTATATTTCCAGTGCTGTGGATTACTAGGTGCTGCTTATTTATTAGGTTTAGCTTAGTCTGGCACAAGGTCACAGAAATAGAATACCCAGTGATGATTGAAAATGCTACTGTGCCAAATGACTTATGAAATGAGTTTGCTAAACTTTGCATGATAGCAATCAACCTTTTGACGTCTTTATAGATTGAGTATTTACTACAAAGTTGAACATTATGTGTCAGAAATGGACATGTGTTCAAAGCCTGCTGGATATATTGTCCTGTACCTGTGTTAAAATAATAGATTGAGGTATATCTTTCTGGTAAAAAAAAAAAAAAGTGACAAGTGTGGCTGTTGCAGAGTGAAATTGTGTAGAGCACAAATTTAGGGGAGGCAACTATTCACTGATTGCATTTCTAATATTTTGATTTGGGAAATGTCGTCAGTAAAGAGATGCCTTTAAATTAGCTGAAGTTTGAGGATTGCTCTTGTTCTTACTGTAGAAAAGTCAACTCTTGCCTCTGTGGACTGGAGAAAAGATAAAAATGGCTGAACATTAGAAAATGAAAAAAAAATTGTCTTTGATTTTTGTCATCAAGGTAGCAACCCCATTATTTTGTGTACACCATATTTCAACCGTTATTTTCTTTGTAATCAGGTCCTGGCATTCCTGTGATACTCCTTCTGTTCAATGCTGGACCACTAGACATTTCTTGGGCTGACCAAAATTCTCAAGTCTCAGCTATTGTCGAGTGTTTCTTCCCTGCCCAAGCAACTGGCAAAGCCCTCTATAAGATGCTTGTTAATGGCCAAGGAACGGACTCCAATCCATCAGCCAGGTTACCTCTTACATGGCCGGCTTCCATGAATCAGGTGAGATCAATTGAGTCTCCTGTTAGGTTTTCGCAAATGAAATGTCATTGTTGGAATAGAAAGATGAAGGATATAAACAACAGAAAACAGTAAATATTTTATCAAACTAGAAAGCACTCAGAGAGCGCATACCTCTGACAATGCTATTGTCAGGGGAGGTAATTGTATATGGATCCACCACGAGTTTAATCACTTCTTCTGTAGCCCATTGCCCACCTTTCCGTAAAATCTCATTGAAATTCATTGGGAACTTTTAGATATATCATATGGACAGACATGAATTTTTGGCAATATTATGAAGTGTGGACATATAACTACAATGGAAGGGTGGTAGTTGTGTTTGGATCCACCCCCAGATTTAAGTGTTTCCTCTGTAGCCTAATGTCCACCCTTATTGAAATTCATTGAGAAATTTAGAGACATCATGTTGACAGTCGTGAGCATATACATGAATGTATTGGGGAAAATACGGAAAATATCTTTGGAGCCAAAAGATTCCTGGACACGCCTAAAGATGTAAGCACTTCTTCCTTACCCTATTGTTCACCCCTCCACAAAATTTCATTGTAATCTATTGAGTACTTTCTGAGATATCATGTGGACAAGTGGAAAGACAGACACAACTGAATAAGTATACCTCTCCAACTTTGTTGGCAGAGGTTAAAAATACAAATACTTGAAGTCAACTGACTAAAAAGAGAAGTATGGAAATAAAAACTAAATGAGATGAAATTGAAAGAGCAGAAATAAACAAACTGATCAACGAAAGAAAGAGAGAAGAAAAAAGGAAGAAGAACATTGAGAAGATAGAAGAAGCTATCAGAAAAAAAAGATGTTTGAAGCAAGCTTGATCTGTGGCTCACTTTGGTAAACAACAGATTCTTGCATGAATAGACACAAAAGGTGAAGTTATCAAAAGATGATAAGAATAACCTAAGAGTACCACCAATCAACAAACAAACACTATTGATGTTCCAGATGTATCAAGAGATGAAATAGTGATTGCATTTAAGAATACACAATGCAGAAAAGTCCCAAGTGAAGATGATATAGTAACAGGTTTTTTTTTGAAAGATGCAACTATTTACGCAATGCATACAGAAAATGAAGATGCCTTGAAACTTCTCTCTCGGAATAATGATTCTAGTTTACAAGAAAGGAGATGATAAAGACCTTGGCAACTATTGCCGTCTTACATTCTATCCAACATGTATAAGCTATTCTCAAAAATACTTAGCAACAAGTAACCAAACTCTGTAGATGAAAATGAATCACTCAAAAAGGCAGGTTTTAGGAGTGATTACTTGATAATAGACGATCAATATACTGTAAATCAGCCAATCTAAGAAACAAAAGTGTACAACAGACCACTCTATTTGGCATTTGTTGACTATGGAAAAGCATTTAACTCAGTAGAAGACCTGGTAGTCTTCAAGGTAATGCAAAAACAGAGTATAAAATATATATAAACTAGTGAATTGCCCATTCCAGAGGTGCATGTTCATCGTGTGTGGAACGGCTTTCTGTAAATGTCGTATAAAATAAATGAAATACATGTGTGATTTGACTGACTACCAACACACACTTACTAGGACTTGCACATGGAATCTTCCACCAAATGGATGGATGTGTTACTATCACAACACAAACTTTCTTGTTTTTTTTTAAAATTTTGCTGATGCCTATTGATGTCTGAATCCATCTATCTACCTAATTATGTTTTTAATTGCTTTGTTCATGTTCTTAGATAAACCTGAAACACTAAAAAATACATCAACTCTTGAATATAAAACTGAAGACATTCTATTGTGACAGTATTTTTTATTTATAACTCAAGAAAATAAGGTGAATCTTATTCTTACTTATTTCTGTGATCTCTTGCTTGCTCTCTGTAAATATGTATTTTTCATTTGATACTTAGGAAATTAAATTTGAAAGTTACAATTATTTTTTTCATTCCCATCTTGTATTTGTTTCCCTTATGGTAATAGGATATTAAAGAAAAGGACAAAACTGTAAAATTTTGAATAAACCAAAGTTTTCTGGTTAAATTGAATTTGAAAAGAGACATTGGTAGCAATCAATACAAGATGTATTCTAAAGAGCAGGATTCTAGGGGGATGATTTATAGAAACTGTAAAGGAAGGTCTGTAATCTTTACTTTTTTTATTAGATATCTCAAGAATCACTCATACAAAACTTAATACTGCATTGCCTGACTAATATATCTGGGAACGTCAACCTCAATCAAGGGCTAGTTGTCGAGTGATCATTGTGCATGCATATAGAGATTTCTTCAATCGTTATGAGAAGTTGTTGAGAGGTGGGAAGTTGTACAAAAATAGCACTACGATAATTTCAGTCACGCAAAGATCAATGAGAAGAGCAATGTGAGGAATAACTTTTAGAGATAGAAAGGCAACAACATAGATCTGAGAGTAGACCAACGTAAAAGATGTAGAAGTAATTAGGCAACAAATATGGAGGTTGGCAGGAAACATAACCAGAAAGGAGGATAACGTATGGTGCAAGAGGTTAGTTGATGGGTGACCAAGGAATAAAATAGGTGGTAGGAGATGACCAGACAAAAGATGGAGAAATGACATGGTTTGCCAGTAAGTCATGGCAAAGGTTAGCATAGTAACAGTTGGCATGGAAGGAGCTGTGAAAGACCTTTGTTTCAGCAGTGGACTGGAAATGCCTGAAAATAATGTTGTATGGATTGATGATTGCAAAAAAGACTTCTGTTAACCACCAAAAGTAGATGTAACTTCATTGATATAATTAAACTCAATATGACTCTCATGTATAATGCAACACCTCCAATATTGACTTTTGATTTTCATACAGAATGTCTTGCATTATACATGAATAAACACAGCAGATTTCTTGAATAAAAGATGAAGCATTTGAATTAGAGTACTTAGGACAGTGACTGAAAAGGTAGAATGTCTAAAGGGCCCTTTTGTTTGAGGGGACTGTCCCAGCATGGATATGTATTATTCCAGCTCAGGGTTTTCTCCCTCTGCTGAAATACACTTGCACTTATAGCTCAAGTGGCCAGAGAGAGGATCAAAAGCGTAGTGTCCTCATGGTTAAAAAAGTTGTGTATTTTCAGATGGTGCTGACATTTGTTGTTCAGACTTTGAAAACAAAAAAATGAAACATGATTTCAAATGCATATTTTCAGGGCAAAAAGGCTGTCTCCACTTTGATTTGTGCAACATAGTCTTTCTTCCTTATCTACTCTCATCAGACTTTGTTCTGCGCCAAGATGAGGTTAGCAAATATCAAATAAAAGGCCGAATGTAGTTCTACCTGAAATTTCAGAACCTTAAGTTAATTTGATTTTGAATCTAGGTGAAAGCCTTGCTACCAAAAATACTTTTGAATGGTGCCGAGGGGTTATTATTCATTAAAATAGTGATAGATAAATGCCTTGGATTCTATTCAAATTACCTTGTGGACAAAAACTGTGATGTTTTTGATGAGATAAAATTGATTTGAGATCATAGATACGTGTTCTTTGATTTCAGTTTCAATCTTTTAAGGCCAATAATTCTGTTTCTTTCTCTTGAGGCCTGTAATACATAAGTATTTTCTTTCATCATTCAAATGCCTTTTGGGGGATTTTACTGTTAGTGTTGTGATAAAAACTTTTTTCTTCTCCTCTTACAGGTTCCACCTATGACAAACTACTCAATGGAAGGCAGGACATACCGTTATTTTGTTGGTGAACCTCTCTACCAATTTGGCTATGGCCTCTCTTATTCCAAGTTTCTCTATTCAAAGTTAGATATCCCTGCTAATGTCACTGTGGGGAAATCGGTGGAGCTCTCTGTTCAAGTTCGGAACATAGGCCCTTATGATGGTGCTGAAGTAAGTAATCCTCAAAATACTTAGTCAGAAGTCAAAAATGAATTCTGTAACCTTTTGTAATTCGCATTTTCTATGTTTAAAAAGTAGGGAGTAATTTTATCATTCAACTCCCAGATTCTGAAATTTGCTATACAAAAGAGGAAAACTGAACCTCTTCAGTTTTCTGTATAAAATTTAGAGCATTAGCTTATGGTGTCATATTGTAATGAAAGATATGTCCGATGTTTTAATACGTTTGAAAACACAAATATATGATACACTTAATCATTTATCTACTCTCTTTTCATTTGAATAACTTTATACAATCTGTTCATAAGTTTTTTCTTACCAGATTTACAAAATATCCTTCGATTTTGACCTGGAATAAGAAACTGCATTTAAACGTCTTCTCTTGAAGTGAGTCTCTGCCTACAATAATGTTACTGCAAACTCTTGAACAAATGATAAATGTAGCAAGGTCAGGAGAGATGAATCATTCTTCCTAGCCAAATACCTTTATGAGATCTTTTGTCACTTGATCCCATTGTTCACTGAGGATGGACATTTCCTATCCCAAGCTGTTTTGAATGCAGTTTGTTATTCTTTGTACCTCTCACCAAACACTAAAAAAGATCACTGCATGAAGATCATAGGAAACTCATTTTCCGATATTACCATACTTTTCATAGTTTCTTCAAATTGGAAGTTCCTGACTGTAGCAATAGGAAAGGTATTGCATGTTAGCACTATTATTGGTGCAAAATAAAACATTGAACTTTCTTTAAAACCATATACTTGCCAGTTACAACGGTTTCAATCAAAATGTCTGTTAACTCAAATGGAAAGCTTTGGATGTTAATGTTTGAAAAAAAAAAAAATAAGTGACCTAAAGAATGAGTTCAAATTTTGTTATTATTATTCTCAGCAAAAAAACAAAAATCAAGTATTGAAAATCATTCATTAAAACACAAATGCTAAAGATATATATGCATATTGTGATTTTAATAATAAAAACAATACTTGTTTAAAATAGCCATAAGGAAGCCATTTTGAATTATTTTCCATTTATAAGAAGTGCTTGATGAGCCTCCTTCCTTGTTGAAAAAATACAAATTAAAACAACAGTAAGAAGCAGCTGAAAAAAACAAGTGTATCAAGAAAAGCAAGTGACAATAGATATTTTATTTATTCATTAGTGCTTTAAAGCATTTTACTTCAACAAAAAGCATAATAAAACCTCTAATGAGAGTAGGAATCATTCAAAATAATAAAACTTACTACTGCTGACAGCAAAAATTATGACATTAGTACACTTAGAGGATGTTTACCTAACATTTTACTTTACTGCTAATAAACAAATCACAGATATGACAAAAACAATTTTTGTTCTATAGCTTGATATTCTGGCTTCATGAAATATAACTCAAATGAATTAAATTGAAATATTGGCATATTTTTCCAAATCAAGTAGAAGAAAGAAATCACAAAATCATTTAATGCCGAGGAA
Organism: Thysanoteuthis rhombus; assembly: GCA_963457665.1. Taxonomy (NCBI): domain Eukaryota; kingdom Metazoa; phylum Mollusca; class Cephalopoda; order Oegopsida; family Thysanoteuthidae; genus Thysanoteuthis; species Thysanoteuthis major. The sequence goes on from OY735206.1 coordinate 46,296,654, forward strand.
GGAATTATGGGATCATCAATAAAAAAAATCATGATTAAAAGATTTTTGCTCCTCCCTTGGCTTCTATAATGACCTAAATTATATGAGGCATCATCATCATCAGTCTTTTAACATCCGTCGTTGGACATAGACCTTCCTCAGGATTTGCCTCAATTCTCTAACACGGGCATCGCAGAGCCAGTATTTCCTGAATTTGTCAAGTTCATCTCTCCATCTTGTGTTCTGTCGGCCTCGGTTTCTTATGTGATCTCTGGGGATCCATGTTGTGTGACGTGATGTTCATCGGTTGTCTTTCATTCTTGCAACATGGCCTGTCCATTGCCATTTGAGTTTTTTTAATAGTTTCTATGATGTCACGAACACCTGTTTTCTTCCTTATATTCTGTGCTGTCTTGTGATCTCTCAATGTAAGGTTAATGAATATTAACATTCTCCCTCAAGCTAGTTCCAACATCGTTGAAATAGCAGTGGACAGATCAGCTTTGCAAGATTTCTTGAAGAGAAGCTTTAATCCTCTTCGCTCCATGTCAAGATGTATTATTATCCTGAAAGATGACTTCATCATCACCAAATCTATTTTCTATCGGTGGAATGAGATAAGTGTCCAAAATTGCAATGTGCTTCAGTACATTAGGATTGAAGTAATGGTTGACATTTCCCCTGGTCCTTTACCTGATATTGCAACTCCATATCATAAATGAGTGTAGAAATTTGCTTGTTTTCTTCAAACAGTCATCTTTATATGTTTCATTGGAATATCACCAGACAAAGGTTGCATCATCATCGCCTTGGCCAATACAGTTTCAAGTTCCACAAATGCATATCACTTTCATCTATTCATCCACATTCCATCGATGCTTCTCTTTAGTTCATTGTAACCTGTTTTTCTGTTTAGGTGTTAGTGCTGGGATTTTCTGTACTTGTATTTGATTTCATTCAGTTTTTGTTTTCAAGGGATGTTGCTTTTTTTTTAGAGTTTTCTATCCTGATGCCTTAATGTATTCTAGGGCCTACCTGTATGTTTTCCTTTCATAACCTTCCCATTCTGTTTATACTTGCACCATTTTTAGGCACAGCTGACTTGGATAGTAAACTTTTTTGGCCACACTGTTGTTGGATTCACTTCTTGAAAAAGTTTCACAATTCTTTCCATTATGTCAATTGAGAGTTCTCTTGTTGAAGCCATGATTCCATTTGATTACTCCCGTTAAAAAGTTTGAACTCTTTCTAAATGGTAGATTAATGGGCATATTCAGACTTGTTGGTATTTATTTTAGAGATGCCAATTACAAGCTGATTCCATATTTTTTCCTCAGAAATTAATGATTCCATAATTCTTTCCTCTACTTGATCTGGAAAAAATATGATCTTATATTTCATGATGTCAGAATATTAAGCTAATAAGCAAAAAGTGTTTTGTATCTTATCTGTGATTTGTTTGTTTGCTATGAAGTAAGAAAGTGTGGGTGAACATCCTCTAAGTGTGCTGATCCAATAATTTTTGCTATGAGTAGGGTAATATACAATAAGTTAAATTCTGTGACTTGTCTTTGAGGTAGTTCTGTTTTATCATTTCAGGTGACACAGGTGTACATTTCTTGGGTAAATCCCTCTGTATCTATGCCTAAAATACAGTTGGCTGGCTTTGAGCGTACTCCATTAAAAGTTAACCAGAGTGTCCAGTTGAAATTTACAATTCATCCAAAGCAATTGGCTGTTTGGGATGACCACAAAGGATTTGTAGTTGAGAATGGTAAGCACATATTTTGAATTTAAAAATCAAAAAAATTATTCTGGAATGACTTGGACTGTTGTTGTTGCTGAAAATAAATATTCCTTTTTCTTAATGTATTTAGATTTTATATTGAAGATTTTAATGAACTCTTCTGAAATCAAATTTGCATTGCCAAACAGCAACATAATGCTCTTGGTAAAACATCACTGATAACATAACTAGTATTAGATCGATGCAAAGTTTCAATCTTGTTTTGATAAAATTTTTTCTCCATTTGAAATCATATCATCATTATTCAGCTGTCAAAGTATTTTTCCTGCTTTGCTATGAATGTATACTGTCTTTCTATTGAATTTCGTATTTTATCATGAAAGAAAACTTCTGGTTTTCATTCAACGAATTTCTTGAGGAATTTCTTGATATCTTGAATTTGTTGGAACTCTTCAGTAGACTTGTGTATGGCAAACCAAGTGATAGAATGAAAGTAACATATTTAAAGAACATTCTGAAATGTGTGTTTTATGCATTGCATTTGTATCATGAGTATGTGTGTGTTGTCATGCAGCAAGATGAATGGTTGACTTTCTTGCTCTCCCGAAAATGTAATTTATCTCCCAGTATGTCATTTGAACGAGTTGACTGATTCACCCATAATGTTTTTTTTGCGAATTCTCGTTTTGCTTGTTTTGTATCCCTTTTTCAAAGTTCCTCCAGTTCATCAGGTTTCAAGATCTGAGGTCTGCCAGTGTTCTCTTTTCTTGAGCTCAATAATCCCTTTTCTTATACTTTGCAAACAATTCCCAAGATGAGACCCTTTACCAGGAAACTTTAGTGATCCACTGTCCGGCTTCAGCTGCGTTTTTTTTAACAGATTAAACATAAAGAGTAAACAGTGTCAAATGTGCATTTTGTACTCAGCCATGCTTTTCACCAGTATAACATAAAATTATCACTTTTCCACAAACAATTCTCAACAAATTCATTCATAGAAACCATGAAGAGCTGAGTGAACTTTGAAGACAGCACTTTTGCATCAAAATAGTATTATTGTATCTGATGGTCAGAAAGATGGCATAATAGTTGCAAAATGGTGAAATGAAATAGGTTTGTATTCTCTTTTCATGAATGCTTCTTGGAAAGGCATGAATCCACTTTTCCCTGCACTGATCCATCATTAGACAAAAGGTCTTGTCTCGAGCAGTGCAACTAATCATAATGAAACGCTTAACGCTTTTTTATCATCAATCACAACTTTAGATTGTACAAAACGAATGAAAGATATCATGTACCGAATTAGTGGAGTGTTTTGTACATCTTCCATGCTAACATTCTTTTTGACTTTACAGGCTAATAAGAGAGAATATTGATTATTGTACCTTGGCACTGAGTGTATTAATCCATGTGCAGCAATAAATAGATTTAATACCATGCAGCTTCTGCTGAGGATTCACATTTACAATCTCCTTTCCTGATTGGAATGATTACTTCAAATAAAAACTATTTTTGTTTTTTCCAGGTGAGATAGTGATTACAGTTGGAGGTTACCAACCTGGAGTTACCCGCAGAGTCAGTTCCAATGTCTTGAAGAAAACCATTTCTTTAACAGGACACACTCTATCACTGGGACCAAAATAAAAAATTCAAGGCCAGACTTTTTCTCTTTTTAGTCTTGACAAAAAAGAACTGGAAAGGGGCAAAAATTTTGTAATATTAAAAAGAGATGTTTTCTGATTGGCTATGCATTCCATGGCAGGTCATACACGCCATCGAATAGAGTACATACTTTTAGGTTTTAAAAGCAGTTAGCATTAACGGTCACTGATAGATTACATTTTCCTTTACATGGGATAGTGTTTATCTTTTCATCATCTTTGCTTAAAAATATTAAGGAAGAACAAAGTAAAAACTTGAAAGTTCTTGAAAGATTATTTTTTTTAATAGAAGTTTTCTTATAGTTTTCTTTTTAAATTTTTAAAATCTTATAATGAGACCATTTTAAATTTGTTTACTTTATAAATTTGATTTTTTAGAAATACTTTTTGATCCTTTTCAATTCTAGTTCTTTATTGTTGGAAGAATTTTATCAAATGGTTTCCATGAAAACTTCAAAAGGATTAACATTTGTAATAGAAAAGCTCAAATATGCTTGCAAAACAGCAAATTGAATATAGCAGAATCTGTTTTATTTGTCAATATGGAATTATGATTGTGAGTTAGGAAAATGGTTTGAGGTAATGTTCATAATTTCAAGTTGGAGAAGCCTGAAAAGATAAAAAAGATTGTTGCCTTACTTGAAGTCGTCTGGAAATATGTTGGTGAATGGAATAACGTGATTTTTGGAATTCCTTTATTAATTTTGATCAGTATTTGCAAAAAAATTTCTTTGATTTTATCAAAAGTTGAGGAAAAATTATGGGACCAATTAAGATTAAATGAATTTAATCTTTTGATATCAATTCACTCAGTATTGCTACAAACCTGTATTTCCTTTTTCCTTTGTTGGGGAAGCTGTGAGACTTTGGCTATTCTTGGAGTTGTTTTATTTATAAAGATAGATAAAACGTCTCCAGCTATCATCACTATACAATATAGAGGAATAAATCACCAGTTTGAAGTTACAATATTACATGTGAAAACACATCCGAGAAGAAATTCAATCATGAGAGCCAATTAGTTAACATACACAATGTTGTTGATATCTGAAGATTAATTTCTTTTCATGGATCAAATATCTATATGTATTTTAAATTTCAAATGGTCAATTTGACAGGAAAAGGGAATATAGCATGATTGCACATGGAATGATTTTATAAGCGTCTGTCAAATTTAAAGTCTCACTCTTTTCAAACTCTAAAAGGCCAAGAGGAGGGGAAGGAGGAGTTAGAATCGAGCAAGAAAGAGAGATATTCTATTTTGACAAGTAAAGTGTGGACCTGAGAAAAATGAGACTTAGAATGCTGCGTTTAAGTTCTACTTTTGCTCATAAAACCATAAAAGAAAAATAGAGAGCTATATGCAATTGACAGATATAATATCAGACCCTTTCAATGCCAAAAAAAAAAAAAAAATTTAATTCATACCACTTTTATTTAGAGATTTCGCTCACACTTAATGCAATCTGTTCAAATTGAAATACTTTTACTCTCAATTTACGAGCCAATTTCCTCCATGCTGGAACATTTTTCTATGAACATTTTTGAATCCTCGATGGTTGAATAAAATATTTTTTTAATGTCATTTTATTTTAATAAAATGTTTTCAAAACTTTAATGAGTTTTTTTTTTTTTTTTTTTCAAAGTATGAGCATCTAACTTCTGAAAGAGACTTTATTGCATTTTCATTAGTTGAATTCATCTTGTTTAACTTTCCATACTGTGGGAAATTTTCACATGAATGTTCAAAATACTATGATCTATCATTTTATGTTTGTAAATGGTGGATTAGCAAGTTAGAAAAAAAAGGAGGTAACAAATTACAAAATTAAATCCTTGACAATTATGAATTGTTTACTGCAGAAAACAGTGTCTCATACATTAAATGAAATTCGTAAAGAAATCATTAGAAAACCTTAATGAGCCCTGCTCTGGTAGGTATGTTTCATGAGCCATTTAATATGACAGGTGTTTTTCAGTACTTAGATTTAATTTTGGACGAGTTGCTCTCAATGATGTTTGTATCATTAAGGGCATAATTTGAATTGGCTATTGTTACCTTTTCCGTTTCAAAATGGCCGTCACTCCAGCGGCAGATTAAAAGTCATAGAAGCAGACGACAAGATTCCTCAACAGTAGTTCCAGTTTTCTTTCATTTTTCATGTGGTCTACTGATATCGGGCATTCCTATGTGGTTCAAGAGACTCGTGTTTTTTTTTTCTTAAAACATCAAATTGAAAAACTTGATAAATGCTTTTCTCTTTTTAGCATTCAGAATTGATGTTAGGGTTAAGGCTTAGGGTTAGTTTTTTCAGAGTTTGGGTAATAATGAGGAAATCCAGTATACACCAATCCCAAACTTTTTTTTTTTGTTCCATCTCCACATGAATTCTTCCAGATATGAAATTAATAATTGGTCAGAAGAACCATGCATTTTACAAAATTTTCGCATGGGCCCAAGAATCCCAAAAGCGATTCACTGTACAGTAATTGGGTAATTGCTTATAATTGGCGTATTGATCAATCAGTATCTTTGTCCCTGGAACGACATATTGCTGAATCAATGGTGGTTGGGTGGTTGCTGACCTGTCCGGAACAGTTATCATAACACAACAATCACTTTGGCGTTCAACCATGCCAAGGACACATTGACCATCTTGATGCATCCCCATGCGATATTTTGGATGCATGAATTCACTCTCATTGATCTTGACCGTTGTATTTGGTCCAGCCAATTTAATAGAGTGATCGATTGTATACCATACGCAAATATCGTGTATAAAATCTTGCCAGTAAATAATTACCCTTCGGCTGACACCAGTCTCTCGAACCACGTTGTCTCATATCATTAGACCATTAGTATATAACGTCCAGCAGTTGTATCAGTTTCAGATGAGAGACTGCTGAAAAAAGAACTAATCTTCAGGCTCCTGCGTTCTTTTTTTTTAAACAATGACGCCATACTCATGCATAGCTGTCAACATATTCTGATCCTTGTCTGCTCTGATACAACATTTTGTACGCTGCAGTCGATGTACACCATTGTGTTAGAGCAATAAGGTGGTGTTTAGCCATCCATCTTATTCATTCTGTGCCCTAACTAGTAATATTGGCTAACTCCCTGCGTGTAATTTCAAGTTCAGGTGAAAAGAAAAAATCTTGTTGTTTGTAATGGGACGATATATATACCCATGGCAGGCCTGGTACGTTTAGGTACATAATTTTTTTTCCTGATTAATGGACACGCCTTTCAGCTATTTGGAATATAAAAAGTGAAAAAAAAATTAATAATTATAAATTTTTGTCTGCTTCTCTGTTTTTAAATTCACCATCAGCAGCTGCCTCTCAGCCGTTTGAGTAGCGACCATTTTGAAACAGGAAAAGTCACAATTGCTTTTGAATCAACGAATCTGATAACATGATTTACTACAGCATGATTCTGCATTCTTTGGCGAATCTAATGTCAGTGAATTCAAGAACAGATTAAAAGTGTGAATTGCTCCTTCGTTTATCGCCATAGAACGAAAGATCACCACAAATCCTTTTAAATTTGGCCTATTGTTGTATTCTTATGAACTTAACGAAAATGACTCCCATGACACAGATTCATTGGATTTGTATATAAGATTCAAAGGGTTCTTGTGTGTCGGAAAGTGTGGGGTCACCTCTTAGTCACCATCTCTCTCAGGTCTGCTCTGGGCAAGTCCATGTCAAGATTCTATCTATGGTTTGAATAGGCCAGATTTTGGAGCAGCAGGAGATCCAGTTGTGTTGAAGTATGACCCGATGACAAATGGACACGGCCAGGCTTCTCATTAACTCCTGTCGCACTGGCCTGTGGGGGCCCCTCGGCTGCACCAACACTATGCGAGAAATTAGCCCTATTCATCGGCAGCAGGACGGTGAAGTGGAAAACATCGGCAGCAGGTCAATGGCAAGTCTTCCAGCTAGTAGATGGAACGACCAATCACATAAGGACAACGGCCAGCTGCAAAGATGCTTGTTAGCAGCTTCTGCGAAAAGGTCTCAACAATGAATCAGACGGACGAAGCACATAAATTCAACGTCTGCGAAGGCTTCTGTTACTGGTAAAACTACCAAAGATTCCGGTGATCGGGGAAGGGCGACGGGAGTAGGTAACGCCCAGCTTTTGGACTCGGGAAGCGGTTTGGTAATGGTATTCACGATTGAGCAATCATAACAAGGATCTACTCTGCTCATCCAAAACTGGAAGAGGGATAGAAAAAGGTGCCGTAAAATAAACTGCTCCTCTTCATTCTGGCTGGAATACCGCATCCAGTCGAAAATTATCAAGAAATAAAACTGGAACCTGGAATGTACGCACCATCATCATCATCATTATCATCATCAGTCTTTCAACGTCCGTCATTGGACATAGACCTTCCCCAGGATTTGCCACACTTCTCTATCATGGGCGTCGCGGGGCCAGTACTTTCTGAATTTGTTTAGCTCGTCTCTCCATCTGATATTCTGCCGGACTCAGTTGCGCATGTGATCTTGGGGGATCCATGTCGTGAGTCCATCGGTTGTCCGCCATTCTTGCAACATGGCTGGCCCACTGCCACTTGAGATTTTTAATGGATTCTTTGATGTCCCTGACTCCTGTATTTTTCCGGATGTACTGTGCTGTCTTGTGGTCTCTCAATGTGAGGCCCATCATAATTCTTTCATGAGCACGTTGCGTGGTTTACAATTTGTGGATCTGTCTCTTGGTTAGGTTCCATGTTTCAGCTCTATAAGTGAATATTGAGATGATGCATTTGTTATACACCTTTCTTTTCAAGAATGGGATCTTCTTATTTTTGAAGGTTGAGCTTGCTCTCCCAAAAGCTTGCCATCCTATTATGTTTCTTCGCTTGATTTCTTCTTCTTTTGAGGGTTTCATGGAGATTCGTTGTCTGAGATAGATGTTGTGATCCAATCTCTCCAGTTCTGTGTCCTCGATTTTGATCTTAGTGTTTTTTTTATGTACGCATACTGGTAGACCATTCAAATCAGACCGACCAGAAAGACGAACTGCCCTTGTTGCCTGCGAGCACCAGAGATGAGTGAGACCCACTAGGCCGGTAAAGGACAACGAAGGGAAGAACAGGGTCAAAACACTTCTTACCGAAAAGGACTTGAGTAAGCTTTGCCGCCCGGAACGGCCTACCGAAGAACTTTACAGAGTAACCATTCAATGAGCATTTCATAACACTGCGAATCCAGCTTTTGAGAGACCAACGTGTCACCATATCCCTGTTCACAAAAACAACGAAAATGACACTCATGACTCAGATTCATTGGATTTGCATATAATATTCAAAGGGTCCTCGAATGTCGGAAAGAGTGGGGTCACCTCTTGGTCACCATCTCTCTCAGGTCCGCTCCGGGCAAGTCCGTGCCAAGATTCTATCTATAGTTTGAATAGGCCAGATTTTGGAGCAGTAGGAGACCCAGTCGTGTTGAAGATTGACCCAATGACGAGTGGACACGCCCAGGCTCCTCATCAACTCCTGTCGTACTGCCCTGTGGGGGGCCCTCGGCTTAGAGGTGTAAAAGATCGTTAGTCTGGAGAGGAACCATTGGTAAAGAAGGAGTTGGCAAGGTCAACGAAAAGGAAACACGCCTCCTAACAGAATGTGCAGAACACAACCAGGTGACCACAAACTCCTTATGCCATAGAAAATTAGTAGAAAATCTCTTGGCAGTACCCGCGTTCTAAGCCCTGGCATCTGATCGATTACGTTATCATACAATCCCGAGACCAACAAAACTTACCGAGAACTGATGTCAGACAGACCGTCGTCTCATTTCTTCCACCATGAGAATGCAGAAAGCAACGAGGTCAGGACAACAACATCAGAAAGTTTAACGTGGACAGCTTTCAAGACAACAAACATGTAGAGAAGCCCCGAAAAGAATTTTTGAAACAGCTGCCACAGCAAATTCCATCATCTGCACGAGAGCATTGGAGACAATTGAAGAATGCTATCATCACTGCGTGCAAAGAAACAAAAGCGTCAAGATTGGATCAACGAAGATGACGAAACAATCCATCAGACCGTCGACGTAAAGATTAATGCCTTCATTACTCTTCTAAATGACCAGTAGCCAGTCATCAAGCGGAAACACACCGTTCAATTCAACAACCCGCAGATGCCAACGACACTGGAGGTTTCTATAATGCAACCAAACTTAATCTACTATTAAAGGTTTCCATCCATGTGTGATAGAGGGAATGGATTAACAAAAATATTTTTCTTCAATATATATACCCATCCCGTATGGAATCATAGCAAAATGTCTTTTGATCGTCAATAAGTTTTATTTGTGTTTTAAGCTGAACTTTGGAAAATTAAAATCTGTTAAAATGAAAAAAATAAAATAGAAAAGGACTTGAATGCCAAACTTCGATTTAGCTTTTAAAATGTTTCAATATTCAAAATTGTGTGTTTATTTCCGCTTGAAGTGTAGAATATAAATGGCGATTTAATAATTGAAAAAAAATCATCAGTAATCATTATCAATTATAATTCTTGCGTTTTTTCAAAGAAGAGAGTATGAATTCGGCATTTATAAAGACCATGTTGCGTAATAATCTGATCATTCTCCTATTTTTGGAAATTCGTGGCTAGTCAGAATGACTTAGGATGATGCTCGACTGATTCAAGTCATTTAATAAGTTGCTGCTGACAGATATTTGTAATTTCCTACCCACAACCATACTATGATATAGGGAAACATTAACTTCAGCAGCCATTAACTGTGGAAAGGTCCACGAGAAAACCTAAAGGCTGACGCACATGGGATCGATTTACAATTATGCATCTTTTTGCAAACACCGATGTAGTATTTTTCTTTCAATATCGTGGTGATACTTCCTATGATTTGAGAAGAGCATTCTTTTTTATGGCAACAACGTTGAAAAAGGAGAAAAAAGTGTTCAATTGCCCCCAAAACCTTTTTTGAATGTTATTACTTATAGTTTTAGAGAATTAAAAGAAAAGGTCTTTAAAATATCAACCACAACTAAGGAAAAAAGTCTACCACGATGATCAAATTTTTAGACATTTTAGCTATGTTGACATTGCTTCAACTTGGAAAGGATTTTTCTTCACGAAATAAAGAATAAAAAAATGCACGTTTATTAAAATTGTGAACTAATCTATATAAATCATGTTTGAATTGACTTTTTTCCTAAGATGAATATGGAATTAAGGAAAAATAAAGGATTCAAAGCCTAGTTTGCTACTCCTTTGCGAAAAGTGAGTCATAAAATCTTTCTCCAAAATGTTTTCAATCCATTTTACACAAAGCTTTTATGCTTGTGCCATCTTATCATCCCCCACTCCTCCTTGGGGATGGCTTGTTTAACTAATTTTATTAAAAAAAATATTCTAATGAAATTCATAGGAAATCATCCCCAGTTGTAAGACAAGTTATTCATGTATTCATTTTTTTAATAACCGTCCGAGCAATTACATATTTTCTGTATAACTTAATATATAAAATCTGGAACGATGCAGTGAGTGCTGTCATTAGGTGAGAAGATTTGATTCTACTTCTTAAGGCTTCCTACAACAGACAGTTTGGAAACTTCCCAGTCCTTACTTCATAATTCTCCACACTTAGAGTGGAACGCAAAGTATTTTTCTAAGGAATTATATTGTCCTTCTGATTTAAGTAACCAAAGAATTTCTGGATAAGAAACACTATCTGAAGTTCCTATTCTGTTTCCCGAATTCCAAACTCTCAATATTGTACTCCTTATCCATCTTATCCTGTCCATCTTTTAGACAACTGAGGGCAGTCAATCCTAATACAACCATCTTAAATTCTCCAAGTGACTTTGTAATACAAAGTATTCCGAGTCATTTTGGCAGATGTCATGTCTTCTCTGACCAATCAATGTTACTGAAATAGGATTGAAGAATGGCTACAAGCTGGGCGGAACCTTTTATCCTTGTCATTTCCTGTCACACGTGAATGAAGTATTTCTGTTCAAATATTTTATTAACGTATGACAGGTAGGTGCGTAGCTGGAGATTTGGGGGCCCGGGGACTTGGCTCCTAGAAAGCTACTCTCTAACATTTTGGGCAGACCTTTCAAAAACCTGAGTCCACAAGATTGATGAGAAGACAAACTGTTCAAAAGCCTCATGTGAGATTTCAAGATCCTGGTGGGGAATTTGCCACTTGAAAAGTGCTCTCCATCATTAAATGAGATTAATTATTTTATGTTAGAAAGTGGGTAGACATTGTGTGAATTATTATTTACAATGCTTTTGGGACACCCACCTAAGCTATGCTCCTTTTGGCAACCGATAGATTTTTGCTTAAAAAGTAGAACCCAAAGAAATACGTAAGAACTCTCATCAAGTCTAAAAAGCAAGTGCAGTTTTTCATCTGTCTCAAGTGCTAAAATCACTGGCTGACATTAACTAAGTACAACATTCACAATCCAGATATAAAAGTTGTTAACTCAGAACACATTTTAGAGTTAAATTAAGTATTAAACCACCTCAAAAAACTTTCTAATACTGATGTTACTATCATTCTAAAATGTGTATCTGATTTTAGCCTGATCTCTAGACTTGAATTTTCACAATTATCTTAGTTAGACCCCAGTACTATGCTGAGTATTACAACAAAAATATATCTTCAATGGCTTTTTAGATTACCTTATCTAACCATCAATAAGATTCTACACTAAATGTGGAACTTGCAATGATAGGGTTGAGGATAGGCTAGTCTTCTGCAACTCATACACATCTTGCATTCACATACATCGTCAGCCCATTCTCTATTTACTATATTATATATGCACTTTCGGTCTTATTCATTTCCAAAGATTTATACACCTTTGGTATATGTAGAAAAGATGGATATCCCCGCCCTAAAAAAAAACAAAACAAGCGAACAAAAAATAATTTTGGGGCGTCAGCATTGGACCTTTTTTTCCCTTCCTACAGCTTTTTTTTTTCGGATTTCTTATAGCCTCTGTCCCATAAATTAGCATAACTTTCTCTGTAAAAAGGAAGGAAAAAAGATTCCACTAGAAAATTAGAGGTGAGTATCTAATAATTCCCACCTCTAACTAAGGCTAGATGCTGCGCTTGGGGAGATTCTACCTTAATGGTCGATTTCAAGTGGAACCTAGCGTTCTCTTCCACGTACAGCCACTAGAAGAATCACTCGAGTCTGGTGACTTTCACTCACGTTAAGCATGCTGCATTCAACCGTCCGTTTTGTTGGAATGTTGTTCAGTAATTCCTATAAAATCCAATGTGTTTAAAACAACTCATCTGGTCATGCGCCGCCTTTTTTTCCTCTCAAACCTTTAATAAGTAATTACTATTTAGATGCATGGATATAGATCATTGTAACATTAATTCATTATATTAAAGGTCTTTTTTGAATCAGTGAACGTAGGTTCTTGGTGTTTACTTGGACTTGACTCCAAGTATTTCTTCTTTGAGAACCTCACTGTACACAATAAGTACAGTAAGTCTTTCCTTGTTTCCATAATTAGTAGTCAACGTTACTTAACCCCGATCTCAATGATAATCTAGTTCTGGGAAACTGAACAATTGTATATATACAATGTTTATTTCTAAAACTTAAGAAGTTAAGTAAAAATTCGAGTGCAAAATATGACCTGAAGTCAGCATTTGGGAATGGTGGGTTCTGGTCTCCTTTCTTAACATAAACTTAGTCATTTGATGACCCTGTTATTCTTCATTGTTTCTTTCACCAATACCCGTTTATTCTGAAATTCTACAATTGCCAAAAGCCACAATTTCTCCAATAAATTCCTAACTGACCCCATGATAAAAGCTTCACCGGGGATGGGGGGATATTCCCCAATAATTCGTAAATACATTTATAAGAATTGTTAGTATGAGTCCCTCGCAAAATCTAATAAGTCATAAAAGTTAACCAGGAGAAAAATGATGTGGGAGGGAGAAAAAACTCATCAAAAAGATCCCACATCTCTGGAGAACTTGATGTTTTGTCATTCAAAGCGAAAGGGTGCACTTAACACAAATGGGGACTAAAAAAGAGGGATGGGCTGACGATCATTCGTTTCCTAGCTAAGTTTAACTGGTTGAACAAGAACAACTATTCTACCTTGACCGGGGTGAAGAGGGTTTATTCAAATCTATACCTTTTACTCAACCAACCATCATCATCAGTCTTTTAACATCAGTCGTTGGACATAGAGCTTCCCCAGGATTCGCCATAATTCCTTATCATAGGTATCGCAGAGTCAGTATTTCCTAAATCTGTCAAGTTCATCTTGTGTTCTGTCGGCCTCAGTTTCTTATGTGATCTCTGGGGATCCATGTTGTGAGACGTGATGTCCATCGGTTGTCTTTCATTCTTGCGAAATGGCTTGCTCATTGTCATTTGAGTTTTTTTAATAGTTTCTATGATGTCACGAACACCTGTTTTCTTCCTTACATACTGTGCTGTTATGTGATCTCTCCATGTAAGGTTGAGCATGATTCTCTCATGCACACAATTCACACCATGCAGTCGTATAACTTTTATCCCACCCCTTCCACCGAATTCTGAAAACGGTCGGACTCTCAGGCCTTTCATCACCTGAAGATTCTCAAGAGCATCTCGACATTCGCGATAGGATAACATTTCCAGACATACAACACCTCTTCATCCGAGTGCACGCCTTCTCAAAGCCGAGATAGCTTTCGTCGTCTGACCAGAATCGGCCATCTTCATTTTGTGTACACACCTGGTCCTGGAAATATAAGTGTAGAGTGTCCCAACGAACTTCAATATGCTGGATGGAGCTAATAGATCTTGCGACGCATTATGGGATGCTTGTTACAGCTGAGGGGTCTGAAAAGGGGTACCCTTTAGCTTAGCTAGTTGGGTATACGACAATGGAGGCGTTGATAGCCGGTAAAGGAGGAGGGAGTAACTATGCAAAACGTAAACTTCGGATCTCCCCTTTTCGAGACCACAGGTTGACTGGCTCCGACTTGCTCCAGCACCTCCCGCCAATTCTTCTCCAGCTGGACTGAACCAGACACTGAGTATCTGGCTTGCGCGGCCAATCCATTCAGCAGAAAGGACCCTGATAGACAACCCTGGACTAGTGCTTTATCGCAGGCCACATTATTCTGCATAGGAACGAATTCACCTTCAACTTACGCGGGAAAGTCTCAAGATCAAGAACGCACTCAACAGGTGGAAGTAGATAACCTTGATGAACGGATCTGTACAAAAGCAAAGGTCTCGACTTAACCACATTCACTCACACCAGAGCATTGGGAGACCCGCACAAGGTATGAATCCCGGAGCAAAAGTCCTTGTCGAAGCCAACTGCGCTTAAGACTGCCTCCAGAAAACTGTGGTTAACACCATTGAAGACCCCGAACTGATCTAATTTAATCAGTGCGGTTATATCATCGACTTTTCAAGATAACCTGCATTTGGTGCGCACGATCATTGAAATAATCTCCCCCCTTCCTCCACAAAAAATAATACTAAGCACAGCTTGCAGACAGTTTGACAGGACTCAACTTTTGGCCAGGATCTTTTTAAGTCTATCTTTTTCCCCTGCTCCCACGATGTCCTTGCCGAACAATTCAATTACACAATGGGTGAAGAGCTGAACATTTCCCTGCTTTAACCAGTGGTGGAAGGATTATGCTAGCAAAGGGATGAATATAATTGATGGCCTCAAGTACAATTCGTAGGGCAGACCATCAATACCTGTCCTTTCTGATTCAACGTTCAATGCCTTTACAATGTCCTTCTCCATAATGGATCCGTGGCACGTTCAGTCACCCCGAGGCAAAGGAAGGAAGCGAAATATGCGTCAAGCTGAGTTCAGACCAGGCTCCTTGGTGAAAAGCTCTTCTCCTAAATATCCATTTCGGACAGCCTGGTCTATTCAAGTGACGCCTGTTTCCACTAATTTATCTACGTTGAGTCGGTGACTTTAGTAAGTAAAGTCCAGTTTCACATTGTAATTGCGTTGTAAATTGAACCCCCTTACTAAAACTAGGTAACGGGTGGAGACCACCCGGATTTATTTTATTCTCCAAGTTAAAACACCTCAAGGATGCGGGGCTGAAAATAATTTTCGCCTGATTGCGAAAATCTCGACGTTTTCGCTGTTGATCAATAGTAAACTGAACAACAAGACACCGGTTAGGGACTAAAAAGATGAACAAACGCAAATTGTTACAACACCGGAATTAGACATTTATCTGGACAAAATTCTGTCATAAAACAAGGCAGGAAGAGGAGAATGATCACCTCTTTCTCTACCCCCCTTTCTCTCTCTCTACCCCCCTTTCTCTCTCTACCCCCTTTCTCTCTCTACCCCCTTTCTCTCTCTACCCCCTTTCTCTCTCTCTACTCCCCTTTCTCTCTATACCCCTCTCTCTCCCTTCTCTCTCCGTATCCACTCTGTCCGTAACCACTCTCTCTGTACCCCCTCTCTCTCGCTCTCTCTCTACCCCCCTCTCTCTCTAGACTTCACCACGGTTTTATATAAAGCCCGATTTAGGTTTTCGGTCATAATCCTACCTTTGTATATAAAAAACCCCGCGTCGATAGTAGTTCGATGCCATGTCTTCAGGGTACGACAAAATATTTGTTACTGAATGAAAGGAAGCTTATTCCAATGATGTGAGCCTACTCTGTCCTTGTGCGAATTACACTAATCCACAAGTACTTTTATCACTGACCTCGTGGGGTATGTATTGAACTAATACAATCAATATGATTTGGTTATGGATTAATCATTGCCAGTATTAATATATACAGTAAATATAACTAGTATCCAAGTGTACATTGTCCGGATGAGTCTTCTAATTGGAGACGACCTTGATCAGTCGGCATATTTGTTCAGCAAGGTGCAATTAAGTCTTTTGGTCGCGTACGCTACATCCATGAAATTAACTTATTGCATAACCTGCTTGTACTTATAAGTCCTGATCCTTCAGTAATAAACAATAATTCCGAATCCTCACATTGTCTTTACCATTCATATTTCTCCTTATAAATAGCGTGAAATAACACCGGATTTGTAACTCATTATCATATGAGCCTCCAACTGGGATACCAGTCCAGTCTCTCACGAATTAGACGCCCTCAACTGGTCTCTCGAAATAGAACCAGAACACAAACCTTCGGTTTCACCAAAAGAACTCGTACTCTGCCGACCATTTGATATTTTCTTTGTATTGTAGTCAGTTGAGAGAATATGTGGCGGGAGGGATTGAGACTGAATCCTACTTAAAAAAACCCAACCTTGTTCTAGATATTCTAATGCACTCTTCCACATCAGCTTATTAATCTCGATAAATTTCCACCCGCTGTCTAACATAGTGTCAAGGATAGCATTCAATTTCCCGATTAAAACTAATCGCCTTGGAAATATCAGTAGCGACATCCAACTTACCTTACGTACTGAAGGACACTTGACCAGCAACGAGCCACTCTGCTTATAAGTACCTTGGCACGGTGAAGTGGTTTGCATATTCCAGTGATCCAGACGACTATGCTGGTGGAAATTACGTTCTTAGAGGATCTCACCAAGTTTGACAAATAACAAAAGACAGAATTCGACCAAACCTCATTTAATACCCCCTTGGGCCTCCCAAATAAGCTATATACTCTATTCCTTGACCCCTTGACCCCTTATTTTATATTCTATTTTTTAAAATTACCTTCCTCTTATCTCCCTCCACAACGCCTTCCTCCATTTCTTATAAATTTGTACTTTGTAATACCAATTTTTGTAAAAAAGAAACCGAATTCCCGTTCTTATTTTTATGAAAAAAAAAAAAACAATAAAAAAAACCCTCTAAACATACGAACTCCTCAATTCTCAACTGATTTCGACGTTGAATAACCCGTCGATGACTGATATGCCGCTCAATCAACCATTCAGGAAACGAGATGCCAGGAATAGCAACTTCCTGAATATACCAACAAATCTTCTCTCATATGCTGTGGAAGAGATTGTTCGAATTTGGATTGTGCAGGTGTATTCATTGATAACTCCCAACAGATTCGCTCAAATGTACTGTTCAACTCAAATCATCCAAGCCGCGCATCGCTCACTTCAAAAACCCTTCTTCATGCTTCATTCTGGAATTTCACAGTCTGCAACACTGTGGATTCCATAGAGGTCAACGTGGTGAACATCGTATCCCTTTAATTTTTGGAAAATTCTTCTACATCTGGTATCACGGGGATTTAGGCCTTCAGTTAGATTCAGATTACTCTTCTACTACACAATATCCGTGGAAAAATTCACGGATATATTTTAATTTCCATGAGATTTATTTAGGAAAATTAAATGAATTACGATATATATTTTATATGAGAGTTTTTAAAAACCACCTTTGCTCTGAATAAGATGACTGAGGGACTGAGACGGGAAGTAAAGAAAATGATGAAATTGAGAAAGAATGAAGATTTACATATTAATTTACGTTAAATGAAAATCAAAATACCAACAAAATATCCAGCTGGAAGTTGTATATGGTTGCAGAGTCGGATTTAAGCAGATATTTCAAAACTAATAATGAAAGTTACAAAATTACTACTTTTAATCAATAATGAAACAACAAATAAGTTTGCTACATAGATTTTTCATCATTAATAGCTAGCATTAGTTACGGGTTAATGGGATCTTCTTATTTTTGAAGGTTGAGCTAGCTCTGCCAAAGGCTTGCCATCCTAGTGTGATTCTTTGCTTGATTTCTTCTTCTTTTGAGGGTCTCATGGAGATTCGTTGTCGTAGGTAGATGTAGTGGTCTACCTCCTCCAGTTGTGTGTCCTCGATTTTGATCTTAGAGTTTTTATCTCCGATGTGGTTGTTGCACATGATCCTCGTCTTGCTGAAGTTCATGTGTAGGCCAACTTTCTTGCTTTCTTCATTTAGTTCATCTATCATTAGTTGGAGGTCGTGTAGGTTCTCTGCGAAAAGGGCAATGTCGTCTGCAAATCTGAGGTTGCCAAATGGGGAAAATGTCACTATTCATTTCATATACTAGCGGAAACCCCTTCGTAGATGTCTACTTTATTCGGTTAAACAAGGTCTTACATATTATTTAAGCAGTTTTGTAACAACATTTGACTCCTATTTATAGTGACTGTATTCGATAATATAAAATCTTGAAATGTAAGGTTGTGGTTCTTACGTGGATAATGTGAAGTGTAGAAGGGCCACGTTCTAAGGCTGAGGGATGTATATTACTTAACTTTACTATACCATAATTCTTTGTCACAAATTTGCGTCGGACAGAAAGTAAGGCTTCAGTTTAGAATCATACTTACACTGGAAATTGAACTCCTCGGTAAAACTTTGAAATTTTCTGATACTTACTGGCTAAAACACACTTATATGTATTCTCGTCACCAGCGTATTCTCCCGTAAGCCAGTTGTTAAGCTGGTTGACATTGGTGTTGGTGAGGAGAGACCTAACTCCATTTATGGTCTATTGAGGGTAAACTTGCCATTTATCAGGAGCTGCTTTGAAGATTTAGCGGCACCTTCTTCGCAAGACAGTGAGATGGTCTCAGGTTGACATATTGGATCTGGTGCCTCTCTTGACCGCTGGAAAGATCTGACGGATCTCCAAAGAGTGGAGTTGCAGTACTCCCATGATGTCCTGCAATGTAAGGTCTACCACATCGTCAGAGCCTCATCCACAATGATGGCAGCAGCATCCTTGATGACCTTGAACAATGCTCTTCCACGTCTTCTATTGCATTTTGACTGGTCTGCGATTTGCGTGCCGAATAGAATATGCTATGCTGGAATAATCTCATTCCAGCTATTCAACTGGACCCAGTAGCAAGAGTAATCTTGCCACTTTAGCAAATCTACTTTATTATTGCGTTGATGACAAAGCTTTTGCCTTTATTCCACAGCGCATCCATAAAGAATGGTTTCTGCTCTTGTTGCCATCGATGTTAAACTCGTTTAAGGACTGAATTCTAGACCTGACGCTAGTCATCTGCTGGTACAAGTTTTTGGCCTGGTGAGCCAACTCCTCCTGGTTATAGACCAGCAAAGTACTCTGAGGACAGCTTATCTTCTGTGCCACTCTGGTGTAGATAGGTCATATGTACTGAGATGTTGACTGACCATCATAATAACCTCGTCCTCGATGAAACTAAATGTAGACCTACTCGATGTAGTCAGGATCAGGATTGCCAACATTGTGACGGTGCTGGAACAGGCCTGGTTAGAGGTCTCGGAACAGATCCCAGAGCATGCACAGATTTCTAGGGAAAGTTTGGAGCAGACTGGCTGTTCCCTGCCCCCTCTATAGCAAGGTGGAAGTGCTAGTCATATTACAACAGCTCTCCGAAAAGGTTCACAGAAAGGATATTTCTGATCATCCACGGTTCTCAGAAGAGTGAAAGAGCCACAGACTTCTCTTCGTATTCGGACAGAGTAATTGTCACCCTACCTTTGACTGATGCCGTATATGCAGCGAATTTCTAGAGCCTCCCCGCATGAACCATCGACTACTACTCGGCTTCTATCCCCCTCTGCATAACTGTCATCCGTATTAATTTTTTCCCCGTTCTCTTAGACTAAGATAAATTGACTCACTTTAGAGGAAGAATAACATGTCTGACCTGGCCGATATTTGAAATTGATAACACGACAGAAAAACCCAAGAAAGGAAAAATCTCTCCCCCACCACCAAGCGAAAAATATTGACTCAAGACTTGATATCTGAAACTCATCTCTATCTACATATTAAATCTTATTGATAGAATTAAAAAGGAATTACACGTAAAAAAAGGTTGGGGGTCGGGAAAGGTGGTGGTCTTCCCCACCGTAGCATTATCTTTGTTGATGTGGCATACACTTTCTTTTCAATGGAAAAAGAATTCATTTAAGTAACACACTGACTGATCAGATCAATGGTAATTCTGCAGTGGAAAATACCTGGAAAATGGAGATATTTGTAGTAATAATCGGTATTTTTAAAGTGAGCAACACCAAATGAGTTTTAAGTTTCACCACATTTTCATTTTATTTCTCATTGCAATACTCTGTTTTTACATTATATGACTGGTAAGCAGTGTGAATTATTGGATTAAACTTGGTTTATAATCTTCAATCTACGCTGCTTAAGAGCCGTAGACACAAGAGTTGCAACTAAAATAGAAAATTACGAGTGTTTTATTTGAGGAATTCATACAATCGAAACTATTAATAGTTATTTGATTTCTTCGAGCTTCTATCAACTGCTTGGGATTCGTACACTCTAAGAACCAGTAGGATATTGAATTTATCTTGGTAAACATTTCTTGAACGACGATTTGGTTATCAATTACCGTATTCGATGGCATATATAAATATGGTCTAGCGAGGGTAAACTTGACCTTCCAACTCTTTCAGTGAGGAGATAGCTCTAATTTCAGCAGGAAAAAATCACCTCTATGGATTCCTTTATCTATTATTCAATTTAAAAAAATGCAATTATAGAGGTTAATATTGAAGGTAAAGTTTACTTTTTGAGGAGGAGGTGGGTCTTCTTGTCGTCAAATACGGCATATTTTTCTATCGACCATCGTAGATTATTAGTACAATTCGATTCTTACTTGATGCTTTTAAACATATAAGCCTTGTGCCGTACCAAGCTTAGCTTCTGAGGGTCTTCTCGTTTTGCAGACATCAGAAATGAATATTCATTACCCGGTGGTCACCTCTAACGGCCAAACGCGCATTTTAAAAGAGACACACACCCGGAGGAGCTTGAACTGAGGTAAGACAACGTTTTCTTCGTTATAAACCCTCTCATCACAGGGATAGCAGCAAGGGGCTGGCTTCTTCTGCCTAGTTCTGGGGGGGGGGGCTTCAACCTCTTATCTAGGTTGTCAGGCATGCTTGATCTCGATCTTGCTTCCAACTGACGTATCACCGTTGCTATCCGCTGATATACTTGACCTCGAGAAGGGTCGCAGGTCCTTCACGTGGCGCAGTGTCCCACCAATTAGGATTGACTGCAGACTGCCAATTGCTAACTTGGACACGTATTGGTCGTATGGGGCTTCTACCCAAACGCAATCACCACGTCGTATGCCGCACAGATTTTCCTCATATTCAGGCGGAGACGCAATGTCAATTTTCTTTAATTCGGACCTGGTATGAGTGTATCATACTGATGGGTGCAGCCGATATTGAAGCGTCTTTTTTCTGGTGTCTTTATGTTATGCCACACGCCCATATCGTTAAAAAATCATCTGGAAAGCCCGTTGCAGAATGACGTATCGCTGTTGACAAGGAGTTCAACCTGTGGGCCTCGCTCGTAAAATATTATCCCCGCTAGCAGATAACGCTTGTCGATGCAACAACTGCCACACTGAGTACTGAGCTGGACCACAGTCTCAGTCAGGTAACATTTACCACCATAATTACTAATATCCATCCTTACTATATTCCAAGTGTCACCCACGTCAAGCCTCCGTTTCACGCCAATGCACCTTTGCTGGGTCTATGAATTGTCAAGCTTTTTGACCACCGGATCGTCTTGCATTGTAAAGTATAGCGCCAACTTCACCCTAGGATCCATGCTTTGGTGATGAATGATCTTTATCTGACTGTTGTTCATCGTGTCCATGGAAGCAACACTCACCTGCTGCTCGGGCTCCACCCCTTTTCTGACTCTGTCATGCCATCACAGCGGCACCCGTGTCAGCGGGTCCGCTCGGTTGTTATCAGACTTGATCAACCAGCATGCATTCTCGACGGAATATCCATTCGCATCCAGCGAGACTCCAGTGACCAGAGTGCTCACATCGACCCATGCTACACTATTCTATAAAGGAATGTATAAATATACTTTATTTCGTCTCAATGCGATATCGTTTTGCTGGGAAGATTCTCTGGTCAAATATTCTCAAATACAACGGTTTAAAAATTGTTCACTATTTGGGTCTGCGTGTGTTTTTGATGATGTGGGCTCATGGGGTAATAGACCCCTGATTAGATTTGCCCTATTCTAAGCTGCTCATTAACTATGTTTGTAATCATTGACTAGCATCATATGCACTACACACACACACACACACACACACACACACACACACACACACACACACACACTATATATATATATATATATATATATATATATATATACATATATATATATATATATACATATATATATATACATATATACATATATATATATAAATATATATATATATATATATATATATAAGTAGTACAACAGTATATAAACAAAAGTGTATAAAATGCAAAATTCATCACTTAAACTACTCAAAATGCCGATATTTATCTGTTACCAGAACCAAGTCTCCTGAAATTCAATAACGAGGTACATTGGAACATAAATAAACGACACTAACTGAGACCAAAAGGTTCCCCTTTGGCTCTTCTGCAGCATCAATATTCTTTATCAGTAGGTCCTTCCTTCACCCCATCCAGGGGGAGTACGCCCACTCAAAATTGTAGGCCTATGTGGACTAGCTCACCTGGCCTCCCATCTGCCCTGGCCCAGAAGTTGTCGAGGTTTATTGCTGTCTGTTACTGAGTTCTGTGTTACTGCTATAGGAACATCAGAAATACTGATATTGTTTCTCGTTCACTTTTAGTATCGAAAACCTATCTTGTTGGCGGAGGTTTTTGCTTGGTTTAAGGTTTATCAAGCTTGTAGTTGCTGTGAATAGCATTTCCGAGATTTTGTCCATGCAGGCTGATCCGGCGTAATTAGAAGGTGATTTCTCCGCGCGGAATTTGATGATCTCATTTCTGTCAACAACGAATACAGTTTTATTACGACGTTCTCCAACTTTATGACATTAGTTTAATCTGTGGCTCCTAGGTTATAAACCATGCCTCTCGTCGAATGGACCCGGACTAGTCCCCTATGATATGGCGTCCTGGACCAAAAAACCTTACACAGAGCCTGCCGTTGCCCAACAGAGAGTTTGTTCTCTACTTAGATCTAGGACAGCTCATTGCCAGGAATGTATTGATTATATTTCCCATCCACACGTTCATGATATTATCGAGTTTTGCGTTTGAAATTTACTCATTGTGACTGAGAGGTGTCGTTGGACTCTGTTGGTTATTTATTTCTTTTTTTATCTTTATTGTCCATTGCTCTATATGGACCGGGGTGGTTGTCGATGAAAGTGCTAACCCCCTGAGTGTTCCCTGGTCTCTCACTCGCTACGTCCTGTTTTTTAGGTGTGGATATCCCGCTTGACTCATCGATTATTCTCCACTGGGGAGACTGTTCTAATTCTTTCCGCTCTCCAGCTTATCGTCCATGCCGGTTGTGTCCGGCCCTCTGGCGAGGTAGATTCCGTCCATCAACAAACGATCTGCTGCCGACCCTGGAACGTGCACAGAAAAACAAAACCTTTCATCAGAATCTGATGCACCCCCCCCCCAAAAAAAACAAACTACGCTGATCAGCAAGATGGAAGAAATACCGCAGATTATGGCTGTATTTGTGTGGGCAACGCAAGATACAATGATGGGGATTGGGTAGATAGCAGGTAACTTTTTCAGACTTTTATCTGACTCTTAGCTGGTAACTTTTATATCTGATTCTTAGCTACCCTTTTGTTTCAATTCAGGCACACAATACAGTTTTTTTTTTACGAAAAACTCATTTACCATTCTTTCACAATCAGTGCAAAACCCCATTTGCTCTAAAGGACTTTAACGCTTTCCCATGGCGTATACAAGCGATTTTCTTATATTCAAAAATCTAGGGGATAACGCCCAAACACTCTGGAAAAAATAATGAATATAACTGATAGCGGGTATTGCTGGCCCTCCTATATAGTGGTAAAAATCTCTACCATCTTCTGGTGACAAGGAATTCTATTTATGAAAAACATCACCCCATATCATTTCATCCCTGATAGATAAAAAGGGAGACGTGAATAGATTGGGTGGGAAATTCGAAGACCAGAAGTTGAATTCATTTAACCAAAGGCCCCGAACCTAACCAAGAAAAGTTTCAGGAATGAACTTAATCTCCTAAAGGCATGTACTTGGACACATCAATACCTCTGTTGCCATCAACACAACTCTCAGCCCTCAAGACATGCATCTTCAAAGCTAGGTTCTTGAGCAGCTGGTCTAACTTCCATCTGATATCCGACTAATCCTTCATTTCGAAACTATACTAGATGCAGAAAGCTGGTTCTAATCAACAGTTGTGATGACATGTCATTGGGGATTCTGAAACCATTCCGTCATGGTAAGATCAACACGAATCACAAATCTTCCCTTGGGGTTCTATGACCTTTACTCCCAATAAATGAATTGAGCGAAACCATTTGAAATTCTCTTTATGCAAAATCAAATCAGTCTGCAAAAGCAATTCATAGATCTGAGTAAATAAAAATATCACATGAATAACATTATCGCATAAGTGGAACTTGATTAACTACTTCTGAACTCAATCTGTGTACGTGGAAGGCATCACCACTAGTTAGAAATCGATACAAGTATTACTTACAAGATACATGTGTTTTGCTTTTTCACCATTAAAATGATCAGATGCGAACATGGATTTCGTTTCCTCTTACATAGTCGAGTGGGTTTTTAATTTTTGATTGCATCGATGCCCTCAAAATCAAATGATATTCTAGAAACTAAATTAAGATGCTTATAACGAATTCAGAATTTATCGCTGAAGACCAGAAATGACTTAAAAATATTGATATTCTGAGACAGAATTTAGATTTGATAGTACAGTTGGGCGGGTTTAAGGGAGAGGAGAGTAGGAAAGGAAAATAATCAAAAATCTCTGTACAAATCCCTGAAACAAATTGCCATGAAAAGGAGAAATTATCAAATCAGAGTCTCTGTGGCTAAAACATTTCGTTTTTCTCAAATCGCTGGAGATGTCAACGACTCTGAAATGCTATTGTAGCGCAGATATGTCTAGTCAAGAAATAATCTAGGTGTAGCTGAGTTGGAATCAAGGGGCAACACACATTTTAACTTTGTGTACTTAGTTATAATTGTCTCGAATAGTTTGTTCTCGTTGCAATTAATGGATATAATTAAAAACAGATAATGATTCAGCAACAGAAGACACTGACGAAAACATTATCCCTTCTATCAAATAAGGTATCCATTTTACGTTGATAAAGTTCAATTCACTTTCTTAAAAAGAAAGTTGATTTGAATGGAGTCTGCCCTTTCTAAACGATTGTATCATTTGTTTTCCTCGAATTCTTGAAGGTGTTCAGCATCTCCATTAGAGGAATTAAGTTGGCTCGTAATTGATTAGATTGATAGGCGAGATATCTCCCTTAGAAACGTAGCTGAATCTTGTGAGAGTTGATTCTCAATTTTCTACGTGAGTTCTCTCGTGCGAATTCTCGTGAACACAAGCTTTATAACTTCAATTCTAACCTCTACTTCATTATATTTTAAACTCTACTCTAAATCAATTTAATGTATCGAGCACTTTATGAAATGAACCCAGCATGATGGATAATGTTTTATTTGATATTCCATTGGATTTCCTAATTTGTATTGTGTATATATGTATATGAATGTATAAATGCATACATATGTGCATACATGTATATAAATGTATATGTGTGTATATCATATATATGTATATATGTGCATATACGTGTATATATGTGTATACGTCTACATACAAACGTGTATATAAATGTATACATGTACATATATATGTGTATATATGTGTATGTATATATATAAGTATGTATATGTGTGTGTGTATATGTATACATGTGTACATATTTATATACATGTGTATATAAATGTAAGCATGTGTATATATGTATATACATATGTATACATGTACGTGGACATATGTATTTATGTGTATATACATATATGTGAGTATATATATATATGTATATGAATATGTATGTATGCAAATATGTATGAGTGAATATATATGTGTATATGTACGAGTGAATATATGTGTGTGTATGTATATGACTGTATATATATGAGCGAATATGTGTGTGGATTTATATAAGTGAAAGTATATATGTGTGTATTCATATATGTGATTACATATTTATTCATATATATATATATATATATATATATATATATATATATATATATATATATATATATATATATATATGTATATGTATGTATTTGTATATATGTGTACATACATATGCATGTTGGGTTATATGAAACATTGCTTCAACAAAAGAGGAATCAATATACCTTATAAACAGGGATTAAAAAAACTTCGAGAAGAAAACCTAAAATAATGTGGCAAAAATTTGTCTTTTCCCAATCAGCTGTGTGTAAAATGTTGTGTAAGTGTAAACAAGTCGGTAAGGTTATAAAGGAAAACATACAAGTAGCTTCCAGAAGACGACAAGTCATCAGGATAGAAAACTACAAGCAATATGCCTTGAAAATAAAAAAAAGTGCACGCAAAAAATGAGTGTGGATGAATAAATGAAAGTGATATGAATTTATGGAACCTGAAACTGCATTGGCCAAAGCGATGATGATCCAACCTTTGTCTGGTGATATTTCAATGAAACATAAAAAGATGACTGTCTGAAAAAAAAACAACCCCAAAACAAGCCATTTTCCACACTCATTTATTTGCAATATCAGGTAAAGGATTAGGGGAGATGTCAATCATTACTCCAACCCCAATGCACTGAAGCACATTGCAGTTTTGGACACTTTTCTCATTCCACCGATAGAAAATAGATTTGGTGATGATGAAGTCATCTCTCAGGATTATAATACATCTTGACACGGAGCGAAGAGGGTTAAAGCTCTTCTTCAGGCATATTAACCTAATGATTTTACCAGCAAACATTCCAGATCTCAATCCGATTGAAAATCTATGGTGGAAATTTCAAAAAGATCCGTAATGATGAGGATCCACTCTGCAAAGCTGATCTGTCAACCGCTATTCGAAAAAGTTGGAAATAGCTTGAGGGAGAACATTGTTATCCATTAGTGAAATCTATGCCTCATATAATTCAGGTCATCATAAAAGCCCAAGGAGATGTGAGAATCTTTTAATCGTGATTTTCTTTATCGATGATTCCATAATTCCTTCCTCGGCATTGAATGATTTCGTGATTTCTTTCTTCTACTTGATCTGGAAAAATATGCCAACATTCCAAATATTTCAATCTCATTTGTTTGAGTTATATTTCATGAGGCCAGAATATTAGGCAACAAAACAGTCATTCGCCATATCTGTTTATATATTTGCTACGGATTAAAAAGGTTTGGCGAACAAACTCTAGGTGTGCTGATTCCATAATTCATGCAATGAGTAGTAAATATCCTTCCTCAAGCTCTGAATCTCTCTCTCAGCGCCCTGCCCCGAATTCTATTCCATTTTCTGGTTGTCAAAAACACAAGAATATCTTGGAAATTTGAGCACGGCAGAATTTTTAATAAATGCTGCCAAATTTTAAAAGCTCTCGTCTTCTAACTAGAAAGAGCATCAATATGAATTTCTCTCAAAAACAAACCTTCACAAGATGCCTTGTAAAATATAAATGTGATTTATCACTATAACAGCTCATGTTTCGATATGGCCAGGAGACTTTTGTATCGATTATCATCTTTTGTAGTAATTACATTATGTTGCAAAAATCGTAAAGTATGGATATCTTCCCTAAAATTGCAAACAGCTACTAAGCAAAATTTTTCTGACTTTTGAATATTTCATGGTAATTCTTGACTTCATAATAAGCATTCTCTTTAAAACAGTTTATTAAATATTCATTATTGGCTAATGATACGAGAGAACAAGTTGAAACTTCAGATTGATATTGACAGGAACTACCAGGACGCTAAATAGATGCTTGAAGCAAATTAACAAAAGTCGTAACTCGTAGACTGACTCCACATTCAATTCCCACGCTTATATCCCGGAGACAAGCGACGTCAGCAACACAAGGCTCTCAGTCCCCGGGGAACATATTAACTCCCACATCATTAGAACAGATCACACCCTTATGAATGTTGCTTTATGGTAGGTTGGTCATATCAGGAGTTGAAGAGACTCTAAACAACAACGAAAAGAGGATAGATCAATGCATTGCCTGGTTTATGTAAAGGAACTTATCATTAGTTCATCATGGGCTTTTACTTCTGGGACAGAATTCGTCGTAAAACCGTAAAAATCGAATTAGAATAGGCTAATTGTGAAAGAATGCCTCTGTATTCCTCATCCAAAGATTAGGGCTCGAGTAGATCTGTTTTGCTCGTATGAACTACCAAAAGGAGAAATGTTGTATTCTGTCCGCTGAGGAAACTTCCAAGGCGTCCACATCAGGAATCAGGCAATGTGGCACTGTCTTGGGAGCTGGAGTCTTTTTCGTCCGTTGCTGGACATAGAACTTCTCCAGAATTCACCAGATCTCTCTTTCGTGGGCGTCACAAAGCCAATAATTTCTGAACCTTTATAGTTCGTCTCACCATCTTATATTCTGTCAGCATCGGTTTTGCATTTGATCTCCCATGATCCAACTTGCACGTTGTGTTGTCCAGCGGTTGTCTGACATTCTTGCAACACGACCAGCCAATTGCTATTTGAGTTTCTGTTTTTAAAAAGAATATACTGTTCTGTTTTGTGATATCTCGATGTGTGTTTGATTCTCTCATGTACACATTGTATTTTTCTCAGTTTTAGGTTCAATCGTTTGGTTTCATGTTTCAGCTACGTAGGTGACTATTGGTAGGATGCATCGTTTGAAGACACTTTTTGGAAAAAAAAGCTATGAGGATTTACTTGTTTTTAAAGATTGAGCCTGCTCTACCGAAAACTTGCCATTCCAGAGTGATTCTTTGGCTGACGAAGATGACGATGAGTGGTCAGCCAGACAACATTAGTTGTGTTCCTCCAAAGGATAGATGGACAATTTTGTTCCCTACGTTTTTACCATAAATGCTGTTTCATATGGTAAAATTGCATAATTCCATACCACTGAAGACAGATTTGTACGTGAAGTCTCTAATAAAAACTGGAAATCAACCAAGTAATTTATCTCTGCAACTCTTAAACAATAGAATCTAATAATTCTTATCAGGAAATTCGATAGTTTGCTTTAAAAAAATGAATTATGCAAGAAGGTTCTATTGTCAGAGAGCCGGAGCACACTATTTATCGAATGGGATACCACTTCAGTCGCCCAGCCGCTTCAGTTTAGCAATATATGTATATATGTATATATGTGTGTATTTGGTTCTTCGCATCAACATCATCATCTTTGGACATAAACCTACCCCAAAATTCGTCCGACCTCTCTTTTACAGCCATCACGGAGCCAGTATTCTCTGAACTAGTTTAGTTCGTCTTGCCATCTAATTTTCTGTTGGTCAGTTTCCTATATGATCTCTTGGGGTCAATCTTGAGAGTCGTAATGTCAAGTGATTGTCTGAAATTCTTGCTACATGATCAGCCTATTGCCATTGGAGTATTGGTGATATCTCAGAGTCCTGTTTTTCAGCTAATAGACAAAGCTTACCAACCAAAGAGGATTATTCGCTTGATTTCCTCTTCTCATGAGGATTTCATCGAGATTTTTTGTCCGAGGTCGATGGTCAATTTTTCTTCAATACATTTCAATGTCTTTGTCCTAATTGTCTTGGATTAGAAATATGAAAAGACCTTTTATGTAAAAATATCATCCAAGAATTTGTACTTGCAATTAGCTATATCCATTGCTAACGTACAGAATATAATTCCTTTACTCTTGTGGAGTATTGTAAGCTTTATAAATGTCTTCATTATATTATCCTTTAAGGCAGGGATCTTCTACTTTACGGTTCTACATTTATTAGATTGAACTGCAATAACAAATCTTTCCACTAAACTATCAGAACTTGACTATTGCTACTCGTGACTCAGTCTTAAAGCCAATGGGAGGCGATATAACTGAAACCTCGCCTGCGAATATTGTGTTTAAGTGCAGTCCGCTCTATGCTACAAACATTTTCTCTCCCCTCTATCATAAATTGTCACTATATATGTAATCTTTAAAGTCGAGTGAATGGAAGATATTACATATTTAATAAATCTTACCTGGTAACATATACAATGAATCTACTTGTATTGGCTGGCACTAAAATCTTGGATAATCATAACGCGGCTATTAGACTGAACGTATCACGGCATACAATGCCAAACATCACCTCTGTCAAACATGATCAAAGTGTCACTTCGCAGCACTTACGCCTAGTATGAGAGAGCATTTGTTCGTTGAGTTGTCACACACGCACATACACACACACACACACACACACACACGTACACGTGACCCTGCACATTTATTTGGTGCCAACATCTGAACACCTATTTTCTGCACATGACAGCTTGGCATCGGGACAACTCAGCACAGGATAACTGAGCGCATCCCTGCGCAATGATGAATAACGAAAACAAACTATGAAATTATTTCTATTCGTTCAGATACAAAAACTTTATTTTTTTTTGAGTCGAATCATTTTAGTGAATTAATTTACTTCTTTGAGGTGCAATCTGATAATTTATTGCTCGGAGGAACCATCTATAAAATTATTTGTTTATGAGGTTTGCGTGTTTTCTTTTAATGCTTACAAAAAAAAAAGTTAGAATAATTTGTCTTGTAAAAAGAGGTTAGACGATTCATTTAATTATTGTTTAATTCGTATTTGCTTTTTTATGTTGTTTCCGTTTTGGTTTATTTAATTGTTTTGTGATCTTAGGTTTGAGGTGTATAAACCTATAACTGTGTGAGAAGAGAAAACAAAGGCTCAGAAAGTCATTTAGAGTCTAAAAATATTTTTCCATCGAAAAGTATTAGAAACCAGATTCATCAGAAATCAACGTGATAGTGAAAGAACAGTCTCTCTCTATTTCCAATCATAGTTAGATTAAAGAACAGGCATGAACATGAATTTACCCCTTGAGTTAAAATGAATTACTTTCGAATTTCTTTTTTTAAAAATTTTATTACTTTTTTCCATCTTCCTTCTCATTTTAGTAAATGCAAATGAATTGTTATGAACTAAGGATATCTTAACACACACACACACACACACACATACATATATATATATATATAGATAGATAGATAGATAAATAGATAGATAGACAAATGTGTATATACGTATTCTTCTATATACATCGATATATATATATATATATATATATATATATATATATATATATATGTATATAGATGTATATAGAAGTATACGTATGTACAAATTTGTCCATCTATCTATCTATCTATCTATCTATCTATCTATCTATATATATATATTAATTGAATAATTGTGTCAACCATAGGCAGCTGTTCCGTTGTATTAGAACGATCCCGTGCCCCTTCTCTTAGCCTTTTCTTCGGGATCAAAGTGTAGTATCTGTTCCACGGCAGAGCCCGAGGCGCAGCTACTGACACTTGCCCGTCGAATGGGCCAGAGATTGGGTGTTGTGGATGGTGTCAAGACCGAATGCGCCGGTGCAGTGCGTCAGACAATGAGGTTTTACTGAGGCTGCACCCTGCTACGCGCATTGGAGGCCTTTGGACTTATCCTTGGTCTCTCCTATTATTACTCAACCCAGCTGCAGGAGATCCGTTGCCCTGGGGCAGCACTGCTCCATTACACTTAAAAGAGCAGGCCCCCTGGTGGACGCTTTCGTGGCAGAGGTTGCCTAGCTTCTACGGAGCGCTTGGCAACCGTAGCCGCATCAGCTGGACCCATTTTTGGAAGGGTTGCTCCTATTTCTTCCGACGTTAAGCCCAACCTTGTGTCAAATATAGTTAGGTATCAAGTCTTTGGTTAAGCAGCAGCAATTTGTCTTGGTGAGGGCAGAGTGTGTCAGGGTAGTGGGGAGTGATGTGGAGTTAGATTTTTTTGTATGTTTAGGATAGTGTAAATAAAGGGGTGGTGATGTCAAGGAGCTACATAGGTATCAACCTTATAAGCTATCAAAAATGTATTGGCTATGATTTGGACGGGAGGTATAACTGGCTAAGGTGAATTTTTCCTATGGGTCTGGGTGACTTTGAAGCTTCCGTTGTTGAATGTATCTTAGATGTGGGTGTGAGGATATATATATATATATATATATATATATATACCTGCTGGTCATTCTTACATTCAGCATGAGGCCTCTTGTAGCCCTGACAACAAAACCTACCCACAATGCATAGCCGCTGGCAGTGGACTCTGGTTCCACATGGTACATTTTAATTCACACTCACACAACACGCACCACTGATGATGGGAGAAATCCCGAAACATGTATGGACTATTGACATATAAGGATTAATAAACCTTACCACCAAAAACTTCACTCCCGAGTCTGTCTCACTCTCTAAAGTACACATTATATATATATATATATATATATATATATATATATATATATATTAATCCTCCTTATTTCAGACCTGATACTCACAGACAC
Organism: Thysanoteuthis rhombus; assembly: GCA_963457665.1. Classification (NCBI taxonomy): domain Eukaryota; kingdom Metazoa; phylum Mollusca; class Cephalopoda; order Oegopsida; family Thysanoteuthidae; genus Thysanoteuthis; species Thysanoteuthis major. The sequence goes on from OY735206.1 coordinate 46,329,494, forward strand.
AGATACTCCCACTGAACAACCAAAAAACATACATCTCCTCATTTCATTCTTCGACTCTTCAAAATGTAAATAGCACAAAGTTTTCTATTCAACTGCAGCAAAGTTTAAAAAAAAAGAAGAAAAAAGATGTTCACAACCAAGGACATGCATCAAACATACCTATGTGATAATCATATTTTCGAGATATTACACCTGAATTTTTTCTCTTAAATTTCTCTTCACCTTTCAATAGTCAAATTACCAACATTCTGTCGGATCATCTCACATCGACGCAGCAAACATTATATATATATATATATATATATATATATATATATATATATATATATATATATGTATGCATGATACTAGCAAAATTACACGGCGTTGCCAGGTCTCCTATATTCGTTAAAAGAGTGCAATCATATGAATTAGTTATATCCGGAATGAATTCCTTTCAAGATGTGCACCTTTTGGAGTTGTCACAACCGTGTAGCTGTAGAAAGTATTGTTATAATCATCCGAAGCATAAAGTAATTCAGCGTTACCTTTTTAGATAGTCACTAAATACAGAAATAGACGAATATTGGAGGTAAGATGAGATTTCATTCCCTCAAAATTCTGAAGTAGATGCAAAAACTTTCTGACGTCTATGGTAGCGTTCTTTTGTGTATTATATTTTCGTTCATCTTGATCATAATGATTCTGATCATCATCAGTCTTTTAACGTCCGTTGTTGGACATAAACATTCCCCGGATCCTCCATGTTTCTCTATCATGGGCATTGCGGAGCCAGTACTTCTTGAATCTGTCTACTTCATCTCTCCGTCTTGTATTCTGCTGGTCCCGGTTTCCCGTGTTTTCTCTGGGGATTCATGTTGTGAGTCGTGATGTTCATTTATTGTCTTTCATTCTTGCAACATGACATGTCCATTGCCATTTTAATTTTTAATAGTTTCTATGATGTCTCAGACTCCTGTTTTCTTCCATATATACTGTGCTGTCTTGTGGTCTCTCCATGTAAGGTTGAACATTATTTCTCTCATGCGTACGCTGCATACTTTTCAGTTTGTGGGTCTGTCTCTTGGTTAGGTTCCATGTTTCTGCCCCATAAGTGACCATCGAGAGAATGCATACTTTTCGTTGTATACTTTTCTTTTTAAGAATACTGGGATCGTCTTGTTTTTGAAAACTGAGGTGGTCTGCCGAAGGCTTGCCATCCTAGTGTAGTTCTCCATTTGATTTCTTCTTCTTTTGAGGATATCCTGGAGATTCGTTGTCCTCGGTAGATGCAGTGGTCTACCTTGCCAAGTTTTGCATCTTCTATCTTGACAGTTATGTTTTTATTCTCAACATGATTGTTTCACATGATTTTCGTTTTACTGAAGTTCATGCATATGCCAACTTTTTTGCTTTCTTCATTTAGTTCATCTAGCTTTAGTTGGAGGTCGTGTAGGTTCTCTGCAAAAAGGACGATGTCGTATGCAAATCTAAGGTTGCTCAGATAATTGCCGTCTATTTTGATTGGTCTATTTTCCCAGTCCATGTTTCAGAAGATCATTTCAAGGCAGGCTGTAAAGAGTTTGGGTGAGCTGGTATCACCTTGTCTAATTCCTTTTCGGAGTCTGAAAGATTCAGAGTCCTTACGTAGCCCAAGAAAGGAGGTGCTGTGATTGTGTATATGTTGCAGTACTTTGACGTATACAGGGTCTACACCTTGTAGGGTGATTGACTTCGTGACCATTGGAATTTTTACAGAGTCAAATGCTTTCTTGAAGTCTATAAATGCTACAGCGAGTGGCATTTTTTATTCTGCTGCATTCGATTTCAGCTGATTTATTGAATGAAGATGGTCCATGGTCGAGTAGCTTCTAAATTCAGCCTGTTCTTGTGGTTGATTTTCGTCAAATGTTTTTGTAACTCGGTTGGTGATGATTTTGTGAAGAGTTTGTATATGCAGTTGAGTAGGCTTATAGGTCCATCAGGCACTAGATAGAATATATTGCTGTCTATTAGTTGCATGTTGTTGTTGATCGGTAAAAAGACGATTTGCCCGTTGTTATTCACTCACATTTTGTCTTGCAGCCTTTACTGCTCTGGCCTCAGAACTTTTCCTTCTCGATCCCATGGTTCCTCTTTGAATACAAGGAAAGAACTCTTTAGGATAATAAAATATGTACCAATGAACTAAAACACACGATAGCATTGAAAAAATATCCCCATCTCCTATAAAAATATACAAATGTAAATAATTAAACAGTCTGAAGGCTTTCGTTTCAACGATCCATAATGCATGGAATCTTTATGAAAACAAAAAAAAAATATTGGCACATAAATACACCTTTTCCCTGAAAATAAACAAAAACAACTTTTACGAGTAATGAAGGGAATATGCACATGAATAAAGTCTATGACTGTTTTGTATGGTTATTTACTCTATATTCAGAAAAGATTATGAATTAGGTGTTTGCCACGTGAGCTTTACCGAGTGTTATTTTGAAATGAGGAATCGGCATTTAAAATAAGTTTTTTTCATATAACAATGTATAAACCATGGAAATATTAACGCATCTTTTCTTGAACACGAAAAAAAAAGTGTTCTTGTAATTTAGAGAAAGGAAAAATCTATGGCTGTTTCTAACAATCTTACAAAAAAATGACAGCTTCTATTGATAGATACATATAACATCGAAAGAAATCAATAATATAACTTTTGAAAAATACCCTCTGCTCTATGATGGAAAGATACTTTTAAAAATGATAACTCTTGGTTAAAAAAACTTTATGAAAAATATTTACTCACGTGTTTAAGAACTTCTAGTGCGTCCGTACTGTTGGGTTTTACTGGATCTGAGCCGGAAGTGAGTGAGTTTGCAGGAGAGAAGTCCTATAAGTTAAAACTTTCGGAATGGAAAAGTCAGGGTCCAGTTTAAATTTGTAGTTTCATTGAAAATCGAATTATCATGTACAACCTGAAAACCCCGACATCCAATGTCCTTCGACGAGTAAAAGATGTGACGCTATGGGAAATTTCAGCTTTCTACATGCAAGGTTGTGGCTTACAATAATTATTCATATATATATATATATATATATATATATATATATATATATATATATATATATATATATATATGAACGAGTTGCCTTACTTAAAGGGTGCTCCACCCTGAAAAATGGAGTGTTAATCATAATAATAGATAATTGAGTCATCCACATACAGCTGTTTTATTGTATTACAACTCTTCAGTGTGGCTATTGACTATCCATTATCCCAGTAAGACGAGGTAGGATCGAAATACACACTCACACACACACACACACACACATATATATATATATATATATATATATATTAGACCAGTGATGTTGGTAAATGGCTTGCAATTTTTACCCAAATATAGCGCTAGCAAGCAGTTGTTTGGGAAAACTGACTTGTAAAGGATTGATTTTGATAAGCAGATATCGTGAAGATGATGCATATTTTCTTTTTGTTCTCAGATTACACAAATGGTTATTTTGTTACAATTTCCGTTTCAAAAAAAAGGAAACTTTGTTGCAACGGATTGAATTAACGAAACTGAAGAGACTGCAGTAAAAATGCACTTCATCCTAAAAGATTGAAGGAAAAAAAAATCGTGCTGGAGATACGAAGCCGACAATTCTTGAATCTATAATCTGCTGAACGAAGATAGATTTGCACTCATGGGAAAACTAAAAAAAAAATCATGAACAAATTACATGCAGGAAGGAGACTAATTGCTCTTTGATTTTATAGTATTCATTTGAAGACCGCTCAAATATACGTTTTAGAAGAAGATCAGAACTGATCATTTAATGGTCAATTGATTCGTATCTGAGATGCAGTGTGTAATTAAAATGTTTTGCATTTATATTTTATTTATAGATAAACAATTTGGGCGAGAAATCAATTCCTTAATTGATGAATTATGGCTGAAATGTATTTTCTTTGACATCACGAGCATCAGGATCAGCTGCCTTTCCCTGATTCTTCAAGAAATTTCCAAAACTTGTAAATCTCAAACAAAATGGGAAATACGGAATATTTTCTTTTTTTTTTACTTGCAAGGTTTTTCCCTTTCATTCACAGAGGTCAAGTGGTATATATATACGATTGATAGATCATGAGGGAGGGGATGATCATATAATCTTTCGAGTTATCAACTGATCTCTTATTTTCAGAAAATAAACATTCCCCTAAGGCAAAACTGTCTTTCAGAGGCTCTTTTTGATTTGTTGCAGAAAATGTCCAATTGCATCAAATGAGTTCTCCCCGCAAGAAGTAATTTTTTTTTCTGTAGCAGAACATGAAATACAAATCATTGGAGGAAGGCCTGTCGAACGACATTCTACTGGTCAGGCACACAGTTATTATCTTTGTAAGTTCAAGATACCCGACTTTGTCAAAAAGTGGTAAGAGTTGGTATTTTAGGCTGAAATGTTGAGTAAGTTTTCATTGAAATGTGGTTCGACGACTAGCATAGCGTGCAGAAAAGAGATGTCTGCTTGGTTTCGTCAGAGAAAAAGTAGATAAGTGAGTCATGCGATCGTATTGAGAATTCTATCTCACAAGATGAATAATGACAGGACCTCCAAAAATAGATCCTTACTTGATTCGTTATTCTCCGCTTGATTTGGGCTTTTTTTAAAAGGATTTTTATAGAGATTCGTTGTCCTAAGTAGATGCAGTGGTCTATTTTGTTTTTCAGATCTGCGTTTTCGATTGGATTTTTGTCTTTGACCTCAACATGTTTGTTGCACATGGCATCTGTTTTACTGACGAGCTCCCGGTAGAGAAAGCAAGAAAATACCATTCATTTAAAAAAGAAACGTCTACAACCAATGCTTCTACACAATAGTCATCTATGTAACTGAAACATGGAACCTAACTATGATTGACCCTCAAACTGAGAACCATGCCATGGGCACACAAGAGATCACAAAACAGCACAGTATATTAAAGGAAAAAAAACAGGAGTCTGGGATATCATGGAAAACTTGAGTGGCAAGAGGCTAGTCATGTTGCATGAATAACAGATAACCAATGGACATCACGACTCACAACGTGGATCCCCAGAGATCATATGCGAAAATGTGGCCGGCAAAAATATAAGATGGCGCAACTAACAAGAAAAGTTCAGAAAGTATTGGGTCCGAGATCCCCATGATAGAGAGATGTGGCGAATTCTGGGGAAGGTCTATGTCCAACCACGGACGCTTAAACGCTGAATATGATGATTATACTCGTGCTGATAGGTGTTTGTTTGTGCGTGTGTGTGTGTGTGTGTGTGAATAAATCCTCTTATAGATCAGAGGTTATTTATGATTGAAAGAAAGTTAACCAACGGAAGTAGCCGTTAATTTTTTCTGCACATGCGTATCCAACTGATACACTGCATTTCCGAGCTGATTCCTGCCCCACTCCAACGAATCTCTCCACCTCTCGACACCTTGAAGGTGTTTAGTTGCTGTACTTTATTCTCTGTGTGTGCTTCTTTGTCGGAGCGAGAACTCTAGTTTCGAGGCAAGAGTTGACGCCACGCCCTGAGTTCAAAAATGTGAACTTTGTAGTAATTATCTGACAATAAAATGGCACCAACAGTAGAAACTTCTGATTAGTAAAACAAAATCTGGAAAAAAAAAACCAAACAAACGAACACAAGACAAAGGACAGAAATAACTTCGAAGAATACGCCTGTTTCAAACCGAACCGGAACTGATGAAATATTTGATGCATCTATGACGTAGCACAAAAACACTTTAATAATGTAATTATAATCATATTCACAATAGTAAACTGGTCAGGTTGATCACTTTATAGAAACCGTCATGTAGCCAACGTCTTCTGTCGTGTTGTGGGTGATCAATTTTTATCTCTCCCTTTTTTGGGCAGTGGTGACTAAAAATGCTTGATTAAAAAAAAGGAGGGTAAATGCTGCCGGACAAAAACTAAATGACCAATTTTGCATAAAAACTTGCATTACAAATTAAATGCCTCACTTTAAAGCTATTTAGGCGGGGTTGGGATAAAAAAAGATAAAGGTGTAAATGTTTACATTTTGTGCCGTCCAGTTCTATTGGCCCGGCCTGTACGCCGGAATATAGTCAGATAACCAGACCAACTTAAAAACTGAAGAAACCTTTGTTGATGTTGACAGTTTTAGTTGACAGTCTCTATAACGGGGAGGTTGAATTACTTGAGTCATGTTTTTCAGTTGTGATCGATAGAACTAAGTAAATTGGTGACATTCGATCTTTGGCAAATGAGATTAACCGTTAAATCTTTCGTATTCGCACAGAAAAATTTTAATCACAAAGATGGAGCAGAAAGTAAAAGAAAATCAAAGTAAATGATGCTTGATTTCCCTCTTTTACTGTGAAGTTCAAGTCATTAGTCTTATTTGTTTTGCTTTCAACCAAATCAAATTAGATGTCGCCACAAAATGCTTCAAAGTAGTATTAGTGGTGGTTGAAGGCTAAGAATGTATTTTTAATCGTAAAATGTAGGCGGAGTAAGCATCAGAATCGACACAAATGCATACCCATGACGCCAGGTGTTCCAAACTTCTTAATTTTTGAAAATGACAGTACGTTACTTGAACTTGAGCGTTCTTAAATCGAATTGGAGTGAAACAAAGAAGCAATTACCATAAATTTCTGTGCAGAATATTCCTTCCCCGACACACACTAGTCAGATTGTATGTTTCATCAAGCTGTCGGAGGTGGGGGTGATGGGAATATAAGAGAAAACGTTAAAAAGACAGGTGGCAGCTTGTGCTACCTCAATAACAGCTCGCTGAAAAAAATAAACGCAAGTAAGATTTTTAAGGGTCAATAATGTTTGAACTCATGTTTTTAAAATCAATTATCACAGCTGTCAGATTTGCTTGGAACTTGTTAGAAAGTTGCCCCTTGAGAAGTTGCTCATTACTTATGATAATTTTCTGCTCAGGATCAATAATTGTTCAAGGTCTTTGTTTTAAAATCGATTTTGTCAGCTATTTTGCGTGTCACGTGATCTGGAGATAATGGCGTTTAATCTTTAGAGCAGATGCCCCATCGAACTCCCGGTTATTGCTAAAAGATATAGGTCTTGCATATTAGGAATATTAGAAAATTCAACCAGCTGGCACTTATTGAAACGATATCTGCAAAATATTAACTCTGCAGCGTCCGGCTTGACCTGACTAAGAACTCTAATCGTAGCAATCATTCTGTTGGTATGCAGTAATTATCCTATACTAGCATAGTACCAGTAAAAATTGACAATTATTTACGTATGGATCGGAATTTCTTTCAACATTCACTATAGCTCACTAGCTTGAAACATGGGGTCACTCCCAGGCTTTCTACTTACTCTAAAAGTGAAGTATCTGCACGTTTCAGTAGGATTGTGGATAGAGAAACAAAGAAACAAACAGAAAAATTCTCATTTTTTTAAAAATTAAATATGCTATAGTTGAAGAGTTGGAGTATTATTTTGTGATCTTATCTTATTTCAAATTGCGAACGTACGGTGGCTGTTCTTAGTCCCAAATTGCAGTAAACGATCTTTGGCTCACAAGATCTGTAAATAAATGGAAAACTTGCAATGGCATACATTCTGCTTAAAACAACGTAAAAAGTTCCATATGATAAAGGAAATTAACCTCTCTTCTGTACAAAGCAGCTGTAGGTAAACAATGAAAGAAAAAGAAAAAAAACTGGATCTGAAGCCAAGAACAGTCTGTAATGAAGAAGCTCAAAATAAAACCAAAAGGAATGCAATCTCTTAATTGCAATAAAACCTTCGGGCACAATCACTTAAAAGCTTCTTACGTAAACTAAAGATATTTATTTCCGTTCCAGTTTTTTTCTTTTCGGAAGCATTTTTTGAGGCTTTCGCTATTGTAGCTCTTGGACAGAGTGATTACTATTTTTGTCTTCTGTGAAACATTGAGAAACAAAGGAAATTCACAAAGAGAAGCACTATTACTTTGAAAACAAGAACCATAAGTTCAATGATGTGTCCAGCGTCATTACAGTCCAAATTTTGAATGGATTCTAAATAGAGGAGTAGTACTGATAGCTGTGGTAGTCGTAGCAGGGAGATGAGGATGGTTCGAGCGAAGGTCTGAACAAAGTTTCATGATATGGTTGAAAACTGATATATAACATATTAGGGGCCGGCCAAGGAGTGTCTTACTTACCGAAAAATGAGTTTTCCCCCTCGAATAGTGGTAAACCCTTGTAATCATCATCATCATCATCATCATCATCATCATCATCATCATCATCATCATCATCAGTCTCTCAACGTCCGTCATTGGACATAGACCTTCCCCAGGATTCGCCACAATTCTCTATCATGGGCCTTGCGGAGCCAGTATTTTCTGAATTTGTCTAGTTCATCTCTCCATCTTGTATTCTGTCGGCCTCGGTTTTTTCGTGTGATCTCTGGGGATCCATGTTGTGAGATGTGATGTTCATCGGTTGTCTTTCATTCTTGCAACATGGCCTGCCCATTGCGATAAAAAAATTACCTTACCGTAATTCAACAAATGTCTTCCAATCCGTCTGTGAAATGTATTCGGACGCCTTGAGCTATGGCCACCATTTTTTTCAGTGATCATTAGCGAAGTTTTAGCATAATAGCTTTTTATAAACATCCCCCAGAAGGTTTGTTTATCTAGGGGCTTGATTCACATCGTAAATTCATGCTAAAGTGTGTACGTTCGGTATTCAATGTGCTATCATGCACGTATGTTTGAGTGTATGTGCTTTTATGTGGAAAAAATCAATCGGTTACGTCGCTTGCCCGTCAATTGTTTCGCCAAGAAAAATGAATGACGGGATATCAGCGATAGTAAAATGCAAACTGTATTGTTTAAACAACTGTTTCATCATTATCATTAACAACTGCCTTCTAGCATCGATCTTTGGACATAGACCTTCCTCAGGATTTACCAGACTTCTCTGTCACGGGCGTCGCAGAGACAATACTATCTTAACTTGCCTAGTTAGTCACACCATCTTCGTTCGTATATGATCTCTCGAGATCTACGTTGTGAGTCATGATGTCCATCAGTTGTTTTAGCGCAACATGACCAGCCCATTGCCATTCGAGTTTTCCAATGCATTCTATGATATCCGTAACTTCTGTTTTCTCTAATATACTGTGCTGTTTTGTGATCTGTTCATCTGATGGTGAGCATAATTATCTTTTGTGCACGTTGCATCAGAGACAAAGTAACCTAAAAATATGTGAAAAGCCTTGTTGGTCATTACATAAGATTTGACCGAACGAATACATGCATTTTAAGGTGCATCAATAAATGGAAAGTTGCAACAAAACTTTTATCTTTCGTTAGAATATCTGACAACAGAATACTAATAGATATTCAATGCTACTGGAATTTCTTCGCCGTCGGCCAAGTTTGTAAACTGTGAATATAATCGAATCAGATGGTAAGTTTGATCTTCTTGACTTGAAGACGGGGTTTATTTATTGGTAAGCAGGATGGAAAACTATTTTTATCATTCGCAATGTTCCATAGGTAGCATGTGACTAATTTGAATACAATTGAGTAAATGCCGATTTTTATTCTTCCAGATACTGGACAACTTTACATAAACTTTTTCGATAGCACTTGGGTGTCTGTACAACGGTCATGTGGTGTTAGTGCACAAGAGTCCTGACGACTAAGATCCACCACCACCACCACCACCACCATCATCATCATCATCATCATTCTTTCAACTATCATTCTGCCGGACTCAGTTGCATATGTGATCTCGGGGGATCCATGTTTTTAGTCTTGATGTCCATCGGTTGTCTGCAATTCTTGCAACATAGCCGGCCCACTGCCATTTGAAATTTTTAATGAATTCTATGATGTCCCTGACTCCTATCTTTTTTCAGACGTACTTTGCTGTCTTGCAGTCTCTCCATGTGAGGCCCAGCATGATTCTTTCATGTGGACGTTGCATGGTTCTCAAATTGCGGATCTGTCTCTTGATTAGGTTCCATGTTTCTGCTTCATAAGTGACTATTGAGAGGATGCATTGGTTATGAACCCTTCATTTAATGAATAATGGAATCTTCTTTTTTTTCTGAAGGTTTAGCTTGCTCTGCCAAAGGCTTGCCATCCTAGTGTGATTCTTTGCTTGATTTCTTCTTCTTTTGAGGGTCTCTTGTACCAGGTAGACGTAGTGATCTGCTTTCTCCACTTTTGTGTCTTCGAATTTGATCTTGTTTTTTTAAAAAGTTTTTTTAAAATCTCCGATGTGGTTGTTGCACATGATCTTCGTCTTGCTGAAGTTCATGTGTATGCAGTTAATCTCTACGATCTTATGTCAGAATTTCAGTAGAATGTCTCTGGGAAATTTGTTGACCACAACTCAACGTTGAGACATCCTGTGGTTACTTTTCAAGTGTTACATCCATTTCCAATCACCAGTCAAATACCCGTTCCCCGGGCAGGTTATTCGATAACTTAAAACTAAGGCATACGTTACCTGTCTCTAGTTTTGGTTCTATATACTTATGTTTGTTTTATTTGTAATAAAGAAGGAAGGATATCATCAACAATGTCTGGCATATAAGAGATGTATCTATTCATAAGAATTTCTTTCATTTGCACTAACGTGTGATAAAGCAGATCTCTTTCTCCCAACACAAAACCATGCGAGAACTGTTCACCTATTTTATTTGTAACATTCTGAACGGATGGATCCGTCGATGGCCTGGCTTTCATTTTGAATGTCTATTTATACATACTTTTATAACTTTTTGGTAGTTGTGTATGAATGTTTTTCTTTCCAATAATTTATTAATATCGTTATTTACTTCATCCAAATGACGAGAAACAATACTTATTGAACCCCTGATGCAAATCTCGTGTGGAGTTTGTTTGCTTCAAGTAAAGCTATTTTTCCACATTAACTCAATTCAACAAGATGTTTGCCGTTCGTTTCCGGGCAAATTCATATTTCCACCGCTGTAGGATTTATCCTTTTCAGCGGAAAACTGCTCTAGGTGTCCTTTGCAGTCTTCTAGGGAAATGCATTTTTTTTTCAGGAATAGAATAGATGATAAGCTGTAAATTCAACGAATGAGTAAAAAAAAATCTGATAAAAGATAAACACCCCTAATGCCATCTAACGACAAAACCAAATGAATCTCCACAGCAACTCATTATGAGGTATAGTTTGATCATTAGAGCTGATGTTAGCTAAAATTTATTCTAGTTTCCCCTACTCATCTTCATCAAGCAGTTGTTTCTTTCTACCCTGTTACACGTTTTTCTTCCAGTTGCCAAGATCACATATACCGCTATCTTCACTCCGTTCATAGATGATGACGTAAATATGACTGTTAACCCCAAAGCATTCCTCTTTTACACTGCGAACTTTCTGACCAGAGGTCAAGTTGTGGCAATGTCACAGGTGTACGTCTCAGTTTCATCCTTGGAGCATCTGTTGATCAGCATTCAGGTTCCTGCAACACTACAAGAGATTAGCTTAATTGAAATCCTTCCAAAAGAACCACCTTCGTATGAAATTCTTTGTAATTTGCAGGGAAAATTTAGCAGTTGATATATCAAATCGGTTACATCTAGCATCTTTAAGGACACTACACATCTAATCAAACAGTTCTCGTAAAAAAGAGTTGAAGTGTTTTTCTTGCATTGTGTGGGATTTAGATGCACAATCACTTGGAAAATAATATTTATAAAATCCTTCGTATTTGGAAAGTGGGTGCTAAATAAATATCTCATTTTGATTTTTGAATCTGATGGAAAGTTGACAAAAACATTAAGGTAAAGTGAAACACAAAATTTCCTTTAAGAAGAAAAAACTTCATTACACTTGATACTATTTCTTTCTTCAAAGCCTTTGAGACTACAAAAGGCAATAACTTGCATAAAGGCAGGCGAAGTCACCCATCGTTCCAAAACCAATTTCATTACTAAATTTGGGTTATAGAGTTCTAAATTTAGGTCGCAATTCTCAGATGAAGATGAAAAAAAAATTAAACTAATATATCATTAAGATAGTTAATATGAAGTTCATCGGTAGAACTGGCAAATCGATTGTTGGTGATAGCTTCTATTCGTACATACACTCGTGGTCATTTCTTGTTCATATAAAGTGAAAAATAAAATATTTCAGAGCGTTTATCGGTAGTCTCACGAGAGTCTCTTCTTACCTTTGGACAAGGTATGTTTCCGTTCAGACTTGTTCTAAATTCTTGATAATCCTGATATAAGAATCGTGTCATATCGTTGTTTCATTTGAATCCATAAAGTTCGGCTTGAACTCAACAATTTAGATTTCTTTAGTGCAGAAAATCTCAACTTGGGTTTATCAAAAAAAAATTGTCATACTGGAGTTGATATTATTTTTCTATCGTAACAAAAACAATCCTCACCAAATTTAAGAATGTAAACTGATTTGAAAAATTCACATTCCCCTACCGTGATTTGAACTCGCAACCGATTGAATGCCAGGAGGCTGTCTTACGTTCCGTGCTAAATTGACAAGTCAAAATACAAAGGTAAATTCATTATACAGAAACGCACGGACATATTTCATCCGAATAGATAAATACATTTATACCAATAATTTATGTAAAAAATTCTATTTCATAATATATAAAACAGAAAAGTTACAGTAACCATCTTCAGTTTGAATAGAAGTTGGAGTTGAGTTTGACTCTACAGTAGCCAGGCTTGTATTCCGTACAACTGATTTGATTTCCAGTCCTTTGCACACGTAACAGGGCTACACAAGTCCAGCTTTTCTTGAACCTGGATTGAAACCTTTTGAATCCGTTAATCGAATTAACTGTCAAAGAGCCAAGAAGATTGTCTGTTATAGAAGTTTTCTATCCGCACATCAATATTTCTTTCTGGTCTGTCTGCACCGTGAAAGCCTGCGATACCTCAAGAGTTGTATGAAGTCATTCGATAGACTAATCAAATGCAGTGAAGTGAAGCGTAAAAGCGTGACTAACTTGCTAAATTAACTTGTGCATTTGTCAACGCCTCCTTTCGCTTATGTCCAAGATACATCGTGTGCCCGGATAATGAAGCCATCGCCCGTACTAATGCTAACGGGGATAAACCTGTCACCGAAGAAGACTCTAGAGACATTTGGGCTCAACGGAGGTATCAGCGTTTCTTATTATTAGAGCAAGGATGCAAGCAGTTCTGTTCACCATCACAAGCGATATTGGATATTTTGATAACGTGTACGACATTAATAGAAATAAATGTAAATTTACCAAATTTGTATCACCAGAATGATTTTTTAGGATGCCAAATGAAATGTAATAAAAACATGATTATCCGACTTAGATGTAGTAATAAAGGCACGTTCATTAATATTTGGTTGCACACCTATTGGTAACGATTAGTGTCTTCAGAACTTTCCTGGAGTCACCTACAAGCTTCTAACACCTGTCAGCTGGTAGTTTCTCTCACAATCCCTTTGCAATTTGTTCAAGCCTCTAAATGTTAGAAGAGTTACTTTCCTCAATAGAAAATTTCGTCTCTTTATAACTTTCCATCCATTCCCGTGTGGTTTGAGGCTTCATTGTACCGGAAAACTAATGATCTCCGACTCATACCTAACTTCCTTACACTAGATAACACTTTCAGCTCTAAAATAACACGGTAATACACCGAATCCAAAATTCTTTCGATTTGCTAATGACCCCCAGTACCAAAAATAGTAAAGCAGACTCACAAAATCATGGATCTTCAGAAATGTTGGTTGTTTTTTTCCCCATTAGGTTTCATTTATACGTCCATGAACATTTCGTTGGTATGAATCGTCGAAAAGCTGTATTCTGCATTCATTAGTCCACAGAAAAAATGCCCTAAAGGGAACACTTTAGCAAAGATTGTTCAGTTTTATGTTTTTTCTCGGAAAGGTTCCTCCTTGGCCTTTGCACATAAAGCCTTTTCTTTGGTTCAGTGTGCTGTGTATGGTACCCATTGGAACTATGACGTGATTGTTCCATGTCAGCCTTCAGCTTTCTGGACGTTTTACGTGGTGCCTTTTCAGCTGTTCACACCTACTTAGAGGACTTCCTCTCATCGATTTCCTGCTCCCTCTCTCGTACAAGAGAGGGGTATTCTTGACAGTTGCGTGCTTAACCGGCCACAGGAAGCATTTTTGCATAGTTGTATCTAACATCCCTCTTAATATTGGAATAGCAAATATTTACTAAATTCCGTCTTATAGGATCAACTTTATCTTTCAACATGACTTACAAATTTTAACCTTTATACTCGTATGTTCAAGTTGCCTCGTTGTATAGATAAGAAGTCGCAGTATCACCACAAGTAATATTAAAGGTGGAAACCTATGAAAGCTACCAAAGAAACTTACTGTTCCTTCAGGCTTATCGTTTTTCATTACGATATGAATTTTTTTTTATTGTCATCAAAGAGGGAAAAAGGAAATGTAGATAAGTAATATACACAGGAAAGTCAAGACTCTTCCGTTAAAGGATATATAACAGAATAAACCAGAGAAAATATATGGATGATTATTCATTCTTAAAGCAAAGAGTTGGTATAGAAATACCCCAGAAATGTTTCAAAATGCTTTAAAAATTAGCTTGATTATTGTCAGTCTTTTTTTCTTCGGTACAGGACTACGAGAGGGTTGATATTATTGATGAGGATGTATTGATATGACTTATCTGACTTTGTTGATTTAATGTAACCTAATTACTCATTGATAGATTAAGTCTGATGCTCTATGATTAAGAAAGAGTGTTTATCCATTGAGCAAGGTACCGCACCTTATCCGTTGTGAGTTACCGCCCCAGTGTGTATGACAAAAGAATAAGCCACATAGATAAAACAATGGGTAACTGATGTAAGTAAGAGTAAAAAGGGTGGTTGTAATTGGATTGACAGAATGCCGAAAGAATTGATGACTACGTATGTCAAACATGAAGGGATAAAAAGAGGTATGTCTATCAGAGTAAATAAATATATATCTTATTCTGCCAGATTCAAGAGTTTAATGGAGTCTTTGCCAAAGTTGCAACTATAAGATGGCTGAGAATACCAGCCCCAGATAAATTCCCAGAATAGATCTATGGAGATAAATTCTAGAAAATCATGTGTTCAGACCTTAAACTCAATAACCAGGTTGGTACACAGTTTGGTAACAAACGCAGATAAAAACACACACGAAAAAGTTACCAATTATAATTAAGTTTCAATTCTTGGATGAATTAAAAGAAAGGCAGGAGTTTACTTTAGGTACAAAGTTGTTTGGCCTACCACGGCAATCAATGAGATGAAGTGAATAATGTACGAAAATAATGTCTCTCGTGGGATACAAAATCGGGTTTCGGGATATCAGTCAGTTTTGGTTTCCTACAGAACAGCCACTTGAATGCTTTCCTTGGAAATCTGTCCTAACTACGCAGAGAGTGCTTAGTATTCTATGAGATGAAGAAAGGAAATTATTTAGAGAAAAAAAGACCTTTTTTTGTATATGTAAATGTGTGTATGCGAAAACTAGGTGCGTGCAAAAACTACCTCAACTAAAGGAGACAGCAAAAATACGAGCTTACTGCGAAGCCGTAAGACCATATAAAGAAGATTAACCGCCAAAAGCTTAAATACCATAAAGATAACAATCCATCATCCTATCGGTATTTTCATGTGATATCAAAGAAGGAAGAGACCAAAAATTTATAATTCTTTTAAACTTTTTCACCATGTGTTGGGAATCGCAGGTGGATCTCTGACAATGGCAAATAACTCAAAACATCACTAGTTTTTCTGTTTATTATTTAGTGCTAAAAAGTGGGCACCACGAAGCGACTTCCGTAAGAGGGATTGTAAAATCTTTAGAGGAAAAGAAATTAGTATCGGCTTGTGGTGCAGAACCGTTTCAGCCACTGCACTTTGTACCTGACGCATGTCGTGGCTTTTATTGGCCCTGTATGGAGTGTTTGTTGCAGCTGTTGTGTTTGATATTTTTGATGATGTTCTGATGTAGATAGTTCTGTGGTTGTGTTATCTATTGATGTGACGTATAGTATTTTTGATATCTGTCTATAACTTTGTGTGGGCCTTCATAGGCTGGTTGATTTAGATGCTTATGTGCGTAGTCTTGTACCCAAGACATGTGTACGTGTATTTAATATGTCATGTATACGTATTTCTGTTTGCCTTCATTTTTTGCGAATGTACCATGTAAAATTTTAGTCTGTCGAGGAGAGAATGAATGTTTGTCGCCCCAACAGTTGTATTGATGACCAGTTGTCTTGAAAGGTGTAGTGTGGTTCCATAGACTAGTTCTGCTGATGAACAGTTCAAGTCTTTTATTTTTACTGCAGAACAGAATCCAACGAGCACCAGTTGTAGATGGTCTTCCAAGTGGATGTGGTCAAACTGTGCTTTAGGGAAGTTTTTAGGTAGCGGTGGAAAAACAGATCGACCGGTACCTACTGATCCCAGGGAGAAGGAAAGGCAGAGAGGAAAGTAACTGGCTGAGAGACCTGGGCAAATGAACAAGTGAACACGTGTGTTCAGGGCTTTTCTAGGGGGTCGACAGAGGGAGTGAGATCTTGTATATTTTTCTAAATTTAAGGTTTGGTAGCTGAAGGTGACATTCATTTATTTTCATATCTAATTTTAGCGAAAGATAAAGGAACTGAAACACTAGCTCTCGTTCTACGGAGTCTGATTGGTAAGACTTACTGTAAAGTTCAATCGCTAAAAAAGTCAAAAGATCTTAGAAGTAGAAATGCCTCTAGTTGGCATATGTGTGTGCATGGAAAGTCTGTGATAGTCATGGTAGGAAAAGTTATCATCTACGTACACAGTGTTTGTGCTTGTCTTCAATACTGATGTGTGTGTGTGTGTGTGTGTGTGTGCGTGTGTGTGTGTGTGTGTGTGTTGAAATCAGCTATTACGAGAGCATATCAAAGATGAGATGGGAAGTTGATTTTGCCTGTCTCCTGAGCGGTGTTGGGCGCTTGCTCTAATAATAAAGCTAGCCGTGTTCTGATTGGCCTGGAAAGAGATGCTGTGTTTGGTAAAGTGCATTTGGAGACCACTTGTTGACAGATATGTTCAAAACTTGCTTCCTGATCGTCCAATGTATGGAAGCACATAATTGTTTGGAGGAAATGCCCGCACTTATGGAAGGTTCAGAGAGTATGACACTTAATTCGTCACAATTTTATCCAAAACGCTGAAAATACTCAAATTATCACGATGAAACCTTATCTGAGATCTGTTAATCGCTGACTATCAAGGAAAAGACAGACATGTCTACTGGGAAATGATGCTCAAACTACTATGCAATTCCCATATTCACAATTACCAATAGATTTTCAATGCATAAAAAGTCATATTGACTTAACGTAGATGTTTATACATCGTAAGTAGTCTAGTATACAAAAATATGTTGAAGTTAGCGAGTCAACACTGAATCTTGCTTCTGTATTCTAGTGAATGACTATGTATATAAATATATAGTGTGGTGTATATAGATAAATCTGCGTTTATATCAATACGCTTAAAAGTCGGCTCGATGTCGAGTGCTTTCTTATTTATAGAATCTATTTATTGGCAAATGAAAAACGAAAACTACTCCATAATTAGCATTTAATGTAACTGGAGTTATCTACTTGGAAAATTAGTATGATATAGATTATCGGAGTGAGCGCTAACGTGGAGCTAACACTTCATCATTGTTGAGTTGCAAACTGAAATGAAAATTGCTCTGTTCTCTAAGATGGATACTTTTAATAGAATTATCCCAACAGATACCTCGCTACATGCTGTTCATATATGTTTGTTACCGTAACCAACGCACCAAAATCGAATCATTAACAATCAGACAAATATCCTTTTTTAACATTGAAAAAATTATATGGATTGTTCTCATAAGTAGTGTATATTTTCCTATAAAACAGAATACAATCCTGTATTTTTTTAATTATGATATAAATTATTATTGTATTATAACATTATAATAATAGAACCGAATTGATATATATAATAATAAAAAATATAGGATTATTTTCTGTTTTATAAGAAAATGTACACATGAGAACTATTCATTTATGAGATCCAAAATTCACCTCTAAATGAAGATAATTTGGGCGCATGGCTGTTTATACACTCTTCAAAATGATAGACAGTGTAAAAAAGCCAAACCATCAAAGCAACTGTCTGTCTTAACTTTTAAAGCTTAAATTGATACTTCAAGCCATAAAAATCAATTTAAGACCAGACAACATTCTGAAAAAATGACTAGGAGTCACATGATGAAAAACGTTATCAAAGGGGGCCTAAATTTCCTTTGAAATGTATATCTCCAAACATTTAGTTCTCAAACAGATACATATTTAGATATAGTGGAACTAGACTTTTTATAGCATTCTCTGAGGTTACCAGAGATCAGATGATTAATGACGTCATCGAAAGGGCCTGGTTTTTCTTTGAACAGTCAATATCTTCGGTCATTTATGTCACATGTGTATATTACATATCTACCCAGTAAAGTGAGCCTTATAAAATATCATATAGTTTGACAGTTACCCACCAGGTTTCTTATTTTTAGATTATGAAGTAATCGTTTTTTTTTTTTTAAATCATCAGCCTTGCTACATAAACTTTGCTGTAGTGGAACTGCTAGTTACTGAGGCTGATCTCGATTCTGAAAAAAAAAATGAAAAGAAAAAACCAAGACGTTTTGCAATCGTTTTTCTATCAAGCAAGAACTCAAATTATCCACTATGTCTGCTTCCCTTCTTGAAAAGCTTTTTGGAGTTAAGAACATAAGCGACAAATCAACATTGAGCGCATATATACATTAAAGAAAAAAAAAACAATCAAAGACCTCTATAGCTTTGTTTCTCGGCTGGAAATACGTATTAGTGTATGCCACCGAAGTAAATCCATTTGCAGTTGAAGCCCTTCATAGTTGTGGCTTAAGAGATCATCATTAAGGAAGCACAATTGTTTTGTTGAGTGAACCGACGGGTGATACAGGGTTCAGTTTAACGCAAGAAACAGTGACGGTCTCTAAAATTCAGCATGATTTTTGCCGAGAAGAATGAATACGGTCGTGTCACAACAAATTTCCACATTGAAACCATAAGGATTTGCTCTCTAGCGTGCGATTGAAAGAGGCTTATAACAGCCTAATCCAAGCAGTTATGAGGCTTGTCATCTTTCACAGGGTGACCGACAGCAAGACAGTTGCAAGTATTCTGCACAAATGCAGTCATTCGCACACGACCGGTTCGTGGTCTGGTCATTGTCGTCCGTCATCATTGTTACATACGAAAACAAAGTCAAAACTCGGTAAGAGGTGTTTGACATAAGAAAGTTTAAAGGCTTATTCAGCCTGACGGTTGATCTGCTACTAGCCTCGATAGTCTCTTCTTATCAAGACATAAAAACGCAAAACATTACTGGATCAAGAATGATCTCTTTGAGGCTTCTATTTGGTCGAATGGGATTCATACGTATATTACACGAGGCAGCAACGATAGGAGGCAAGAAACAATGACGAGTGTAGGCACCATTCACTATGCAATCAAGATTTTGTCTCAAAAATCAACTAAAAAAAACGGAGTATATTACTCAAATCGGGTTATAAACAGGACAAACTTGATATCTGTGACAGTGTAGACTGTGAATCAGCAGATGTACTACGGTGCTATATCAGGAAATGTGTTGGATCTCCTCCTATAACAAATAATAGCGATAACTAGAATTCACGAGAGGAAATTGATTCATGTTTAAAAAAATTGATGTAGCATGGTCAGCTGTTTCATCATTGCCTTTTAAATTGGGAGAATAATCTGGACTCCTGGACGTCAACCAATGGGATGGTCGCCAATTGTATAACTGAAAATGCATTGAAGAGTATTATCTAGTAACTGCAGAGCCACCAGAATATCCCGTATGTAAAGAAAACTGTGATATTTTGCTGGACATCATGATAGAATATGGATTTTGCCGGACATCTAGATCTAGATATTCCACGTATTGTACGATCTATTGAAGTTGTATATTAAAAAATGTGTCATATCCTCAGGAAATATGAAGACAGGCACTGAAACATTTCTGCAGATGGGGGGGGGGGTTCCACCAATCAGACAGAACTGCACAGTTGCAGAGTATACACGCAATGGTGCATTGACTCAGGTGTGATAGCTTCAGGATCAGTAAATCAGGCTTTTGGAGGACGTTAGTACCATAAAGGTATGTTAGTCAATGAAAAATGCTTTGATTTCCTCGTCCGGTTCAAGGTTGAGGAAATAATAACTTGTCATTCCAACACAGAGCATCATTTGCTCTTGTTGCTCTGAGAGAAGAATCACGCTCAAATACAATGGGGAAATAAATCAATTTATTGGAATTCAAAAGTCTACCGATCTAACAAAAGCAACCGATAGCTCAGAAGCAATGACTATCGCTCATCTCAGATACGTATCTTCAATGTTTGAAATGGTATCAGCCTTAAGAAGTGGAAAGACAGTACGACATCCCAAGTCTGACAGGGATATGCCAAACTAGATCTTCTCATAAAACCACTGAAATTATGCAAGATATTATAGCTATTAGCGAGTTTATTTGCATTCTTTAGAATAACAGGGTCATGTAACATTCGAATAATATTGATATGAACAGTTTTTGAGGGAATATTTGAGGTGGGAAATTCTCATCGATTTATGGAGATTTTGTAACAGAATTATTCTACAAGGAAACAAAAGATAACGCAGGACCTCCCAGAGTCACTTTTTGGTTTTTGGCAGTTGAAAACCATAATCTCAGAAAACTCCAGAATATGTTTAGGGAGCAAAATAATTGAAAAAAACAACACACAAACACAAGGAACTGATTCCTGATAGAGAAAAAAAACTCATGCTTATCATGTGATAAGTCTGAAGTTCAAGCTAAAGAAAAACATGTGGACCCCTCTAACACCTGCTCACCTAAATGATGAAAGTGGTGAAAGCAAAGAAGTCGGCCTCCACATAAACTTCTGCCAAACAAAGGCCTCGTACAACAATCGCGTTGGAAATAAGAACACTAAGATCAAAATGAGAGACACCGGACAGAACAAAGTAGACCACTGCATTTACCTAGGACAACGAATCCCCATGACATCCTCAAAACAAGATGAAATCAAGTGAAGAATCACCCTAGGATGGCAAGCCTTCGGCAGAGCAAGCTCAACTTTCCAAGACAAGTCGATCCGAATAATCCTAAAAAGAAGAGTATACAACCAATGTATCCCATCGATAGTCAGCTATGGAGCTGAAACATGGAACTTAACCAAGAGACAGACCTGCAAACAGAAAACCATGTAGCGCGCACATGAGGGAATAATGCTCAACCTCCTATGGAGGGACTGCAAGACAGCACGACACATCTGGGAGAAAACAGGTGTCTGAGACATCAAGAATCTATTAGGAAACTCAAATGGCAATGGGCCGGCTATGTTGCAAGAATAGCAGAAAAAACTGATGGACATTGCGACTCCCCAGATACAACTGAGACCGGTAGAGTACTAGATGGAGAGACAAACTCGACAAATTCAGAAAGTACTGGCTCTGCGATGTCCACGATAGAGAACTTTGGCGAATCCTGGGGAAAGTCTATGTTAAAAGATTGATGATATTGATGATAATGATGATGATGATGATGATTTCGCTCTCATCAGATATGTAATTTATGCTTGTTTGAGACCTATATGTCCGAATACATCAACATTTTAAAGAAAACATAGGCGTCATTTGATGGGATTCCTGGTAAGTTTTCGAAATTTTGTTTGGTCTTTAATTGATCCCCAAAGCTTAAAGTACAACCTACATCTTTTAAAAGGTCAGGTTAGGCATTTGCTTAGATGGTTGGACTCTTTTACGCAGTATAATACATATTGCGTTGATTTTTCATGTGAATTTACATCATCATCAAAATGCTTGTTATCTCTGGTTGCACTGATGTCAAATGCCGCTTCACAAACTCCATTTTGTAAAAGATTTCTAAGAGTTAAGCATATTAAATCAAAACATTTCCATTCCTGATTCAAATTTGAAATTGAAATTAAAACATACATTCAAATTATGAGAAAGTTTTTAGTTGATAAATAGAACCTGATAGTATGAAAAGTTGAGCAAATCATTTGATTTTTTTCGCTACTGAAGTTGATCAGGTCTTTCGGCCTGTACATACACACAGAAGTAAAACCACGATATATTAAACGTACTGCAAAGTAAGTTTTATACAATATAACTTTAGCTGTTATACAATGAATATTTAACGTCGCCAAAAATTGAATATGCTTCTAGATAAATTAGGTGTTATTATTCAAATTCTGATAGCATTTTCTTTTCAAGGCACTACCGTATAATCTGAGTGACGAATCTATGGTAAAGTCATATTTGTCATTGTATTTTCTCTTGATTCCGTATGGATGAAATGCAACACCTGCTCTACATATCCACAAATACTAAATTTGGTTCATCAAATTCCAATCAGGCAATGCTGACCTCTCTGATGCCCATAGTTCTAAGAGGCCGGTGAGGCTGGATAATGACCTGCGATGCTCAATCTTCTTCAAATGATTAGGAAGGTCAATAGGCAAGAAGTATGGGTTCCACACAATTATTAATCTGCGACATTTTGCTTTGCGGACAGGGAAAGGAACCGTTTCTTCATCAAATCGTAACTAAAGGCAAAAAATTGGTTTTGCATGTCAACAGAAAGTGGTTGACCCAATGGCCTTTCCCTGGTCAGACTCCAGTAGAATTCCTGGGCTACTGATGAAACGAATTTTGGCTTTAACTAGCACGTGGACTTTCGTCTTATTTACAGACATTTTGCTCGCATTATTTTTGAAAGAGGAAGTAGAAAACTGATAGAATAACATCAATTTAATTCTAACGAAAAATTAACATTACCTTATGGTTTTTTTCAAGTTCACATACTTAGTCTCTTTGTTTACAAATACATTGTTTTCTGAATGGAAAAAAAAAACTGACAGTAACCGTTCACTCTGCGTTAACAAAGAATGTGTATACTTTGCCTAAAACCCAGTTTGTCCGAACTTTTACCATAAGTATTGAACTTTGTCATTGATTTTGTGCAAAACTAATGGGAATTTCCAAATTTATTTTATCAATGGACAAAAAATTGTGAACCTGTAAAAGATAAAATTCAATATTTTTTTGAGATCTATGTACGCTATATTCTATTCAAAAGAAAATTTTTTCTATGAAAATTTTCTACAATATTTATTCTTATTATCAACACAAAGTTTATGACATTGAAATTGACAGATTACACGTATGATGTGAAGATTGTGTAAATATAGTGATAAACACTGAATCAGAATTAGTCAACCATTTTTTGTGAAAATATTGAAAATTGCAGAAACACGGAAAAGTGACTTTTTAATTTCTTTATTTGTATGGCCAAATTTCTCACTGGGAACTTGGCATTTGGGGTTAAAAAATGCATAAACTTGTATAAAAGATTATTTTATCATCAATATCTTTTCCGACATTATCAAGACTTGATTTGAAAAAACTGGATATAACATTTCGGTAAGAAAAATCTATAAAAACAGATTTTTAGGAAATTATCTCCGTGAAGAATATAGTTTGTAAACGTTAAAAGGACCTGAATTAGCGTTCTAATTTCGAACAATACAATTAAAAATCTAAAAATTATATCCCTTTGTGTTAGAAAAAATATTTTGTTAATTGTTCAATTTCTTATATTTTTAAACATCCAAAGGCAATCGAATCGCTTATGGATTTGCCGAACAGTGTTCTTTAAATGCAGCAAACTACCAAACTTACTCCTCATTTACCTAAGGAGGGACAACGATCGGGTATATCGAACTTTCTGTTTTAACAACAACTTGGTTGTTAATTTGTGATAGTGTGGGTTCACTGTATATCCTTTTAAAGTGATCTAATGTATTGACTGATAGGGATAACGATCAATTGGTATTGCCCGGGCACTATTTGTTATTATAGTGAAAAAGAATTGGCAATTTTCCTTATAATTTCTGCATTTTCCGTTGCCCATTTATCATAGAGTTTTAAATGAAGACTTTTGCCCTCAACTGAACGTCAGGCATTAACTAAGGAAGCAAAGCGTATATAGAGTTGTTTAGATGTACTGGCAGCACGGGTTATATACCTGCTCATTTCTCTTAGTTGTCGAATCATGTGCATATATAAATACACATACCTTTCATACCATTTGTACAACAGATTACCTGCAAATTAAGACGTTCAATTATGAGGAAAAGCAAAACGCCAGGGATTCAGATTAAAACGGCAGTCAGGATTATCGAAAAAAGAAAGTTTTATCTGTATTGGTCAATACTAACTTTTAACACATTCTCGCAATGTATGCCTCTCTACATTTCGTACTTCCTACTCGACTAATCAAATTCGTTTTTAGGCAGAAACAATGCCAAATGAAAGGTGGTGTTATGATAACCTTCTTGGTGGGAGAACCTGCTCGGCTTGATCACTGCCGCGGGAGGTTGATGCACTGCAACCCAAGCCCACGAGCAGCATTCCCCATATATTTGAACACACAGGAATTTAGTATATAAATAAGAGCATATGTACACAAATGTGTATTTTCATATACTTGTATAGGCTATTACTTGGAGATGTGACTTTCTGCGAGATAAAAGTATTAAGTCAGCATCAAACAATCAATGTTTTACGAGAGTTGTAGGCATTCAAGTACGATGTCTTATAATGAATGTACCACTTTTAATGTAAATGGACAATCCATCTCAGGTTTACTGTCGAATTTACTTGACTGGTTCGATACAAAAACAGCTGTTCAAAATCGAACCTTTGAAAGATCTTGATAAGACTTGGAGAGGGTAGATCCATCAGCATGCGTTCCAAGAAACATGGATGTCCGTTGTAACTGCTTCACTTTTCTTTTTTTTTCTTTCTTTTTTTTTTTTAAAACGCTTATGCCATCCTACGGTGCGTCTCGTTAGAGTCTGTGTATTATTAGAGCGATTCTTCACAAGAGCAATAAATAGCAAGTTCATCGAACCGGACGCTGCCAAAAATATCCATCCAGGTCCAGGGGCCTTCCATTTCTTCGTTTGTTCGATGGCTTGCTTGACTTCCTGCACAGTAACCCCCGGGAAATCCTCGAATTGATTACTCTTGGCTCGTGTTTCCTGTGCAATTTTCTGCGTCCTTTGTTAGTAAGAATAGAGGTCTTTGTAAAATTCCAGGGCACGTTCTACATTTCGGTCACTGTCCGTTGTCAGTTTGGCTCCAAGCACACTAGTTATCCCAATAATTTTGAATCCCTTACATTCTTCAAGAATACTTTCTATAGCTGCTGTCATCTATCTTCCATTGTCTTCTTTTCGTTTCTTCTGACTGGTTTTATTTAGCTCTGTTGCCTCTGTTTTTTCTATTGTTGGTATTTCGAGGTTCTCGCATTTTTTCCTGAGATTTTCAGTTTTTTCTGAGAGTTTGCTTATAGTTTTCGAGTTCTTTGGCTTAAACATACTGGCGTCATCAATTAGGGAGATTATTACCTTCGTTCTATCTTGGTTTTAATTTGTATTTAGCATCTTGTCATTCTGTGGCCACTTCCTACATTGACTTGATTTAGGACCTGCGCATCTTCAACAGTATCACTCTTGTCCGCACGGAAGTAGTCTATTTCGTTCTTGGTTTCATGATTTTGGGCCCTCCAAGTCCATTTTTATTGGCTTTCTTTTCAAAGATCGAAAATACCATCACACCATTCCAGTGCTTTAAGGCCCATTACTGAATAAAATTTATGAATTGATTATTTTTTATGTTGACTGCGGGTAACTAGAATAGCAGAAAATAAGGTGGGACTACTGTTGAAAACGTATAATTAAAAGCAGGTTTCTTTCGGAAGGTAGGTATAAGCACACATATCAACAGGTGGTATCTACTGGGTACTCCATGACCGTGCCCCTGCCATATGAATTGAAAGTTCCTCACTGGATACTCCATTATCGTACCCTTGTGGTATGAGGTTCCACTTCGTGATAGGAAATATAGTACGTACCTACACATATAGGCAGATATATGCACTCATCTTTTCTCAACTCAGATATACCTATGTACACCCACACGAATGACATGGATGGTTGTGAACAATGTTCATTCTAAACTGTGTCAAACAGATTTTGCAAACAGCGCGCAAAGGAAATTAATGTGTGCACAAAAAATTCCAAATTCTATAAAAAGCTTACCAATTACCGAATTAAAAAATGTACACGTATTTTTATCACTGAAAAAAAGATTGTGTATACTGACTATTAAAACAGCAGTCATGAAATAACAGAAGGAAGCACTGAATCTTAATACTTTGTACAAACACTAACCAATATATCTCTCATTCAATAATTCAAACGTGTACCAGAAGCATACTTAGAGAGTGCAAAGAAGTCTTCGCTATAGTCAGTTATGGGGGATTTCATTTTTTAAATCTCATAAATACATTGCCGAATTATTTTACCTTACCGGAAGAAACTTTTCTGCATTAAGTTAGATATGATAATAATAATAACGAAAGTTGTGTGTGTGTGTGTGTGCGGGTGTGGAGGTTTTGAATCTTCTTTTTTTATTTCAAATGTACCCGAGGAAGTTTCCATTTGTTGTTAACTTGTTTCTTTCTGCTTTGGGGACGCTAAAATCGGATTGAAGATTTCCCGTTACTTGGAATTTAAACACTATCGCATGGGCTGCAAACTCCACATATATCACTAT
Organism: Thysanoteuthis rhombus; assembly: GCA_963457665.1. Classification (NCBI taxonomy): domain Eukaryota; kingdom Metazoa; phylum Mollusca; class Cephalopoda; order Oegopsida; family Thysanoteuthidae; genus Thysanoteuthis; species Thysanoteuthis major. The sequence continues at coordinate 46,356,288 of OY735206.1, forward strand.
AAGCGTGTTAGTATCGTCCCTGTAGCTTAGTTTGAAACCGTCGATTAAAACTGTCATTAAAATTGTCAACGAATGTTTCTACAGTTTCTAAGTTGGTCTGGCTAGCAATATATGCAATATCCCACGCTGAAGCCGCGCCAATAGAGCAAGAGGGCTACAAATTGGACATTTACCAATATGTATAAAAAACAGTTATTTGTTGTTACCCCCTTCCCAAAATAGTATTTTAGCGGGGTTCAATATGCAACGTGTGATCCCTTAAATTGATCCCTTAGTTTGGATTTGACAGCATTCATGCCTGTTTATTGAAAATCGAGACTTTTCAGCGATGGCTACCCGGTAGAAAGCGAGAAGATTGATTTTGCATGCTGCCAAAAGATGATGGTCACGATGGTTTCTATTGAGTGACCTGTTAACATTTACGTTCACAAAACGGATTTCATGTTAGGTGAGACACACGGACGTATAAAAATTCGATTACAGGAGAGAACATTGAGAAAAACTACTGTATTCAAGTGTAAGCATATAATATTATTGGAAAATATAGCTACAGTGTACCAGGAAAATGTGTATGGACCATGAAACTAAGACAACGGGAAAGCCTTCTTGATAACTGTTCCGCTACTTCAACTTAGCTTAAAAGACTCGGGGATATCTTTGAGACAATTTTTTTTTCGGAAAACAGGGTACTTATATACCTTCAAATACCCCAAGTGCAATCAGCTAAGAATTACTGCTAATTCACCTCGTTGTGGATATCTACGTAGAAAACTTTATATTAGGTGAGAAATATAGTCAGCTTCCTGTAAAAAAAATCCCCTCCACCCTATTCTGCTGAATGCGAAAAGTATATTCCAACCCTCTCCAAATTCAGGAGCTTTGGTCTATATTTGTTGTTATTGAATAGCATCGATGGAACCTTAAACTCAATTAAGGATCAGAAGTAGGGTAATCTTTGAGGGCTTAGGGACATTTAAAAGATAATGCAATCTCTTGTAGGTTCTGATAACTGCATTGTAACATGTATTAAAAAATCCACGCACATACTGAGCACAGATAACTCGATCAGCATATCGACCATAGACTGTAACAGCTTGTGGGAACCATTGGTTTGGAAAGAGCAAACAATGGATTTTGTATCCCAGAGGCATGCCCTGAGAGACAGGAGCACTGACCAAACTCCATTGGTATAATGGAAGGTTACAGAATCAGCAGAAAAATATCACAAATAAATACGGATACGGGTACCGGGCATGATGCGTATGAAAAGAGAAGTGTGTGCTCTCTCAAAACAAGATTCAACGACATTTCAGAATACTATATACAACGGGAAAGAAAAAAAAACAAACTCGAGGAAAATAGACTAAAGCAACTATATACAATGGGTACGTACATTGTTGGTAAATATGTGCAAATGTTTCAATATTGATGTTATATCTTACTTGAACGAACCCAACTGTCAATGGCATAACCAATACGGTAAATGTACTCTGCGATAGACAATGATATAAGCTAAGGTTGGTATTAATAATAATAAGTTTAGAGGATGCGTGCCTCGGAGGAAACAATGTATGGTTTGCTTCCTTTTTCATGTAATTCATTGATTAACATTATTTTTTCTCCAGTCTGATAATAATCTCTTACAGCTTGTTTAGTAGTTTTTCTAATGCAGATCTCCCTTTGTTCTTAATTTTGCATCGTCTTTTGTAACACAGTTACTATTTGGAAAAAAAGTATGTTAAAGATTATAGACATGTCGTTAACTCTACTGGAGACACAGTCTTCCCACCTGCCCTTGTCTATATTCGCGTGCATATGAGAAAAAGATACTAACGTTACAAGAGAAAACGACATTAGGTTAGCAGTTATTAAGAATCCACTGAGAACGGCTTCTTTGGACACAGTGTGAGATTAAACATTAGATTATTACTCATGAAATGTTTTTTGAATGATGAGATGAAAGATGGTATAAAAAAACTGTAGATATTTTATCAAAATACAAGCAATTTGAAGACAACTCTTACCAACGATCCCTCTATAGTTATATGACATCTCTATAAAAATCTTTAGGTTTAATCATCAGCCCTTTAGCATCTGTCGTTGGACATAAACCTTCCCCAAGATTCGCCAGACTTTTCTATCATAGGCCTTGCAGAGGCAGTACGTCATGAATTCGGCTAGCTCATCACGCCATCTTACTTTCTGTCGGTCACAATTTCGCATGTGATCCCTAGGGATCCATATTGTGAGTCGTAATGTCCAGCGGTTCTCTGAAATTTCGCAACATGTCCAGCCCATCGCTGTTCGAGTTTTCTAATATTTTTTTAATGGTGTCTCAGACTCTTGTCTTTTTCTCAGATATACTGTGCTGGATCATTATTTTTTCCATGTGCGCTTGAGCATGATTCTTTCTCGTAAACTTTGCATGATTTTCAGCTTGAGGGTCAATCTTTTGGTTATTTTCCAAAGCTTGTCAACCTAGTGTGATTCTTCGCTTGATTTTCTTTCTTAACAAATCCATTTGATTATGCTTTCTTCTAATTGAACCTTTATCATGCATGTAGAGTAAAAAAGAAAAACTTTGCTAGGTGAATATAGCGGATTTTGTAAGAGTCCACGCCCTATTTCCCCAAGCTTAGACACGGTAAGTTGAGAGGTGCAGGTTTCTTTAATGGCATTTTCATTCAGTTTCTCGTGGGACCTATTTTCCAACTTGCAAACCTTTCCTATTACCTTGATATACAATAGCTGATGAAATCCTAAAGTCTTTGAAAAATACTCGAACCATTGTCTGTGGGTCTTTGGTGACTCTCGTCAATAATCCTTTATCATTAAGAACAGATTTGGCACTCCCTCAAGGTCTATAATTAGTATCCACGTTTCCAAATCTAAACCTATTGGTGCAGCGGTGGACAGTTCACGCTGTAGTAGTGTTCTCTCCGAATGCTTTGTTTGAGCAGCACCAACAGCTTCAAGTCCTCATTTGAAATTATATTAGCCTCTTGGGTAGACACCATGGCTGTTCATGGCTCAAAACCTCCAATAATAACGAAGTATATCTCCACAAGATAATGCAATTGAATTTGTTAACCTCCCCTTCGGTATTATTCTCCATGATGTAAAAAAAAAACGACGATTCACGTGTGATAACTAAGGAAATATAAACAACTATCCGTTGTGAAAAAGATCAGGAAGATGACTATCTTCATTGATAGCATTATATTTTAGATTTTCGTATTGAAAGATAATGGTGTTACATTAAGTCCAGCGTGTTTCAAACTCATGTTCGAAATCGCCACAAACAATGATAATGTCCCTAAGGATCGTTCGAGAAATGGAGACTAAAATCAATACATCCTGTATCATGTAACAGGGAAAGCAACCTTGCTTTGCTAGTATAAAAAAGCAAATGCTATATACACTCTTATAAGTGTTCGATCATAAACACATACCTGTATTCATACACATTGGTGTTTATACAAAACAAATCTTTTTACTTCATATAAAAAAGGGTGCATTTTTCTTTGCAAAAATATTTTAAAAATTAGCATATGTTTATGAGCGTAGAATAGACACATTAGTTTTCGTGCACTTACTCCAACCCAAACCAGTACCCATGTTATATCTTTATTTCCTTGCTTCGGATTGATCTTCTGCAACCCCCATTAATCGTAGTAATCTTACGGAGACCTCATTCAGTGGGTCAATACTTTCATGCATATCAATAATTGTATCTACATACAAAGAGCACGCTTCATTCTAAACACATTTCCCTTCGTATACTTTCCGTCTATAAAAGTCCAAAACTTACTATTAGCGGTGAGCAGAATAGGTCTAATGGATATTACGAGACATAGACATTATACACTAGCCATGCTCAACCGTATGTGCTTTGGTTACGGTCCCTTTAAGAAACTCTTCTCCAGTTTCATAAAATAGCACTCCATTCCAGTAGAGAATACAAAGGAAAAATATTGTATTCACAGACATGCATATAATATTATTGGAAAACAGGCATACAACATGGATGAACCGTATTTCGTTTGATATTGTTTCGGTCTATGATTCATTGAAAAGGCTACTGTAAACCATAGGATGACCTTTGCTCTTGCCAATGAGTTGCAGAGTCGCCTATAAGGCAAATGGCCAAATAACTGCCTCAACTTTATTCACAGGTGAGAGCAATACCGTGTTGAAGCGGCTACCCGAAGTTCAATTCCTGCAGCAGCCCCATTCCTTCGATTCTTTATTCAATTTACGCTGTCTACGCTAAATGGTACATTAGATGTGTAATAACAGAAAATCATTTAAAATAAGGATTACTTTTTAATATAATACAATTTATAATCATACATATGTTCATAAATACATATATGTATATATATGTATTGATATAAATGTATATATACATATATATACATATATGTACACATATAGTTATATAAATATACATGTAAATAAAAATTACATATACATGTACGTGTGTAAACATATACATATATGAATACATGTGTGTATATATATATACGTATATATTTGCATGTATATATATACATGCATAATTACATGTATCTATATATATATATTTATAGTAAAATATATACTGAACATATACACTTATTTGCATACATGTATAAACATATATGATTATATGTACATATGTACATATACGCATGTAATCATATAATTATATATGTATACATATATAATTATATGATTACATGCGTATATATGTATACCTATATATCATTAAATATATATATATATATATATATATATATATATATATATATATATATACATATATACATATAATAATATAAGTATATATATACGCATGTAATCATATACGTATGTATGTATACATCATTACAGGTATATATACACATGAATATATACACATGTATATATACACATGTGTATGTACACACACGTACATATGTATAAATACACACAAATATATATGTACATAAATACATGTATATGATCGAACTCATATATACTCATATATGATTAGATTTCTGTATATACATACATATATAATTACATGTGTATATATACATACATACATACATACATGTATAAATATATGTATATACATATGCATATCTACATTTATATATACACATGTACGAATATATATATATATATATATATAAATACATATACATTCATGCACACATGCACACACACGCACTCACTCACACACACACATATATATACATGTATGCATGCACATATATATATGAATATATGTGCATCCATTTATACACACACACACACACACATATATATATATGTATACATATAGAAATTAAGACTTTATATTGATTAAGTCTATATAGTACCAAATCTCAACTGTTTCCTTGCTGCAGCTCTCTTATAAGCTCTTTCCGATGTCTTAGCCTCTTGTAAAACGGAGATGCGAGATGAATAGACAGAGTGAATTGCAGTTTTGCATCTGTTAAAATGAAGACAGACATAGTGTTGATACTCTTGTTCAGTTGTTCCTAAACTTTTCGAGTCATTCCTCACTGTAGTCAATAAAATTACTAGTAATCCTGCCTTCATTTAAGTAAATTGCAACAAACATAAATTTCGAATAATTACTTTACCTTGCACGTAAACAGACAGCTTTATAACATGAATTCGTTCAATTACATAATTTTACTGCTGCTGCTATTTGTAACTCAGAGAAAGCATTATATATATATATATATATATATATATATATATATATATATATATATATATATATATATATATATATATATATATGTATGTATGTATTTATTTTACTGTAGTCCTCGTCTTGGTTCATTTCTTGGATACGTTTTGGTTGTTGTATCCTCTGGCCGTCTTAAAAAAAAACACAACAACATTTATCACCCGAAGGCGACCGGAGGGTACAACGGCCAAAACGCAATGTTCAGGAAATGAACTAAGACAAGGACGACAGGCTGAAAAAATATCTTATGATAATGCTTTGGCCAAAAGATTCTGACTGAAATTTTCAAAGAAAGCAAACAAAACTATTGAGGAAAAAGAAAAATAACTCTGCTATCGTAACTGGTGCACACCTCAATATAATCCCTTTACTCGTTTTTTGCTACTAGTTTTTAGATATGCAAGTCTATCAGAGAGAGAGAGAGAGAGAGAGAGAGAGAGAGAGAGAGAGAGAGAGAGAGAGAGAGGGGATGTGGACTTGTAAAAAGTAAATCATCCACCCATTTGTAACATCAGTGGTGTCGCAGGGTTATTTCACGAGAGTATTTACAATCATAATCTGCTTTCAGCTCGCTAGGCCCGTCGAAGCTTCACCCGAGGCCCTTATAACATATCTTTCTGGAACACCTCCCTTACCGTCTGTTGACAGCCTCACATGTTGCTTACTTGATTTTGCTTTTTTTTCAGCTGGGGTGATTGAGAGGTGGGTTCATGCCTTTCCCACGGGCATTTGTGCAAAGTGCATGCAGGGAGATCACCAAACAACACTGTGTATCAGGAAACAAACATGACTGAGAGATATCATAAATCCACAAATAGCAATGGGCTGGTCGTTGCAGGAAGATCATACAATCGCTGGACATCACGACTCACAACGTGGATTCCCAGAGATCATACGTAAAAAATGGCCTGTTAAAAAATAAGATATGACAGAGAGAGAGAGAGAGAGAGAGAGAGAGAGAGAGAGAGAGAGAGAGAGAGAGAGAGAGAGAGAGAGAGAGAGAGAGAGAGAGAGAGAGAGAGAGAGAGAGAGAGAGAGAGAGAGAGAGAGAGAGAGAGAGAGAGAGAGAGAGAGAGAGAGAGAGAGAGAGAGAATATCTTGAATCACTTTCATCTTGTGGAGCCTACTTTGAGCTTTTGACCTTATAAAAGTGAAGAAAATCTTCACGGGTGAGCTGAATAGAACAGAACTAACATTCAAAGAGCATTGTTAGCATGTCCAGAATGATTGGAATGCATTTTAACCCAAAACTTATTCAGACTGACGCCTTTGACCCATCTTTCGCTGAAGAGTAGTGTTTGTGTTCGATAGGAATATCATCCCGTAGCCATTGAAATTGATTCCCAGCTAAAGTCAAAGTGACTGAAGAATAGCACTGGAATCAATCAATAAGGGAGCTTTGATTTTCTACAATTGCATTAAAATTCCATCTTTCATGCGTCCCTTCAAGGGATGTAGTTTGGCAATGAATGTTTGTACATTACCTATACGGTTGATGATGTTGGCTCAGGGCCTTGTAGTTTTCAGATTAGCTCACTTAGGATTCCAAATATGTCAGTAAGGTAAGCCACATGAACTTGAAAGATTGAGGCCCATCGTGGCGATTACTTCTTCTGAATTCTGGTTGCACAAAAAGGTCCTCACTTTTTCACTAGGCTCAATAAATCGAGAAAGCGCGTTTCCTTTTGATAGCCAACGATAGTGTGAAACAACAGAACATTCATGAACCACGAGAAAGTCTTGCATTAAGACTTGAGGCTTTGATAAATTTAGCAATTTCACCGTGACCTCTAAATAAGGACGCAAAGCTGCCAGTAATGTCTTTGAGCCGAGGGCTTTCCACTGGATCATGCAGTACAAATACTGTAGTATTCTTATACTTAACAAGCCCCAAGAATCTATTATGGTAACCCTGACACGCGAATAGGCAAGGGAATTCAAATACAGCGTACATACCCCCACCACATGGGGCGACCCACCCCGGTCGAAGACAACTCTAGTGCTTATGTTCTAGTGAAAGAAATAGCATTTTGTAATCCACTGGAATAAATCAAGAAGCTCTTCAGGAAAAGAGGAGCATTACACTCAGACATAGATAATGCAAGTCAGAACACAATGACATAAAAACAGACGAACGACGTGAAAGAACGAGATAAAAAGCTTAAATAAATTAGAAAAACGACTGTGCATCTAATTGTCCTATGTTTATGTAAAAACAAATGTATGATTAGAAATCCCAAATCATTTTACAGAGCGGAAGAAGATAATGGATTAACCAAGATAATGTATTAACCAGAGCCTAAGCTGACTTGATCATTTCTGATAGATATAAAATACGTCAGGTAATGCATACTATATATTCCTGCTAATGCATACTTATACTTGTGAAGATTTCTATGTTCGTCTTCTCCTCTCAAACCGTACATCACAGCCGTGTACGATTGTTCAAGGGGTCCCTAATATGTGTAGGATTAGACCGTGAATAATAAATGGTTGATTTGTGACATTTCTTAAGCTTTTTAGGTAGGGGTCGTATTTACAGCATGATTATAATGCTGAACTGCCCCACCCCAGTTTGTGTCTCGATTGAAGAACGTCGTGATATTATTTTAGAATTCCTGACCGTTCACACTTATTCTTTGAATTATTCCTTTTGATATGACTCAATTCAGACGACTCTATTTTGTAAATGTTTTTCTCTTAAAGGTGTCAAATTATGAAATTATTTTTCGTTTTTAGTTGAGGTGTTGTCAAAATCGCAGGGTTTATTCTAGTTTTTATTGGTTGAAATTGAGAGGGATCTTTTTCCACTTTCAGGGATCAAAATCAAGAGGAATTATAAACACCCAAATTAATTCCCACAAAATTCTATGAATCTTTAAAAAAAAATTTCCTCCTGTACAGGAACCAAAAACAAAAACAAATCCATAAGATGTATAACCTACTGTATGGACTTCAATTATGCTTCTGCTGTTTGTTTACGTCAAAGATATGTGAATGCAGCTTTGTATGCATATTTCTTAATCAATATCAGACCTTTCACTTTTCTCCAATTTTAGAGGTCAATTTTTTTTCTACTCTTACTTGTCGAAATGGGGGAATTTCTTTCAATTTCAGGTGCCAAACTTGAGGGGTATTTTTCATACATTTAGGGGGCTAATTCAAGGAAAGACTTTTTTCTTTATATCCAGAGGTCGGAACCTAAGAAAATAATTTTTGCTTGCAGGGGTCAATTTTTTTTCTTTACGAATCAAAATCAAGAAAGAATACTTTTCAGCTCCAAGGATCAAAATCGAGGGTAACTTTTTCCGCGTTAAGAGTGTCGAAATCGAGGGAGATTCTTTTGCATTCAGATGTCAGATCTGACAGGGAATTTTTCACGTTTAAGAATCAGCATCTACGAAAGATTTTTTCACTTACACGAATCAAAACTTTAAAAAAAAAATTTTTTTTTCACTTCTCGGGGTATAACTCGATTGGGGTATTTATCCTTTTCGTTTAAGTGGTCAGGGGAAGATTTTATTTGGGGAGGATTCAAAAGCAAAAGGAAAATCATTTTGTTCACTTTCAGGGATGAAAATTGTGGTGGGGAACTATCATTCTCTTTTTTAGAGGTGAAAATAGAGGGGTAACTTTCACCTCTTCTAGGGTTCAGAAGCGAGGGTGAAACAGTGTTTTTATATTCGTAGTTATTTTCCCTGGAGCAACGCTAGGTATTATTGTTAGTTTGAAATGTGCGAATTATTAGTTAGAACGTTTTATGCTGCCCTTGGCGGAAATCTGAATCCTTAACAACAAAAGGAAATCATGTTCTTTTACATATTTCTTCTTAGACAGTACATTGCAGCCGGCGATAATCATTGGAAGATTTTTTACGCTATCTACATACGAAAAAGTAGCTGTTACTGAAAAATATTCTGAAGTACTTGTCCGTTAGTTTGACCGGGCTTCTAGGTGCACATTAGTGTTTTTTCCAATTTGGAGCCTGTATAAGAAAGTTCATTTTTGAAATTATTTGAATATTGTCTGAAAACATCTTCCAGGTTTACACAGCGCTTAGTAAACAAAAAAGTGTTTTTTTTTAGCCTTTTGAATGATCTAACGTGGCTAAACAAAGCTATTCAAATCCAAAATTGTCCCCTGGAGACTTCCAATGGCCTTGGTGGTCAGCATAACGTATCTTTTTCTCACCTAATTAACGCAACATACCAATCTGAATGTTATTGATTGGGTGTGATACAGGTCATAAAGGTAACAGATTAATTTTACTGTCAATAATCTCCAGTAACCGTATTATACTTTATCTTCACTGCCATTTGTGGGATCAAAGAGCATTTTGGACATCATGTCAAACTCGGTATTTGACCTCATTTTACAAGAAGTGACCTGCTGAGTTCTCTGGTGACCTCAAGTAACGTCAGAGGTCAAGCACATATAGCCCAAGAAAATCAGGTCAATCAGACTTGTTTAAGCATAGTCACAGCACACACACACACATCTACACGCACACACATCTACACGCACACATACACACAATATCAGTATATTCACGTATTCAATGGTATTTATTTACCGACCACAAGATAAGATATTTGCCTTGCTTAGCTCAAACGAAGGCTTTAAATGCAAAATCCCCCCATCATGATAGAACCTAGTCATCGCTTTATACCGGGCGCTTTCAAGCTGAGGGGGTTAAACTTCTCTGGAGTTTCTGGTAGATTAGGTTGTAACACAATCATTTTCGAAGGTGTTCAACTCGTGGTGATATATTGCAAGGATTTCCGTTCTGATATTATGCATTGTACTACTACGTATAAAAATACCTTTTCTCGAGCAAACAATTAACATTCGTGTGATATAGTATAATAATTTGATGGATCTACTTCATATTTTCCTGTCGTTGTTTTATGTTCGTATGCTTATATTTTCAATTTGCTTGCTTTGATTTTTAATTTGTTTGCTCAACCTTTTAACTTACTCGCTCTAATATTTGATTTGCTTGCTTTAATTTTGAACTTGCTCGAGAAAAGTTATACTCTGTTGTTAAACTTAGGATTGACAAATGATGTGAAAATGTTTTGACATGTGATAATATTGAATTATCGAATAACGTCTTCACCCTCGTTATAATTTCTGAGTCGAAATTGTGAACTTCTTAATGTCGGTCAATGGACGTAGGCGAAATATATATAACCGGGATCTCTTCAGTCTTCATTATTACCGATTGTAGCCTAGAGGGATTCGCGATGTCTATAAAGCAATAGATTAATATTAGCGGGTCAAAAGCAATAGATTTTAGATTAAACATTGCTCAAGAATGAGAACCAGAATGTATTCATATTAATTCAGTAAGCCTTTGCAATATACACAAGTGAGTTTTTATAAGTTATAGAAACTTAAAGATTATTAAATCTCAAGTACGTATGAAGAAGCAGCGAGACCAGGAAGAATGAAAATGAATTAAATGATAACTGCTGCAGGGGCTAACTCCATTCCAACTTCCATTCCCACAGAAGATGATTACTGCAACTGTTGTATTGTATGTAAGCCGACAGATGAAATTATAAAGATATATATTTCTTGTATGAATCTATTTATTTAATAGAATGAAATAGGCCTGCGCGTATCCTCATGATGCATTATCGTAAATATATGAGACTTGTCAATTTAGCTCGACTGGCAATTAGTTGTTGGTGGTGAGTTCAAATCACGATAAGGGCGTGCATATTTCATACATCGGTTTACACCCCACATTTTTATTAGGATTGGCCTTTCTCTTGTTACGGTATGAAAACAGAGTCAACTCGAGACTTTACACAGGAGTTTAATTAAATGCTTGTTTACTGTTGAGTTCTGTCTTTCCTCATTAGGTGCTTCATTAATGAATCTGGGTCTGTATTGAGGAAGTCCGCTTTTGACACAAATCCCCATGCTTGAGCATCGTTGGACGATTGTTAGTACAAAATACTTGCAAGCAAATGAGTTCATTCCCAACTTAGTGCAATCCACTTTAATCACCCCCCTCAGACTGGTTCATGTGTGGGGGTGTTTAATTGCCAAAACTAAGGAGGAGAATCTTCGGTTTACAACACGTTCCAAGCTGCCATTCTCCCGCTGCCAGCGGATTTAAAAGTAATTTTTGACATTGAATACACCTGCGTCAGGAGTTATAATACTCTTTACGACGACTTGCCCGGTTTGAAATGATTAGAAAAAAAAAAGAGCGAATACTTTATTCAAAATCTTTGCGGTGATCTTGTGGGTAAATCGAGCAGAGGTTTGGATCGGAAAAAAGGACTTCTGCTGGATTATATCACTTTTTTATCCATAGAATTCCTCCCCTCACTTGGAAGACACAACCCCCCGCCCCCCAAAAAACCAAACTCTGTAAAACAAAAATGTGACCTTGATTTTAAGTACATTATTTTCTTCCAAGTGATTCTCTGGAAGCGTTCTAACCAGGTTTAAGTTTGTCACTATTTTCATTTAACTCGCATTTTCTCATCCATTATTGGAAACTGTAAACCAAAACTGGCAACATAGGTTTTGTTTCAGTTTTTAAGTTGGTTTGCCTGACCGGCTGGCTATGTATGCATCACGTGTACAGGCCAAACCAATTGAGCTTGAAGGCTGAAAATTTTAACATTTACTTTTAGTATGTCTAGAAAAATTGAAAAAAAAATTGCCCTCGAATATATATATATTTAGGGCGGGAAGGTTAAATTTGCAATTTAGGTTTGTGCTAAATTGGTCATTTAGTTCGTATTCTGTTGCACTCAAGCTTCTCCAACAGGCAAGAGAATTAACTTATTCAGTGAGTCCGTTTCTTTCCTCGTTGATCATCCCAGACAGAGTGCTGCCAAACGACGTTGGTCAAGTGACGGTTTCTATTGTGACCTGTTTCCATTCTATTTTTGTGAATTGCAGGCGACAAATTCAGTTATGGATTCTGTCATGTACTTTTGATTAAATCAATGATTCAACAGTAGAAGAGTCCCTGCCACACGATAAGCCGAGTCGGTATTGATGGCCGTTGTATAAAGCTCCATGTTCTGCCTCCCAACTCCTACCATTAATTAAATTAGACTGCCATCCTGAGTGGAAAAAATGCTGCACTAAACGAATTTCAATTCTGAGACAGCGCCCGATGAAAAGTCTTTTTATTTCAATTATTCTGATTACGTTTTTTAATCTAGTTTTTGAACATTTAATTTTGTTCTGAATCTACCGCTTCCTTTTCTTTCTTTCTTTCTTCCTTTCTTTCTTTCTTTCTTTCTTTCTCTCTTTCTGCGATGATATTTGCTTCATATGTTTTGATATTTCTATCTTCTTCAAACATTTTTATTTTTGAATTTCGCACTTTGAAATAAAACGTTTCTTGACTAATGGAATTTAAAAATAGCCGAGAGATAAACATTAGGAAATATTCAAACGTATTGAAGTGATGTATCTCACGATATTTACACGAAAGGAGGAAAATCCTCGGAATTTGTTAACGCCTTTTATAAGCAAGTCGCACAGTAGAATGTTTACGTATGGATCACTCCCCGACACCACTGCTTAGATCAGAGCGTAGTATCAGTGTGCACGAAAAATACATATGAAAACTCTTTGCGTTTTGTATACGCGGATTCTGAAAATAAATAGCCCCAGTTTATCACAGAAAGACACAGGAAGATAGGAAATACTCATTGGGAAGAAGGAGAAACTAAGTGATTTATGGATAAACGAAGGGAGAGAGATGGAACTAATAAGGAAGATACCGAAAGAAAATGATACTTACTAATATAAGCATAACGAATTGAAGTAAAAGAATAGTTGAGAACTAAATAACAATTAGATAAGATATGAGCGGAGAGATGTATATCTGCTTTTTTATGAATGGAATGATCAAATAAGCATAACATATTTTGCAATAAAAGATTGTATTGATCGGTCGGTCTGTACATTGTCTGCTCGGGTAATTGGAGTGGAAGTATCCCTTTGGTGGACTTGCATCCTGTCAATGGGTGGCCAGAAAAAGCTTGTGGATATACAGTCCCGGTCTCAACTAGACTTGAGATCTGCAAGGATCAGTAAACTTGGGCATGCAGCAGAAACTGGAACTCCATCACCGGTCGTTCGTATTTTCTTGTCTTTTTTTGTGTTTTACGTGTATAATTCTAGGACAATAATATCCAGGCAATGAGCACAAGCACTAACATTTAGTGATTCTATGATGATAGTACAAGTACAGGTAAGTATTCATTTTACCAGAGAAGGAGTAATCCAAAGCCAACATCTTCAAGAGAGCTGCAATTAGGGAAGGGGATCGGGCTCAGGAGAACAAAGCAGAGTTGGCTTTCTTACTAATAAACATTAAAAGACAAGGTTGCAGGAACCAAAGCTGTTTAAGATCGCGTTGCCAGTGTCACCGCACAACTCTAAAAGAGGTATACACTAAACATCATTTAAGTCTACGCTCACACTCCACTGTCAACCAAGGGAGAGACAGACAATTTGTACGAACTCCATACTTAAAAAAAGAAAAGAAAGGAAAACAAACAAACAAACAAACAAACAAAAAAAAAAAACAAACCCAAAAATATTTCAACATCATTGTGGGAGACTTCAACGCTCAGGTGGGACAAAGACATAAAGGTTGGATCGGCTAGTTCGGATACGAGACACAGAACGACAAGTGTGAAAATCTTGAAAATTTTTCAACAGTGAACAGATTCAAAATCATGAACACTTTCTTCAAGAAAAATCAAAGACAAGAGCAACACAGTCAAAGATAACCAGGTCTCAAGTCAAGTCAATGTGAGAAGAGACCACAGAGTGGTAAGATGTAAAATCCAAACTTATACGAACGAAGAACGTAGGAAAATGATCCACGCTAAAGTGCAACCACTGAACGTACAATACAAAATCACCCAACCCTTCAAGCTCAAATTAAGAAAAATTGTCACCAATATGTTACAACTAGAGAGCAAAAAAATCATCAGTTAAATCTCAGATGAGACCAAGAATCTTGTAAAAAACGTAAGAATTTCAAATCACCGGTAACAACAAGAGAAAAATTGAACTGAACCATCCAAAAGAAATGAAGAGAAGATTAAAGAAGCACATCAACAGTCATTGAAGTTATTATAGAAAAAGGAAGCTAACCACCCAATTCAACAGGCTTCAAACGAAGATTGGAGCACTGCAATCATAATGCTTTTAGACAAAACAAGGAACTACTACAGGCCAATAAGCCAAGTCAACTGGATCTAAAAACCTGCAAAGTGATCAACAACCGAATTACCAAAAACTCTAGATGAAAAACAATTACGGGAACAAACTGGCTTCAGAAGAAGCTACCAAACCATTGACCACCTCCATTCGGTAAATCAACTAAAAGAGAAGGCAGCGCAATAAAAATGCCATTCGTTATAGCATTTGTAGATTTCAAGAATGCCTTCGACTTAATAAAAATCCCCAACGTTATTGATGCTATCGTTCAACAAGACCCAGTATGTCAGAGTATTGCAACATATCTACAGACACAGCACTTCTTTCATCGGGCTACATAAAGACTCGGATCCTTTCTGAATCAAGAAAGGGTAAGACAGGGATACACTAGCTCGCTCAGACTCTTCATAGTTTACCTCGAGATGATCTTCCGGTACCTAGACTGGAAAGATGAAAGAATCGAAATAGACGGCAAATACCTTAGCAACGTCAGATTTGCAGACGGCATTGTCCTTTTTGCTGCAGATCTTCATGACGACCGGATGATGCTGGACACACTGAATAAACAAAGTTGTACCCATATAGAAAAACAAACGTCATGTACAGCGAATATGTTGAAGATAAAGACACAATAATCAAAATTGAAGACGCAAAACTGAAAAAAAAATAGATCACTCCATCTACTTAGTGCAACGAATCTTGATGAAATCTTCAAAAGTAAAGAAATCAAGCAAAGATGAACTTGATTGGCAAGCTTTCGGCAGAGCAAGTTCAACCTTAAAAAACAGAAAAATTCTACGTCCTAAAATGAAGGGTATACAACCAATACAGCCTCCCGATAGTTGCCTGTGGAGCCGAAAGATGGAACCTAACCAAAAGACTGACCTTCAAACTGAGAACTATGCAAGGTGCACAAGAAGGTACCATGCTGAAACTAGAGGTATATTAGAGGAAAGACAGGGGTCCAAGATATCATAGAATCAATGAGAAAATTTAAATGGCAATGAGCTGGTCATGTTGCGAGAATATCAGACAAATGCTGAACATCACGAGTCACTGTGGATCCCCAGAGATCACATGCGAAGCTGGGGCCGACAAAATATAAGATTGCATGACGGACTAGATAAGAACAGAAAGTACTTACTTTGTGTCGCCCGTGAAAGAGAACTCTACCGAATCTTGGGAAAGGTCAATGTCCAATGACGGACGCTAAAAGGCTGATTACGAATAATGAGTGATAGGTTTAGGAAGACAATAGTGACCAGAGGAAATTAAAATACAACGACACTACTCACACCGTAGGTCAGAAAGAATGGGAGGGCGGCAAGAAGAGAAAAAGAAGAAAGGAAGAAAGAAAGGAAAGGAAAAAAGAAACGAAGGTAAGAAAACAGAGAGAAAGGAGGAGAGTAAGTAGGATGAAAATAAGGTACATTCGAAAAAAAGAAGGAAGGAAAAGAAGGCAGGAAGGAAGAAGAGGTGGGAAAGGAAAGAGGAAAAAAGAAAAAAAGATGAAAATGGGAAATAGCCGATGTAAGAGTATAAAAAATGCCGACAAAGTTAACGCATCCATAAAAAAAGTGAAGAAATCATACATATGTACGTATACAATTATCAAATCAAACGGGAAGAAATTTGCCACTCGAAACATTATTGGGGAAGGGGTGCAGCAAATTCACGAATAATCAAAACACATCAATTACAAATCTGAAATACAATGTTAACGATACACTTTCAATGTTGCCAAGTATTTGTCCTTCGGCTAAAACTGTCTTTAAAATGGTGAAAAATCGGATAACTATTCTATGTTCAATCAATTTTTCTGTTAAAAATCTTATACGTACATAAATATCTATTTAAAGCACATTCATCAAAAAAAAAAAAAAAAAGAGAGAAGATAATTTGAGAACAAATAATTAATAAAAATTGAACATTTACTTATACAACTTAGATTTAATCTGTTATCAAACATTTTCTATCGGCTAAGAGATGTAGCCAAAAATGGCCAATTCGGCAACCCTACTTTATGACATTTTGTTGGTAAGCAAGAATAATTTGTCACCCGGTAACTCCCTGGATGTCATAAATTATTCAATGAACTGTATTGTAATGCGTTTATGAATGTTTATTTTCATCTGTGAACATACTTGAATTACATTTTAGACGGAAAAATACTTAGGGACGCATCTCCAGATCGTAATGTCGGTCAGTGGAAATATTTCTAATGATTTCATCTTTTTGGGAAATACTTTATTTTTATTCTATTTTTGAATTGCAGATTTCGTGAAATAAAAAAAAAAAGTTTAAACCAGTCATCAGTCTGGCGTCGGATTGTTTAAACTACCGATAAATGTAAATATTGACTTCCAAATGGCCCAAATCAATGTTTTGATGTTTCGTTATTTTTTAAATAAAAAAATTAACTTTTTCTTCTTTCCAGCAAAAAAAAAAAAAAAAAAATTGTAACATTTTAAATATGTTTTTAAAGTAAGGTTTCAGATATTTTCTAGAAGTTGAGAGCTTCATATAATTATAGATTTGAATATTATATTACGTTAGAGGCAATTAAAGACTTATTCAGTGTGGTTCAGAGAAAAGCTAATTTTTGTACCTCTCAATATTAGAAGTCAGCAACGATTTTTGTATTTACATATTTTATGACTTACCCGATGGGAAAAAACCCTGATATTTCAAAGCGGCCCGGGTGGGAAAAAAGACGAGAAAAGACAAACAGAAATTACGAAGTCAATATGGCTATAAAAAGCCAAATTTGTGAAAATTCGGCTTAAAAAAACTATCTTGCCAGGCGTGAGTTGGAAGCAAACAAAACATTTCCCCTGAGTGTGACAATCTTTGAAAGGTGACTTTCAAAGTAGTCAGACCCTTTCTGAGAAGTGTTAGGTTTCACTTGAGATAATCACTAGTTTTTAAAGCAAACTTACAACTACTAAAAAAAAAAGAAGATTTATTGTATCGATGTATATTGAAACTTGACGTCAAAAATAAAAAAATCCCAATTCGAATCCAGTTGATACTGTTGCAAGCTTGTTCTTCACCAGATGCCACGTGCATGCTCCGTTATGCTATACGAAAGTGAGATTAGTAAATACCAATGAGGCAGAAATGGATAGATGTGAAAATGTTGCATATTATAAGATAAATTAGCATGCGTACATATATAAATGCCCATGTGTAAACACGACTCCTGCTCGATTTCAAACAAGATTTTCTCTTTCAAAAACCTCGTTTAGACAGCACTATGGAACTGAAACATGGAACCTATCCAAGAGACATATTTGCAAATTGAGAATCATGCAACATGCACATGAAAGAATTATGCTCTACCTCACATGGAGGGACCACAAGACAGCACAATACACCCTGGAGAAGACAGGAGTCAGGGACATTATATGAAACGGCCCTGAAAGATTCCTGCATCTAAAACGCTACGTTTCCCACATCGCATTTTACCCAAAGGACATGCGAAATTCGGTTAAAGCTGACGCCTCTTCTCTAAGAGATGCAAACACTCCCGCTGACTGCAAGGACCAGAGGCTAACTGCTATCCACCCCAACCTTCTGCTCGGAAATCTGTTCCTATGGCTCTCTAAATGCGTAATATTTCTATCTATTTCTCTCTAAATTCATGAGTTGATATTTACACTCATACACACACGCACACACTCTTGCTTCCACATATGTCTGTGTGTCACTTATAAGAAATAGACACACATACGTTCAAACACCTTTCTGTTCTTTTATAACCCGTATCACCCTCATACTCTTCCACCAGAGCGAAATGCGACACAAGGTCAGGGCTTTACGTAGGGTAAATAGGAGCAACCCATCAAAAATAGCTCCAGCCGACGCGACTTTGTTTGCTAAACAAACGTGGTTGCTAAAGCAACTGCAGGCATGAAAGCGTTGGGACGAGCCCGAACTGTCCCTTTAAATGCAATGGAAAGTGCTGTTCTGGGGCGTACTAATTCCCTGCAGCTGGGTCCAGTAATGTGTCAGTATCAGTTGCCTCAGTCTATGCCGTGGAACAGATACTACACTCTAATCCATGCCGAATAAGCCGCAAAAATATGAGCAGCTGTTCTTCACTCCTCGTTGTTGTCATCTTCCCAAGGGAAAGGGATGGGCACAGAACAACACACATACACAGCCATTTTATCATAGGCACGTGCACATATATTTCTGACGTACAATATCATTCTCGATTTGCAGACTTTGTGCCTAACATGCACCTATTTCGTGGTATTTCATTCTCCAGCCTTCATACTTTTTATTGACAAATTGACGGTGCAGACTACTGAAAAATACTCTAGCTTGCAATTGGCACTTAGAAAACAACCCAAAAGCCAAAATAATGTTCGTCACGTAATCAACGCAAAATCGTCATCGGACCATTCATATATGAGGTGACTGTTTGTCTCCGGGCTTATATAAGCAATTGTTAACAGACATTTTAAAAAAGAGACGTGTTTCCGCCAAATTCGTACATTGTTCGCTTACAAAGAATAAAAAATCAAAACGAAAAAACTAAAAGAAAAACAACCGGTGATGAGTCTGTAATTCCGGTTATTTTTGGGCGCCAACTCTTGTATTTGGCTCGAGTTAGGAAATGGCGTAGTATCAATATCCTTTTCTTCATCAAAAGAGAATTTCACAGAGACAGAACTGGTTATTACAGGCGCCAGAGGCAAAGTCACTAAGATGGATTATGATTTTGATTGCTATCATTTGCAAACTGATTTAAGCTGATAAGAAAGGCTTTGGATAAATATCTATAATAATTGGATATCGTAGCAGTCAATGATTGAGTTGGTCTGTTTGAAAAATTAATATCTGAAACTTAGCTTTAATGTGGATTTGAATAACGACTACTGGTTATTAATTTTCTGTTCTTCTTTTATCGAAACTCCCAGATCGTCATTATTCGATCGTTATGTAAACAGCACGGATGTGAGATAAAGAATAATCCTCGAACAGAAAGCAAAATAAGGATAAAAGAAATACTAGCCGAAAATGAATTATAATTGACAACGTAAACATACAAGATGGAAATGTGTGGCGCTCGGCGTTCGACGAAGTGAAGGTAATCGTATGGCTAAATTTGAAAATTTTTTTTGTCTCTCCGTAACCTGGAAGGTCGGGCTTCTAATGATAAGGGATGCAAGTGCAAATTCGGTTCTTTATTTCTGTTAGGTGCTGTTTACTTAAAGTTGTAGAGTGACGATCTGCGAGTTGCGATAAAAAGCAAGTGGAATTAGGATAAAATAAATATGAGAAGAAAAATGAAAAGTGAGCTTTCCTTGGTTCTCTGTCTGTGAACCATAGTTTATTCCACTGAGAGGTAACACCTTTGCTGATAGTAATTACCTTCTACCAACTATTTCAAATCATGGACTCTTCCAATGAAACGTATTTTTAGTTTCTCTTACCCATAAAATAATCTGATAGAATTCAAAATATATCTTCCCCACTCTCCGAAAATTCACGTTACGCCACATTCTCGCTTTTTTGAAACGGGACGGAAAGCAAATATAGGATTCAAAGCCATTAAAGAGGCAGCGCATACCTTCTCCATCTTTTTACAACCCAGTTCCCTGGTCTACTTCAATGACGTCCAATGACACAGCCTGACATACTGTCCAAAGCGTATTTTCTTTTTTGCTCTAAGGATACTTCAAATGTTTCCTGTACCTTTTAACGGTAACTGCTCCTCGCTTTACGCGATTTCAGCTTACAAAAAGCTTTAATTGGAACGCTCTACATTTGGATGATGGGTAAACTTGAATATCCGAGATTTTTTCCACGGGGATTAGCAAATCAATTCATCATTTTGAACTATCCCAGTTCTTGTATGTTGATAGAATAAAAAAAAGAAGAGAATAATTGAACTACGAGTGTATGAATAGAGACAAAAGCAAGAATATTCGTGTAGGAATAAATGAAGAAGATTTAAAGGCCAAATGACTGACTTGTTTCTAGAAAATCAATACTCTCTCCAAGTTAAAGATAACAGTTGAAGCAGGATGTTGAAAGACAAGAATGCGTGTATATCAAGGCATAAATAGTGCACTAATAAAAGCTTGTGTTACCTGAAGTTATTAACTCTGATACACATCTGAAGCGTCTGACGTACGAAACAGAGAAAGTATAAATTCAATTTTTAAGTATTGTAGTATCGTGGCAAGTAGTAATCATAATTGTATTGCCGAGTAACATTTCGTCTGCAGTGCACTCCCACTTTGTAATTCGTAATGACAAGCGGAGAGAGAGAGAGAGAGAGAGAGAGAGAGAGAGAGAGAGAGAGAGAGAGAGAGAGAGGAGGGGTGAGTGGTAGTGACAGAACGAGAGCCAGTCCGAAGGAATGGATAGAATGATGTGGGGCGGGAGGGAGCGACAAGCTGCGGGGGGGGGGGCAGCTGGGGCAGAGGAAAAATACCAGCATATCTCAGCGGGAATAAGAAACCAGAAGTTGAGACACGCAATTTTCATATCCGTTTTATGACAAGAGGGTATCTGACAAGCGAATGTGGAGAAAGAGAGGCTGTATCTATCCTAAAATTAAAGCCACTGAATAATAATAGTATTAAGTCGATGAAATAAATTCAATAATGATAAATGTTGGCAATGGATAAATATTCCTGTCGTGATGGAAAATGCTAAACATGATAACAGAGGTGTTCCTAGGGCTGGTATCATCCGGTGCAGTAACTTCCAGAACTTGTCCTCTTATCAGGATATCTAGAATTTTGGTGATCTTTTTTTTGTACAACTTTATACGTACCCCAAAAGATACACTGAATTTCCTTTTTGCAAAAAATCTGATGGAAATCATTTTCCATATATGCTCCTGCCTAGAAAGATTTATTCCCAGAAGGTTAAAAGTTATAAGACAAAAAATCACACTGTATAACTATATATTAGTAGGAGTTTTCCTTTCTTTTCAATACATTGATAAGAAACACAGATATACTCATCACTAATTCCAAAAATTGTTACTTAGTTTTCTTTGTCTTTGGCTGCACTACGCAAATTGTCTCAATAACACCAAAACAGTTAAAAAATCAAATAGTCTTTTTAGCTAATACTGGGTATTGACAGTTAAAAACAAATTTTCGGTACACTTCGAAAGATATGAAAATAGTACCTGTTGGTACCTGTTGACCATAGTTTTACCATGAATTATTGGGTCAAATGCAGATTTTCTGTTCAAAATAGCAATGATGAGATATCTACTTCTTATAAAATGCTGAAGTTGCAAACTTAAATCCATATTCACAAATTTTAGTAGTAGTTACGTGGGAAATCATATTCTTATCACCTACCAAAAATCATTTCCCGTCCCAGGTTGCAATGGAATATGAAGAAATGCAGTTGTAAGCAGTTTTTCAGAGAAAGATTAACATTATGAATAGGAAACAATAATCAGTTTGGGATCTAATGTTATTTTTTTCCTCAAATTACGGAGCAATAAGTGTCTTTGTATCTTTTGAGGCACCATGCAGTGAACCCTCACTCTAACGAACCTCGATAAAACGAATTTCGGTTCTGACGAGCACGTGGACCATATAGAACTTTCTTTTCATTTACCGAACGAAGCTTGATAAATTTAGCCTACACGTGGACCGTGACTAACTCGACATTATGCCAATGTTTAGTCCAACCTACACTTTGATTTTGAAATAAATGCTGCAAAAGGCTAGACCACATAACGAGAATAGTACCAAAAACTTTCATCTTATTATTATCCGAACGATGTGAGGTAGGATCAATGTGTAGTATCTGTTCTTCTCACCTCGACAAAACATTGTATCTAATTCCAATTACCAATCTTAAGCATTATTGTTGTTTTATTTCAATTGTTCACTACATCAATTTAAAAGTTTATCTCACTCATTAAAAGTAATTTGATTTCACTAAATCATTTCTAATTATAACTCTTCATTCTCTTTTTGACTTATTTTCAACTCGTTAATTATTGCAAATTTTCTCATTAGAAAAAAATATTGCGTCTTTTGTATTTCTATAATCAAGTTATTGTGTCTTTGGTATGAAAATTATTGTTTTAATAGTTTTATAAAATTTGATAAAAACATTAAGAATTGAAACAAATCAAATTAAATTAAAATATACGAAGAAAAAAACTGAAAAAGAACTATAAGAACGTTTAAAGTTGAAAACGGGAGGTTGATATTGTGTGAAGAACAGATTCTACACTTTGATCCGAATTTTTCTTCCTTCACCATGTGAGGAAGATGTGACACAGGATCGGTTTAATGTGGGGTTCCGTTCGGAAAGCTTGAAAAGATTGCTCCAGTACCCGCAACTCGTATTGCAAAGGCGTCAAAGCAAGCCTGACCCTTGCTTCTAAGTGCAATGAGAAGAAGTTGACACATGGCTTACTGATCCCCCGAGACTGGGAAGAGTTATTTTGGGGGCCACAGAACGAATCCCATCCTTTTTGCGATTAGCAATACCGAGGCTCAGTAAGCTACCATTGGCCATTGTATTGTACCATCACAAATCTACCAAAGGATTCACTGCAAGCAGAAACTACTCTTTGATCTTCGTATTTACTCGCTTCCTCACAAAAGATAGACGTGACACAAGGTCGATTATAATGTGGAGTTCCGCTTACGGTAAATCTGCAAAAATTGCCCCAATCTCTGCATCTAGTGTTGCAAAGGCGTTAGGGCAAGTCCGACCCATCCCTCCGAATGCAATGGGACTGTACTGTCCCGGAGCGCACTGCTCCCCCGAGACTGGACCGAGTAATTTTTTGAGGCCACAGGACGAATCCTACACCACTCGCGCTTAGCAATACCGAACCTCAGTAAGACAAAGTATTGGACTGGTGCAAAACCGAAGCTAGTTTTGCGAACAGATACTACACTTTGAACTAAATGCCGCAGAAGGATACTACCAAGAACACTCATCTTGTCACTAATCACTGAACTATGTAAGGTAGGGTTGAAAATAGAATGAGGAGCAACCGAACTGCCGTTGGATTTAACATACGATGTACGTTAAATGCAGTAAAATATCGAACTAATTTAATTTGTACCAAACGCATCCTACTTTCAAACTTGCCCCTTTTTTCTCACCAACACTTAACTACAATTTTGACCATTTCACTGATAAAATGTCCTGTTTTAACCAATATAACCTTGAGTGAAAGTTTGAAGAATCCTCAAATCCTTAATCTCAAGCTCCGTGGAGAACTAACCAAATTATGACACCCCGCTTCAGAATTAAAGTCAAATAAATAAATCTTAATCTATCATATTAAAAAAAACACTATTCATTAAAAGATAAAAAAAATATTTGGCAGTCATCATGGTGTCCCCATTCCGATGGTGTCACCTAGGGTGGGTCGCTCCTCCTCGATAAGTCACTGTATGAAATGATTTTGGGTGATAAAGAGTAATTATTAGAAACCAAGTACATGACCTGTGATATCATGAGTAGGATTTATCAAAGAAATATATCAAAACTTCCATTTACTCGAATGATTGCACTCATAGTAATACGGCAAATCTTGGTAATAAGCAAAAATGAAACAATTCCTGTTGTATTTCAGCATCGAATTTATTTGATCCCTGTTATTCATGGGAGAGCTTCTGACTTTTCTTATCACCGTCAACTTGCATTACCGCTACTCCATTGTCTTCTGCTTAGTCTTATCAATTTACTGCACCATGGTAGTTAGGAAAATGTTTCTGATCAAACGCCAAATTAAAATTTTTTTTAATCAAACATTTCTCTAAATAAAGGAAGAAGAAGATTGTCATTGTCAAGATTTATAGCAATCGTTACTAACAGAATATGTTGGATATATATATATATATATATATATATATATATATATATATATATATATATATATGTATATATATATATATATATATATATATATATATATATATATATATATATATATATAAGCATCTGCTGGTATAATACTCCACGGGATTATCTAAATATTTATGTGACGTTTGTCAAGGGAGATAATTAATGAATGCTGATTATAGAGTAGTCTTTACTTTTTTTGTAAATGCGTAAAAAATCAAGGGTCATTCTGGTGGAGCATAAGCGAAAAGCCGTGAGCATTATGATGTTTTTTTATTATTCAAGTACAAAGCAGTTGCAAACATATTCAATATTCAAATACTGCCATAAGATTTGATAGAATGGGTAAATTAGCATATATAATAAGACCTGCACCACCCATTATCAGTAGCAGCCATCAGCTCTTTTCCCTTCCTACCCTCTCGTTGAACCACCCGATTTTTCGTTTCTTCCCTCTTCCCACCATGTCTGTCACGCTTATAGTATTAGTATCAGCCATCACCCAATCGTATTGCACATTTTTGATAACCATCAGTAGAGCAACTGTTCATGGACTAGTTTATGATATTATTTTGGATTTTGAGATCAAGCCA
The DNA here is from genome assembly GCA_963457665.1 of Thysanoteuthis rhombus. Classification (NCBI taxonomy): domain Eukaryota; kingdom Metazoa; phylum Mollusca; class Cephalopoda; order Oegopsida; family Thysanoteuthidae; genus Thysanoteuthis; species Thysanoteuthis major. The sequence continues at coordinate 46,381,686 of OY735206.1, forward strand.
AATTACCCGATCCGAGGATGGACTCCGATCCGATGGTCGCTAACGTGGGACAAAAATTATCAGATCTTTGGTGTGGCTATTTTGGCAGACCTCAAGATGAAGATAAAAAAAAAAGAAGAGACGAAACTACTGCGAAGGAACAGGAGCATTAAGATTAGCATCAAGTTGATAATTAGTACGGTGAAACGTATTGAAGACCCGAGATAAAAGACTAGGGAAAACTGGTGATTTGGGAAAAGTTCAAGACTAGCTTACCAACGTCGTTTATACGAACGAAAAAGAAAATAACTTACCAGGCGAAATGATCCTTTCGTCATCTTCGAGTAATCCTGTTGGGACCCCACATACTTGTCCCAACATAGCTTCCACCATTCAAAACAGTCTGCAAAATTTATTTCGGGGTCACCATCAACTGTCTCCGGGAAAAGCGAGAAGTCGTGCAGAACCAAATCTGGACTTCGGTTGGGGCTAACAGATTGGTGGTAGTGGTGGTGTGTGTGTGTGTGGGGGTCACACAATACCAAAATTTCCTATGCGAGACGTGAAGAATGGGTATTGTGAATGTGACAGTCATACTAAATGGCGCCTCGAAATTGACTGAATAACATCACGGGAGATTGTCTATTCATGTATTCGGTAGTAAGGTCTAAGTTACATGAAGACAGCGGGACTGGTTCTTGGAATATTCAAAATGGTTGGTCTCTTCTTGGACTGATCTCGTATGCAGCCACTTCTGACGTTCATCATAATCACTCAAATGATATTGATAGATTTGATGACATATGCAGGACTTGAGATACACTAACATAAAAATGCTGGTTCAGCCTCATAGCTGAAATAGTTGCGTATTCCTAAATGCTACCAGTGGTCCGTGTTTTTGAGCCAACGATAAGAGCAAGAGCTTCAGATTTTCAAGCCAAAGAAGTGTTCTTCACTTGTACGATTGGTGCTGCACAATCTGAAAACTCTCATTTTCCTCATGTGGCCTTGTGATAAGCTCATCAAAATATCCATATCAGTAGAAATGACAATGACAACAATATGTGCCATTGACATCCAATAAGGAGAAAAGATCATGAGAAACCGAGAACGAATCAAGTACAAGAAGAGAATATTTAAAGCGTACATAACAAACGCCACAAATATAGCACTGAGCGATCTGGGAAATTAAAGGGTGAATCTATTGGTTAGTTCTGATCTGCCTGTGGAAAAGCTCTTGTATATCAAGAGATAAAGCAGCTTGTACGAATAACCAAGCTCCCCAGAGCGGAAGGGATGTGAGTTCAAATCTCACCGGGAGCTTATCCTTTATTTCCATTTCTTGCTATTTATCAATGGCAATAGATTGAATACCCGATTAGTTGCAATGAAAAAGCAACTGAGATTGAAATGATGAGAATACCAACCGGGAATTAATAATGACACGAAAATAAATCTTCCCAAAAGAAGCAATATTTACCTTTGCTGATGACAATGAAAGTTATCAAAATATAAACTTGGTAATCATCGGAGAGGTCAGTTAGAATAGTACTAAGAGCTATTGTAGTTTTAGTACTTAGCCGTTTATAAGGATTACGATACAAAATAATCGAGGAAGGGGGGATTGTAAGGGATGATCAATAAACCAATATTCTGACATTAGTAGTTATTAGCTTGATTTTCATCTAAAATTATCACTGTATTATGTTAGATCTATGTGACTGATATTCCCCAGTGAATTAAGTGCACTGACAAAGAAGGACGTTAGTTTGTTAGTCTATTATGCCATTAGTCTACATTAGTCATTCTCTACTGGGGCATATGCCAATGGGTCCATACGCTGACTTAATAATAAATGAAGTTCTGTCCGACTGTTCGTGTTGTATACTTATTTGACAAGAGGGGCCCTTGAACCTGATAAGAGCTCTTGAGCAGGCCGTTGCGAAAAAAAAAAAAAAAATAAAAAAAGGAAAGAAGGTTGGGGATGGCTAGACTTATTGATGTACCTGCGTATGTTCGATGTAGATATATAAACGTACGCTACATAGTATAAAAGCAGACAAATAATAAGGGACAAGAGGTTGAAATGGAAGTGAAAAAGGAGTAAAGGAAGAGAGAAGTGGAGGAAAAGAGTCTGAAGAAGAGAAATAATAAAATATTTCATGACTTTCTGTCAAAACAGAGCAAAGTAAATATTGATTGCGTAGGGCGTAATGATCGAGTACAGGCATATGTGGTCGACCGTACCTCACCGTCTATTGTAGAGAGACAGTTAAAATAAATCTTCAAGGAAAGCTTAAACCTGTAAAGATATCATACAGTGTAGAGATTTAATACAAACTTCGAGTGTTCAGAATAACTCTTTCAATCCAACGGTGGAGGTAAACGGGAAGAAGGGCTTTGATTGGTTGACGTTGTGGTGATGGTGGTAGGGTTGATGAGAGATATGTCTGAATTCACTCTGCGTGTAATGATATACTGTCTTACTGAAGCGGAAATAAATACTTAAGTAGTGAGTATAAAAAGAAAATCAAGAACAGAGATATAGATGAATGATCATATGATGTAGTTGATGTTGATTTTACACGCACATAAATGAACCGACCGCTGGAAATATTGAAAGAGTTGTGCCCAGATTTCAAGTTGCCTGCTTTTGTAGATACCATGTGACAACTGAAGAGCTTGATTCCCAATCGAATTAAAAATCGAATTCTTGATTTGAATAAAAAAAATCCATATATATATACATATATATATATATATATATATGAATTTTGTATATATATATATTCAAAACCACACTCTTTCGAGTAGATTAGAACTTAAGATAGATGAATAAAGTGTTACAAAGATATGACTGCATTGCAATCGACTGGTTTTATCTCTTCACATTAGGTTACCTTTTTAGAAAAACACGCTCACATTATATATATATATATATATATATATATATATATATATATATATATATATATATACTATTGTGTCATCCACAGACAGCTGTTTCGATGTATTACATCTGGATGGCATAATGGATAGTCCATAGCCACACTGAAGAGTTGTAATACAACGAAACAGCTGTCTGTGGATGATATAATAACATATGTATATGTATATATGGGAGAGAGATTGCGTATATGAGGATGTATGTATGAAGAATTTGAGATATTTTGGCCTTGTGCTACACTAGTGGCTCTCAAACAGGAGGCACCTTGTTCACAGGGGAGGGATTTCAGTCAAGAGGAGAACATAATGTGGGACACTTATATGATGGCAATTCAAAACGGGGAGGAATTGAGGATACCTGGGATCACAAGGGAAGGAATATGACCTTGGACTCTGAGAAACATTGCACTAGACAGAACTAGGCTTAAAAGTCAGAGTGAGATTTCGGTTATGTAGAGCATCATTTATAAAAATGATTATACGAGTGAGTGAGAGTGAGTGAGAGATCGAGTAAGTGTGTGTGAAAGAAAGAGTGAGTGAAATAGAGTGCGTGTGAAAGAGTGAGAAAGAGAGAGTGAGAGATGGAAAGATTTTGAATCGTCAAGTCTATAGCAAGAGACGAATCCGACAAGTTATCAATCTTAATGACATTAAAAAACTTGCATAAGTTAGTATGTTCCCATGATTATGAATATAAACTAATACATCATTGGAAATATGAAGATGCAATAGTAAGTTAGTATTCAGACACTTGTAAAAGGTTTATCTAATATCTCCACTGAAGAATTCTACCATAAATAAATAAAAGCGAAATATCCCCGTGTGAAAATTGAGATCTTGTTATGTAGATTTAAAGCAAAATAATAATAGAATTAGAGAAACTACATGACAATTTTCTGTAATGTACTAGCATTAGATTAAGAGAATCTCGCTTTACGAAGAAAAACTTATTAATCTAAAATTAGTTTTGCCTAGGGCTAAATGTAGAGATAGCCTACTTGCCTTTAGTAATTAGCATTCAATTTTTTTTCACCTGGTCTCGAACATAAATCACTGGCAACATGTAGGCATATGCATCACAGCCGCCACAAAAAGCTTCTTTTATAGTTATTAGCTAAGCTTACCTTCGTTTTGCCTTGTGACACAAGTGTGAAATACCCAATGGGGATCGAACCTATAAGGCTAGTAATAATCTTCAAGACTAACTTGCTAATCACTCCTCCTCACACCTTATTGATATAATGAGTATACTCTTAATGGTAGAATTCATTAACCAAAATGTGGTAATAGCAAAAGCAATATACTGAGCATATCAATCCAACAAATCTTTGATTGATAATGTCTTTTCAAATTTATAGACTTCGTATACTTGATAAATACTATCATTTAAGAAGATATCATGAATCGTGAAGCGAAGTGAATTTATTGTAGAGCCTCCAACATCCATTCAGTCTAAAGATGCATGTTCGAAAGTGGTCATAATTTATGGTAGGTAGAGGAGCCAGTCATTATTGTCTTTTAAAAAAATTCTCCGAAGGACAAAGAATTATTTTACATGGCAATGATGGTTTCAGGGTAGTTTGGTAACTTTACCAATTTAAATATGCCATATATATACTTAAATCTATAGCCAATTTAGATATCCATATTCAGATCTATGATTTTAGACAAAAGATCTCTAATTTTTTTGATTTATTTTTATTAGATTTCTCGAGAACAGCGTATCCGAAAAACTTGAAACTCTGGGTGTCAACTTTGTGAAACGGCCAGTTGTCGAGTTATCTTGCACCCAGACAGAGATTTCTTCAATTATTGTGAGATATTCATGGATGATTATCGGTAGCTGCAGTTTTATCTTCGTGATTTAAATGAGTTTATAGGTCAAAATGACCGATCAGAAAAGTCCAATATCAAACAGTTCCAAAACAAATGATTCAATTGCATAATATGCATCGCAAATGACTCAAAGACAAAACAGCCACAGTACTGTGTCAAAAGATCGGGAAGGACATATGGCTTAATGTGAAAAGTCGAATGCCAAAATATCCGATGGAAAGAGGGTCCAATGCATAAAGGTCTAATGCAAAAAGGTCTAATGCAAAAAGGTCCAATGCAAAAAAGTCCAATGCAGAAAAGGCTCATAAAAGGCCAATATAATGATTCATATGTATATGCACACATGATATATACATGCGCACGACCATATATGAACATAAGCATATGAGCAAATGTACATACACATGTTTACACACAAAAAAATGCCAACCGCATAATATATACATATAGCTCGTCCGTGCATAAAATTTACGCACACATACACGTGACGTATACACAAAAACATAGACATATACACACATGCATAAATATTCTCACATACTGTAAATGCACAAACCAAATGTGTTCAAGCTACGTACTCACATTTATAATTACACACACACGCACACCATATATGTACACACATACAAAATTTGCACACATATCCACACATGCCATTTCTACATATACATACACATACATTCGGTCTTATGCAAAATGGTTCAATGCAAAAAAATCCACAGTAAAAAGAGCCAATTTATAATTATAAATACATTTGGTACATACTCAAATGTACACATTCACATATATACATATATTCGCACACATACACACATGAACATTAGCATACATACATAAGCATGTGCATATGAGCACACACCCATACACGCACTCTACGTTGACCTTTTTTGTATCGGCTCTCTCTGCATTTGATCTTCTTACAATGGCCATTTTGCATTATATCTTTTGTATATAGGACCTTTTGTCCATTGCACATTATATAAATGGACATTTTATATATTGGTTGTTTTTGCAAAGAAGGTTTTGGCCTTCAATATCATTGTGACTTCAATTATTACTGGGTTATCTCAAATCCTCTGGATTTAAAAGTTGCCTGCTCTGTAGCTGAAATGGTTGCGTAGTTCTTATTGGTGGCAATGGTTTGTGTTTGAGTTAAGTGAAGAAAAAGCAAGATTTTGAATACGTGCATTCAATTCTGTAAGGCAGCTCCCCCCTAATTGAAATGCTACCACTGCATAATTTTCCCACCTTTACCACTACTGTAACCCATACTTTGTTAGTTCTGATCAAAAGAAAAGAAGCTTCGAATCATTGCGTTTTAGTTTTCATATTGAAAAGGACACAGGATGCTTGGTCTTTTTTTTTATTAGTCCGTAACTCTAACCCCCAACCCTGTTGGTGTACCAACGAAATAAATTCAAAGTATCAAATACCATTGGTTATGACAATATTGGTCTTGTGGGGACTAACAGGAAAACCTCAGAATTTTACGTCTTATAGTGCAATTCTTTTTTTTTAAAAACTTCTAACAGTATTAGTCTCAGAACTGCAAAAATCTAACAACTCAACTTACCAGCCACCCATCTAAAAAAAAGGAAAGAAAAAAGGTTAAAATGTTTTGATTCTTCAAGATCAAATTGCTGTGACAGTTGAACATTAGTCTCTAGTCATTGAGAAAAAGAAAATGCAATTTAATCTATTTCAAGGCCTCCGAACTTTGAATTATGGATATCAGATTTTTGAGGGAACTAACGAAAAAGACCAAAACTTTGTATTATGACTTTCCCAATTTCATGTTAGGCTGCAAAGAATTTCAATGTTGGATATTCAAAGGCTAATACAAATTTGATTTGATGCATTTGAAAATAACGAGACAAAAGCGAAAAAAAAAATGTGTGTTCATCAACTGAAAACATAAAAAAAAAGTATTGATGCAGGTGAGAACATAATAATTAAAACAAATGACTGTAACATAGAAGGAGAAGCAATGCTTTCATAAGGATGAACTTTACTTGACATCAATGAGAAATATTTCGACCTTTTCAACTTCCTTTCATTAGAAAGTCGTCCAATGGCAGCAGCGGAAAAAATATGTTTTCAAATGCTACAAGAAATCAAGGACGATAACTGCAGTACTGAATACTGAATAATTCCAATGAATTTGCATTGTATGTTTCATGTTCAATATTCAGATTCAATTTGGAGCGAAGACGATGGTTTCAGGTACTACAATGCTTGGAAATGTTTTTGCCACTACTGCAGATTTCTCTCCTGTTTGTGAGAGATATTAAATCACATCTCATCAATTTCTCTGGGCGACATCCTACCAATTAGCACTGAAAAATACCTGCACAACTTTTATTGTTGTTAACTTGATAAGAGAGAGAGAGAGAGAGAGAGAGAGAGAGAGAGAGAGAGAGAGAGAGAGAGAGAGAGAGGGAGGAAGAGATCAATATCATAATTTATCTGTTCATCGCTTGTCTAAGATTCAGCTTCCGGCGTCTTTACTAGACACACAACAATACATTCGATCAACAAAGATCGCCATTTTTTTTGCAAGCTCTGATCTTGATAACGTGTATTACATTCATGGTGTTTAAAAAAGTTAGTTTGGATAAGCCAAAATCCTAATCTCCTGGTTGGTAGTCCATCATCATTATCATCATCATCGTCGTCGTCGTCGTCGTCGTCATCATCATCATCATCGTCGTCGTCGTCATCATCATCACCATCATCATCATCATCGGTAACAATGTAGCAGTCTTTCTGGCGTCTGTCGTGAAACATATTCTTTCCCTAAGATTCGTCAGACTTTTCTATAATGAGTGTTTTGGAGTCAGTATTTTTCTTGCCTAGTTCGTCACGTCCTCTGATTTTCTGCCGCTCACAGTTTTGCATATGATCTCTCAGGATCCATACTGTAAGTCGTCATGTCAAGTAGTTGTCTGACATTCTTGCAACATGATCAAACCATTGCCATTTGATTTTTCCCCTTTTTTTCTATGGTATACAGTGCTGTCTTGTGATTTCTTCATGAGATGTTGTGTTTAATTCCCTCGTGTGCACGTTGCGTGGTTCCCAGTATGGGGACCAATATCTTGGTTATGTTCCATGTTTCACCTCCTGGACCTACAATGGCAAGAAGTAACAGTTTTTGTTGATTTTGCTTTGTCAGTCGTCGGGGAAGCTGCTTCATAACAGAGAACTGGGTTTTTTTTACATTATTAATAAGGAAACATTTGCTGTGAATGTTACAAAGACATAAAAGATAGAAAATAGAAAAGCAAAGGAAACAATCCCACCGGAGAAAGCGGTAAACAATAAATAACTAGAGTGAGTCCTAAAAAAAAAGTGAAGTGACAAGAATTTTCAGACCGAACAAAGATAATAGTTATATTGGAAAAAATATGCGGTTGAAAGATATTTAGATGCTGATGCGTTTGACAGATAAAATCGCACATTTATATTTATGTAATGTTCAATCATTACGGCAGTAAATGATCAGAAAACAGCCGAGAAAAAGAAAGAGAAGAAGGATTGGAACGAAATGAAAAGGAGACAGGGAATCAAGAGAAAGGTTTAAAGACGACAGAAGAATATGTGTGTGTGTGTGTGTGTGTGTGTGTGTGTGAGTGTGTGTGTGTGTGTGTGTGAGAGAGAGAGAGAGAGAGAGAGAGAGAAGAATGTACAAAGAAGAAGAGAAGAATGTACAACGGAGGGAAAAAATAAAGGTGGAGAGATAGTGAAACATTGATTGAGAGGGAAAATATGGGGTATGAGAAGGGTAAAATGAAGAGAAGAAAGAGAGAAAGAGAGTGAAATAGCGAAAGAGGGAGAGAGAGAGAGAAAGAGAAAGAGAGAGAGAGTACGAGGCTGTGAGAGAGATATGATAAATCTTGGCGAAGTTAGGTTCAATGGTGATGGTGATGATGATGATTGAAAGAAAAAGATGTGTGAAAGACTGAAATCTTGGAATATCAAAAAAAAAAAATGTGTAAAATGTTTTTGGTGGTTAATAAATCCAAGAAATGAGATTGAAAAAATTATTGTGGATAAAAAGTAAGAGCAATGAAAGATAACAAAAAAAACGAAGTGATCACAAAAACCAGACTAAGATAAATGTATAACAGGTTACTGAATTGAAACCGCCATGCGACCAACGTCTTTTGGCAGCATGCAACGTAGGGGGAGATCAATCAAAACATTGGAAAAAGGCGCGATCAATGAATGAGATATTTCTCTCGCCTTTTGAGTTCAATTTTCACAAAGCAAGCACGAACATAGCAAATGCAAACTAAGGGACTGATTTAGCATAAGTTCACATGGTAAATTGAACCCCTATTAAAAGCTTGTTGTGGATATTTTTAAAAAGTATTCTTTTCTATGCATAAGGGGAAAATATTTAAGATTTCAGCCCTCTAACTCCATCAGTGAATCCTGTACGCAAGGTACATACATAGCTAGCTAGTCAGACTCAATTGAAAACTGAAGAAACCTGTTTTGACAGTCAAGGTTGGCTGCTTCTAATAGAGGAAGAAAAACAACACGAAAAATTTCAAAGTCGAAATGTTGGATAAGAGAAAGTTCGTATTTTTTTTTTCGAAACGAAATTAGTGCTCATTTCCTGTTCAAAACGCATACATTAGAATCTTTTTATCCAAATTCACGTCTATTCCGTATCTTAAGAATTGAGAAAAAGATTTTCTCTTCGTAAATATTCTTTCTTGTTGAAAATCATTTCTTGACATTGTCTCATTAAAAAAACTTAGGCAGAAACAAAACATAGAGAAACCTGATGTTGATAGAGAAAACTAAAACTATATTCAGACGACGACGGCGACATAATGACGGTGGCAGTATTTAAGTGAAACACAGGAGCAGAGGATTATTAATTGAAAATGCTGATTGATCAGAAAACATTTTCCACCATGGCAGACGTACCTTTTGAAAGTCCTTACTAATATCAATTGATTATATATCTAAATGATGTTTTGGTGCAGTATAGTTAATTTCTAGAAATATACCAAGATTTCCATTAAAATTGAAATGTATTCAAGAGAAAATATATAATCGAACCAAAACCTATATTTCTGGAACTCGTACCTGAATTAGAGGATTTAAGGGATGAATACATATATATACATAAACACACACACACATATGTACACATATATGTATACACATATATCTATATATATACATATATATATACATGCATAGATACACACACACATATATATATATATATATATATATATATATATATATATATATATATATATATATATATATATATATATATAGGCATATACATATACACGTATTTATAGATAGATAGATAAATGGAGGGAGAGTGAGGGAGAGAGAAAGAGTGTAATTTTAGCGAGAAAATCAATTTTCCTCACTCAGTCACTAGTCAGCATATTCAAGTACTTGTAAAATTTGCAATGTTAAATATGGATAAAAATTTAAGAAGTCAATCTCGACAAAACCAAACAAAACCGTCTTTGTATAATGGAACTAGTGTTTTGATGTCCATCTGTTACAACACGAAAATGAAGATATTTGGTAGATCTGCTCATGTTATTTCCAAAATACACCCTTGAGAGAAGAAATGGAGTTGAAATTTAAGCAGTTGTGGAGAAATTATGGATGGGCAGAATTAAATATACCACGGGAAATAAGAAATCTGTTTTAAGAGTATTTTTTCTTTATATGTATTCATTAAACCTACCAAAGTTTGGTACAAGACCACAATAGTTATGCACCCAATTAGTTCTCTGATGAACAATCTACGAAAATAACTAGCTAATTGTCGATCAAAGGCGGACGTCGTACATCTCAGCACTTGCTTCAAGACAATTATTAGCATATTCTGTGGTGTGATAGTTAACAAGCGGGTCTCACAGATATATTCGCTGTGAGTTCAATCTTTGCTGGGTGACCCATGTATATAGCTCTGTGCCAAAGCCAAGCTTAGTAAATAAGTATTAGCATACTTGCTGGGCTCTCATTGTGGTGTCATGGTCAGTAGGCTGATTGTGCAGATCATTAATTTTGAGTTGTGGGTTCAATCCTCACTGGTTGCAGGTTTATGTGATAAGCTTAGCAAATAATTTAGTATTTTAGGTTTTTGATTCAATCACGAACAATTTTGTTTCTTACAGAGCACAAGGTTAGCCTTTTGCTACAATTACACGGTCCAACACATCAAGACAGAAAGAAAAGAGAAACGCTTGCTATAGTGCATTTATCTACATATATACCAGTGTCATGGGCGGATCATCCCCACCCAACCCCATGTTAGCCACTTGCTTCAACTGTCTTTATCACCTTCACATAGTCTTGATTCACTATCTGATTTAGTATACACAGGAGAAAAGAGATTCCTCTGGAGAGATATTGTCAGCCGTTGCAAAGTCGTTACTGACTAAAAGTGATAGACCCAAGTGATACTATTCTTTCTCAATGTCTGAATTTCAGTTTCTCCACATTTGCATTCAGATTGCACTTTTGACACTCCTGTTTCTGCTGCGTAACGAGATTCATGATACATTTATCAAAAAGATCCTAAAACCCGCGGTAGTAAATTTTATATAAAGGAGAATGAAATGCTTGGTAGAAAGGTTCGATGCTAAATCGCTCTAGATATGTACAATCTAATAAGTAGATTCATATAACGACAGCATTTGAATGCCTGTACTTTTCTTGAGAACGATTTAATTACATTCATTCTCATCAATGAGAAACAGAGATCTCAACTCCGTGAACTTCATGAACCTGAGACATTCTCATGGTCTTTCCCATTCGCTCCCTTGTTAAGTCGTCAAGGATGCATTGTAACTCGTAAATTGCATTAATAATTCGAACCCATTGTCTTCGACCAATAGCCCGAACGTTATTTAATAACGATCCTGTACAATTAAAATTAAAACAACTGCCAAGAAAACGCTGTGAACACATCAGCCATGTTTGAGACGATGACGTCAAAGAGTACACAATCACAGTTTAAAATGGTGCGTATTTTATTATGACATGATTGATTACACGCGTTGGTGCATTGCAGGAATAATTACTTGAAGACAGGTGCAAGTCGCACATACGATTCAAACTGGAGAAAAAGAACAAAAAGAAGGAAAGAGATGTCGGAAGAAAACAGAGTTCGTTTCCTTTCAACTTAAATTGGTCTGCCGCAGATCCCAACATCGTCCACTGTAATCGGGAAAGTGTTCTGCACTAAATGAATTCTCACAAAATATAATCGCATTGTCTGAACTCTAGAACCATGAAACCATGGTGAAACTATAGCACAATTATATAAATCATCCAACCCCCCCAAAAAACAAACAAACAAACAAAAGACGACAACAAAAAAACAAAAAGAAAACAGAACGAAACAAACAAAAAAGACTTCTCTAACAGGTTTATTGAAATTTGGTCCAGACAATGCTGAAACTATCCAATCGATACTAATGTTAACTAAATCCAATTACCACATTTGTCACCGCTAGTTCATGACCTGTCGCTTCGCTGACGGTTATCATGAATTACACCAACAGGCTCAGATGACAGCTGTTACTGATACCATAAGTGTGGAAAATATAGTAGGAAGGGAGAGGGGGAGAGAAAGAAAGGTAGTTTAGTAAAGGGATAGGTAGGAAAGGAACTGATGACTGATACTAATACTATGTTTGATAAACAAGGATCTGATATATATGATAATTTCGATTTTTTTCTTCAATGTATGCATAGTTGATCTTCAGAACACTGAACATTGACGTAATTCAGAAGTAAGCAAGCTTTTTTTTTCGCAGAAAAAATATGAGCGTCTCAAGTTTGTTTCTCACAGGTTGCTTCACACTTGAAGCCAAATTAAGCTAATTGTGGTTTAGTATATACATGAACTCACAGAGAGCCTTTTCCCCATAACTACGTGCGGTTGAAAGGCTGTTACCTCGATTGTCAACCTTGACAGGGACGAATCATTAGAAATATGAACAAGTAATGTAAAAGATAGGAAGAATGAAGAAAAGACGCCCCCCTACCATGACTTCAAAACAAGATATTCCATAGATTTGGTTGACATGAAGTAAAACTGCATCCACATTTTGTACAGGGAGGTTGAGAACCACCTGTTGTCGATTAGCTTCTGTTGATTGAGTCCACTGATAACATGTGTTCGAAAAAAACAAAACAAAAAAACAATTGAACAAATTCAATCACATTAGAATACAAACATCTAATAAATAGAGTGATATAAACTGCTAAATGTAAATTAAACTAATTGACATAATTACTTGTAACCTATGAAAAACTTTCTATAATAACCTTCCTTGAAGGGATGAATCAAAACACCACACACAAAATCACAAAAAAACAAAACAAAAAACAAACAAGATTTTGGTTATTTTTACAGCAAGAAAAAAGAAAATATAACTTAATATCTTTTTCTTTTAAGGTTTATGCAATCCAAAAAGGACATCATTGCAAGTCTACCGAGAAAAGCGCAACAGATTTAAGGGAACTTGCTGTCACTCGATCCCTTATGACAATCACTAAACAACTGACATGAACATGCAAATAAGCGAGGACAAATAATTGAGGACGAAGTGAACAAATCTGAAAGATTTCTGTCCTCAGTTTCCATCAGGACAATTGTATCTGTTTGTTAAAAATGTACCCATCATTGTTGGAGCACCCGGAACAGTTTCTCAGTGTCTTACACAAAGAGATCCGTGGATGAGTTACTAAAATCAGTGGGAAAACTGCATTGTACATTTATGTTCTAGATTCAGCTGAATCCCTGCGTTTGATTGAAATTGCCCCTCGGGCCTCGTAATGGGTTGAACAGAAACTGTCATGATTAATCCCAGCGACGGAGAAACGGTTTTCTGTTTTTGTTCAACAAAGACTTTAATGTAAAATATGTAGATACGTTGTTTGTTTCAGCTTGTGCGAACAAACAAATCCGTCTGCAGATTCCATTATCTACCGGACTTCTTTACATCACGGCAACAATGGATGGGAGTATCAACAAAAATCACGCAAAAAGTGTATAGAAAAGAGAAATATAGGGAAAGAGCTGAATTGAAAAAAATGAAGCCAAATTCGATTCCAGCAGAAAAAAAAACATACATTAATTTTGAGACGCAAATGTTGTTTGTCTAGTCAATAGATTATTCGCAGATAATGTAAAAAAGAATATTGGTTGTGTGGTCTAATGGTGCTTAAGTAAACTTCACGTCTAGGTTTCTTTTTATAAAATATTGTCTCAGATTACTAATTTGTACGGTTACAAAATGGCGTAGGGTAGCTTGATATCTCAGCGGTGATTATATCAATGTTTGCTAAGTTTAGTTTAGTACGGCATGTCATAAGCTCGAGTCAACCAGTTAGAATCAAACTTGCTACAATAGTAATGGTCTACCAGACTAACTTGCGAATCCTTAGTGAGGGCCCTTTCTTTGTGTAATTAGTTGGATGATCATTCCGACAAGCGGTGATTTTGTGGTAATTTGAGTAGACTTGCTAATATATAAATAAGACAATCTCATCCCTACTATACGAGTTATCAAACAACCCCAAAGAGCCCTGCAAAAATTTAGCAACAAGCAAAATTGCAGTATTATCAAAATCAGCAAAAGTGAGAGTGTTTTAGCATTGAGAAGACGTGCTGGTCGGATTCTGCTGGCGTAAAAAGTCAAAATATTAGGAGCGAGGAGAGAACTTAATGGCAGTATTTATTTTTATGAAAGCGTTGGTAGTTTTGGTCAGTTGATATCTGGGTAATTAAGATTATTTCAATAGGTTTCAAGTGGCAAGGAAGGATTCCTACGGGAATAACTGCCTCGCTGATAATGGTCAGGTTATCATCTACTTCTTCATGAGATCGTAAAATTACTTCAGAATTTAAGTACAACCAGGTGATCAATAATTAATCTCTTTGGGGGAAACCATGAAATAAAAAAAGAATTAAAACTTTCATGAGAAAAGCTTAACCCTTCTGGTGATGTTTGTAGTCTTCGAGAAATATACTCTACTCAAAATCAATCTCCGCCATCCACAATAGACCGGTTTTATCGGTGTTGTTTGTTTTAGGTTATTCATGTCTTTTGACATTTATATGTATGTATGTATGTATGTATGTATGTATGTATGTATGTATGTAGGTATGTAGGTATGTATTCGGTTTTTGCCAAGCTCTAACTCTTCATGGTAAAAACTTGAAATTTCGCACTACATCTCAGTAAGTAAGGAACATGTTTTTTATTGCTTTTCGAAAAATTCCCTTCTAAATAGCATTTTATTGGGGGACCAATTTACTTGTTTATGTTAAATCTATTACTTATTATATACATGTTTTTTTAATCATGAATTTATATTCGAACCATACTGATACAAATTTATTCAAGATAACTTCATTTTACCGCCAAAGCTGCTTAATTTACGCTTAAATTAGCGTTAGTTATGATGTTATACGGTTTAAGTATTGCTGTACAAACAAATGTAAATGAATATAAGCCGCGAACAAAAATAAATTGAATAATAATAAAATCTTGAACAGTGAAGTTTTGAACACAGCGGAGTTTTTTTGAACAAATTTTGATCGCACTAATAAAGATAGATACATGAAGGACAGATCAAGAATTGGGAATGTATTGATATGCTTCCCATTCGATAAAACCTGTTTTTATAAAATACTTTACTTTGGAAAGTTGAACTTGGAAACTATAAAATCAATTTCGGGATAATTTATCCGTTGTCAAAATACAAAATTATTTACAGATGAACGTAAACCCTGTTGTATTTTCGTAGCTATTTTCAAATCGGACTAATCTTTCATTGTTGGGTTTTGAAGTCTATTTTTCGTGTTGTTTTATCGAGGAGAATTCACAGAGAGACAGAGAGACAGACAAACAGACAGACACACTGACAGACAGACAGACAGACAGACAGACGGACACACACACACACACACACACACACATACATATACAAGTTTTTGTGTACAAAAATTTACGAGACAAGTTATCTATTAACATGACCGAATCTTGACATTTTCGAACGTCTGGAGGGGGGCAATATTTTGACAGGACTAATGTATAATCAAACAAGACAATTTCTACAAGTAAACAAATCAAGCTTAAATCAACTTTAATGATCGATAGTCCCTGAAGAATGCGCACTTTCAAGAGGTACATCATCACTGGGTGACAGCTATAAATAAATCAGAGACAAAAAGGGATGGGGAGAGGGAGGGAAACGAAATAAAAGAGAATTTTTGTTGGTGCAAAACGAGATAAAAGCATTCAGGAAAATCGGTTCTTTAATCGCACCTTGAAATCATTCTAGACTAATCCGTGGAGAGACGCCTGTGCTTTTAGTTAGTGGGAACAGCTGAAAAAAATAACCTCGTTGCCGCCAGGCGGAATATTTTTTCTGTCAACTTGATATCCCTTTTATCGTATGTAAAAAAAGTAATATTGCATTTTAATTTTTTTCTCTATGAATTTGATATTCGGATAAAAAATGGAAATGACTAAAAAAAAAAAAAAGAAAAGAAAAAAAAAACGCCATAGAAACGGTGGTAGATTTTAAACTTTAAATCAACAACCGTAAAATTAAAATGTAATAAAAATTTAAAGAAAATGTATATTCATTTCAAGTTATTTTAAATGGGCTTAATGCATCGATATCAATTCTATATTGATATTGATATCCTTTTAACGATACTTTTCCAAATATGGATTACTTTCTTACGTTACATTCTCTGAAAGAGCACCAGACAAATGGTTTTCAGGAAAAAAAAATCATATTCATAATCACAGATTTCTTCACAGACATAATGCAGTCGAGACTCACCATTATGACCTCCTAGGAATCATCATTCTTGATTTCCATTTTGCTTTCAAAGCAAAACATGTGATGCTAATTTTTTTTACGGAAACCTTTTAAGCACTTAAAGGTATATACATATCACTGATGATGGGAACCTCTCCTGAAACATGTATAGCTTAATAATAATTCATTTATGAATTAATTGATTTTTGATTAAAGTCTTCGTATACTTTTACTCCTGAGTCTCACTTCCTATATATATATATATATATATATATATATATATATATATATATATATATATATATATATATATATATATATATATATATATATATATATATATATTATATATATATTCATATATATATATATATTGGTATATGTAGTTGTTTCTGTTAAATCTGTTAAATATGTATCTGCTAATCACAGGAAGCATCAGTGTTACTTGGCAAAAGACCTTAATGAACGAAGACATATGTCATTAATGTCGTTAATTCAAATGATTACAAGAATTAAACAACTGTTAATTAAAATAAACATCGAGTTGCAGAAGACCTAATGGATTTGTCATCTCAAAGTTCGAAATTATGTAAAGATTCACTTGATCAAATGTCAGTGCCCCAGCAGGTTCTCGGTCAGAAAATGTAACGGTGGTACATAAAACAAGCGGAATGATATTATAGATTATTTTTTGTATGTGATTATTATCTCACAGGAATATGCATTATTCAGAAAATAACAAAAGAGACATCATTTTCATAGAAAAGTTTTGATTTACTGACCAACACATTAAAATATGATATTTTGATTAAAATTCAGTGGCTTGTCACTAGGAATCTTACATATCAAAACGGCAAGCGTCGGTTCACTATCTAAATTAGCCACTTTTCTTTGCTGAATATTGACTGGATGCATCATTGATATGTAAAAACGTAAAGACTGCCGACAACTCCAGAGACTTGACACATACATCTGCTCAGCTGCCTTCTTACTATTACAATCCATGCCCACAACAAGTCACAGACCATCAATAAATACACAATTTTCTTGTATACTAACACATTTCTTGAAAACGTCATTTGTACGAAACGCTGAAATAAGATTGTTCCTCAGGAATTATCACGTATGAAATGTCGTAGAATCATAGATATAAGCTCGCATATACATACACACGCACATTATTTACTTTATTGGATGTCTGTATTTATATAAAGCCTCGAGCGATGGTTAGCGAACCCGTGCAGCAGAGTATTAGCTGATGGTAGTGAGTTCGATCCAGATTAGTTGCTCCAAAATTATGACCTTTTGCCAAAAGGGGCAGAACTTAGATATTTGACACACTTGTCTGAAAATGTTATTGTACTCATACTTGGTGTCGATTGATATAGACAAATCGTTAAGCTAACAAAACTCTTTTTAACCCCAGGCACTGTAAAACCTTTGAAATTAAATCATCTTTCAAATCTTTGAAGTTTCATGATAGATACCGACTGTGTGGACACTAAGCTATCAGAACCACTGTTTTGACCAAAAGGAAGATTGAAATTTCGATTACGTTTGAAGTGTGAATCAAATGGTAGGCAAGAAAATCGCCTGGATCAGTACGCATTTATTTCTTAATTACCGGCATTATCAGATGTCTTTCATTTAACCCTTTCCAGATGTAATTGGCCAGATCTGGCCAGTGAAATACGTATGTTTGTTTACAACTGAATCTAATAATACCAATTGGCTGTGGTGGGATAAGAACTATTCAATCGACTCGAGCAACATGGCGGCTTCCATGTAGCGGAGATGTTCTACGAATTTTCCATACCATGATAACTAGACATAGACTTATGAATCTTCAAGAGGCATTGCCAGCCATTTTTGACTCTGATGACGAGTTTGAAGCAGTGGAAATTATTGTTTATTTTTCTTGAAGGATGCATTAAAATTACTAATGAGTGGTTCTAATACATAATCGTTACAATTCATTACAACTTGACAGAGATATAGTAGATAATCTGATTTTTTTTTAGCAATATTATTGGATTCTGTTTCCATGGAAGGAGCCAGAGCTAGATATCTATGAGCTAAGACACTTCTATCATATAGCACGTGCATATTACCAACAGTATATATATATATATATATATATATATATATATATATATATATATATATATATATATATATATAAATAAAGGAATTACCTTGTGTAGATACCTCACAAATTGAATTCAAATTTGAGTAACTTTTAGGAGATATCTGTCCAGAGATGTTTAATTAACTTTATACGGGTCGACTCGATGAAAAATAATCAGTATACTTGTTTCTTGAACCAGTATTTTTATTTTTGCTAAGAGTATCTATGTCAACTAATACACACAAACATGCATATACTTACAAATTTACCTTGACACCACCGAAGATTTCATGAGTGACATTTTATTGAAGACTTTCAGTGAGTACACTTGTTGAGAGTTTATACAATCCGAGCAAAATTGGAGTTTCACAGTTATTATACGCAGAAACCATTAAATTTATTACTGAGTTGGATAAAAAGTCACATTCAATCTCAGCTAGGCTGAAATCTTCAGCAAAATAAGAAACCAAGCAATCAAGAGCACAGACCCACTCAATTTGAAGGTCTTGAATGTCTGTTCATTGTCTAAGATATTTGATGAAACCAAACAAGATGTTTCCCTGTTCTCTGCTAAGGATGGGATAGCACATCTTAGTCATCAGTTCAATACTAAGTATTAACGTATTTTTACACATGGATGCTTATGTTATGTATACAAACTTGGAAGAAATTTGCCCCTTCTTAACTTTTGAACCAATGTAATTCCAAAGTTAGTTGAAGATGTTCCTTGAGCTCACCTAACAGGGCCCTAACCCCTGAGTCTAAAAGAGAGATATTTCTCCTCAGCAATTCCTTGAATGATCCCACCATGAAGTGTAAAGGAGTATATTTGCAACACTGAGGGAGTTGTAAGGAATGTGTTGGATGTGAAGTGGCCTTCATACAGATTTAAATTATTAAAGTCATAGAGATATTAGCACGTTTACGTATACATTATATTTATTAGATATTCCGTTGTGCATGTTAATTGATTTGTGTGAAAGTGAAACCCTTTGAAAGATCCAATGAATACATTGTTTTCACTAATTTTCCAACTCGAAAATCTCCGCAATAGAGTTACACGCCAAAAAAATATTGTTGGCACTGAATAGATTTATGTGTCTTTTTTTTTTTGTAAAATCGATAGTCATGTATAAAAACCAACTGAAAGCGTCTTTTTGGTATGTAGAATGGAAAAAACAATAAAAAATTCTTCGATATCTCAAGGGTGTAACTACGATTCTTTAGCTGTAAACAAGATTCCCATTTTAGTTCAAGAAACTGCTCTGCCTACATCAATTCATTCGAAAATATTTATTTTGCTAATATGTGTTGCCATTTATCCCAGAGCAAACGTGAGAAACAAGAGATTTTGAACATGTCCCCTCGGGAATATGCAAGGAAATAAAAGCTAGCTCAGATGACCGTAAAGATTTGTTTAAATATTGTTACTGAATACGACTCGCCCAAACCGTTTCACGACACCGACAAAACAGAATTACCAAACGATCAGAGTATATTGTGTTCTTATGTTCAACTTAGCCCAATAGCTATATTATTCATGTAAATGCAAATGTATGTAAACATTAGTAATAAATGTTTTCCAGACTTCCGCTGCTACCTGGTTTCCCTGTATTCCTGCAAGTTACTGAATACTTTATAATGAAACGTCTGTTAGTGTCTCGTGTCTCGTGTCTGTTCCGGCTGGCTTTTACACGCTTGACTCTCTTATCACAACAAACTCTTGGGAAATTAACGATGGACATGCATGGCAAGAGTGACGAACATAAAACAAAGAGAACAAGCGAAAAAGATAACAACTCATTCGAGATTCCATTGTTTGGTCTCGGGGTTCCCAAGTGCAGAGAGAGAGAGAGAGAGAGAGAGAGAGAGAGAGAGAGAGAGAGAGAGAGAGAGAGAGAGAGAGAGAGAGGCAGGTATGTTGAATGGTAAAACGAAGATATGTATAGCAGCAGACGAATCAGACAAGTTATCAATATCACTTGCATTAAAAAACAAAACAAAACAAAAACCAAAAACCAAATAAAAACAAACTTCTTTGGTTAAGTGTATGCGCATAACTATAAGTAGAAAACCATTAAATCATATGATATATTAAGATACAATAGTAAGTCAACGGACATTTGTAATATCTAACTTCTTCACAGTAGAATTCTGTAACAAATAGGTAAAGGCAAAATATGTGATATTTGGGAATAAGAAACATTGCAAACATCCTGGATTATATTAGAATCCCCCCCCCCAAAAAAAAACCCAAACGAAACTGAAAAGAAAAAATATTCAGACTCGTATCTAACCCTAGGAATATTCACTTACATTCTATTATCTATAATCACTCTTCGAATATATGTTTCATGAGATCCGACTAAATCTTGAAAAGTTTCTTTGTCGAAAATCTCCATGCCCCCTAAGTCGTTAAGATTCCTCTGGTGAATGAGGTTCTCCAAATGTGTTCACAAATTTTCTTCAAAAGGAGTATACTATCAATGCATCCTCCCAATAGTCACCCATGGAGATGGAACATGGAACCTAACCAAGAGATTGACCCTCTAACTGAGAACCATGCAACGTTCACACCAAAGAATCATGCTCAATACCACATTGAGAGACCTCAAGGCAGCACAGTATATTAGAGGAAAAAAAACATCTTAGAAACCGTTGGGAGACTCAAATGGCAATAGTCTGGTCATGTAGTAGGAATGTTGGACAACCGATGGACATCACAGTTAATCCTTTAAAGAGTTCGTCCCATTTAAAAAAAACCCCTCTTATATCAGTAGTTTTACCTCCATATTTCACTGTGTATTATTTTCCTTGTATTGTACTCAGTCATCCTTTTCTGGACAGGTCACAGGTCAGTGATGTTCGATTTTAGTTTTGTTTTACCAAAGCAGGGTCTCTAAGAACGATTATAAGAGTTTCAACTTAGTTTACCTATGCTTCGTCGTCATAAAAGGGTTGGAAAAAGACTGCAATAAAGCATTGTCGATCATGGATGTAGCACTTTCTTGCACATGTATTGGAATAACAATGTGAAGAAGACTTATGATGAAATATCATAACTTGTTCCTTGTGCCTAAACCAGAAAACCCGTTAAATCAAAACACGAATCAATAATAATGGGACGAAAATCGTATTTCAGAGGAAAATGTTCAATTTTTCTTATGCATATGTGTTATTCCATATAGACAGGAAAGTACCCATTGTGATCACTTCGGGGACCGGTTTTTTCACAAGAATAACTAGCAGATAACATTGAGCCGAGAACATACAAATTGGAATTATTCAAATCTTTAGAGATAGATAGCATTCATTTTTAGTTAATTCATCGCTATAAACAAGTTCAAATGAAAAATTTGATATGGATATAAAAAAAATTAAATCAAATTAAAATTCAATTAATTCTAAATTAAGTATTTGGAACCAACTGGTTTTGATAACATTAACTGTTTGAAAGCATTATCTGTGATCTCAATAAACGGCTTCTTCTGAGTGATAAAATTCACACGCATATTGAATGTGAAATATCCAGTGTGTAAGCGAGAGATATACAGAAAAAAAATAGTACGTTATGTACACTTAATGATAGTTTGAGTGAAGATGAAACTTTATTACGCACGTTAAAATTTAGAAGAATGGATTTCAATTATTCTTGTACAATTAGTGATTCCCAGACAAGATTGAAGAAACAAGTTTATTATTTGTAACGTTTCGTTTCGTGAGGTGTTACATCACGTGATCGATCGATCAGTCAATTCTCAGTTGATTCCTATTTGTAGTGTTCTTCGTGCATACCAAATACAAGGGTAAAAATGTCTGTCATTGTTCTATTTATTGATATCCAAACTTAGTCTTCAATATCACATTCCTCTACGTCTCAAACAAACCACGGTTCATTGATTTTCCTCGATATGAAGAGATTTATTGCTATTGTTTTTAAATACTCGTGTTGACCTTACATCAGTAGTATGGTACAAACACATTAACTACTAATCTGCTTAGATTAACATCTTTATCTTAGTTGGGTGCTAGTCGCACCTACTAACCTTCTATGAATTTCAAACATATCCCTTTATTTCATCCAAGGGAATTGTGTTCTTCTCATCTATTACTTTGGATGGTGGACCAGGGTGACACTTCAAAATGGATACCTAGATGGAGTTATAGGATATAAGGGTTCAAATCCTGAACAAAGATGTCGTAATAAAATGAGATACACACTCACACCGAAATGAATCATATAAACATTGTTTTTTTTTGTATCTTGTATGCTTAACTAGATAATTGTTCTCGTCAATATGAAAATATTGAGGCATTTTGTAACGTTTTTAACCAATTACCTACGAACAAACAAAGGAAAAATCCTCTCGACGCAACATAAGAATTTTCCAGTTGACATTGCCAATGGGGAATGAGAATCTTCCAAAAATAACATTTGCACCATCCTATTAATTTTATAGTGACCTTATGTCTTTCTGACACTATCTCATCTGTTCTCCTAAAGTTGGGGTCTCCATAACGGAAATATTTTTAGCGCAACTCTCAAGGCCTTTCTTTTTACTACCTATATCATTTGTTTTTTTGTTTGTTTGTTCCACATCTCTCTATGAAAACAGATTTAGATGAGTAAAAATCTATCATACTTTGAGGGATACTTCCAGTTGCATGTAAATAAATCCAGCTTACCAATCAAACGATTTGAAATATAAAGATCAAGAGTAAATGGAAATCTTTTTTGAGGCTTTGAAGAAAAGTACAGTTTTAACGGATGTATTCAAAATATGAGTATTTGTTTATTTATTGATAATTTTTTTGGTCCATCACATCTGAGAATCAGAGGAAATGGACGTCATTTTCGATGCACCAAGAGAAATCCTCTATTAAGGATGTAACCAAGAAAGCTTGGGTCCAGTAAACTAGTCTACGACTATACTGAGTACGTTTTACGTTATTGCAGTGGCCATTATTGAGATACCAATCTTAAAATCAGTCAACCACTGCCCACTAGTAATTGGTCAGAGTCAATGCTAGGCCAATCACCACTGATGTCATACACTTAAAACATACCTTGGGGAGAGGCCTATATCCAAAAACAGATTTTAAAGGCTGGTTATAATGATGATGATGATGAATAAAAAATACATATATTTGTCTTCTTCATGCAAATAAAGAATTTTTTTAAGATCACAACTCGAGTCCGATTGGAGTATTCTAAACGCTGGACTGGATGTTGGTAACAAACAGAAAATTACGTATTGTACACTGTAAGTCAAAAAGAATTGATAGAGACAAGGCAGCCGATCAATATTTCATGTGACTGCCATCTCTACCTCCATTAGAGGTAATGTAATCCTTTTATACCGCATAAATAAGATTTACTCTATCAATGTTTGCGATACTAAATTACACATGGGCCCCCCAAAATGGGCGCACTTTTATCCCAAACTATCAAAAACGATAAAAACCTTAAAATATTACTAGATACGCATCCTATACATCACGAAAAAAGCTACCTTAAAATATGATTTGTTTCTTTCATTTTGGTATCTAACTCAGAAGCTGTAATATTATTGGTTGTCATCCAATATGAACTTCAAACATTTCGGACATAGATTATTTCTAATAAGCTGTAAAAAAGAGTCTCCCTATGGACTTCCATCTATTTTTTGTCGGTGACTCGCTGTTCATCAATCGATGATATCCGATATTCTTCGGGTGAAAATATGGGCTCTGACTGAAAGTAAATAAAATGTAATCTTTGCAAATGACCACGAACGCTCTGCATCACATACGAATTTATTCACAGAAATATGAATTATCAAAACACATAGACACATGCACACATACATGCACATGAATTGACTAACTTACACACTGAGTTAAAATTAGGTCTCTTCTCATTCACTTGATACTGGCAAAGTAGTCTCGGAGTTCATTGATAATGTAGGAAATATATCAATCCTCTGTGGGGGTTCAAATATCGAGGCTCAATGCCAGACAAAGCTTGGCAAATATTTACATGTGAAGCGCTTGCCATAAATCTATGCTTACCTAATGTAGCGAATGTAATATTTTTTGAGAAGCCCCGTTGTGGTCCTTTACAAAACTAAGCTAAGCAAATATTCAGGCGTCTATTGCAGATATCTATTTCATCATCGTTATCCTCATTAGTCTTTTAATGTGCGTGGGTGGGCAAAGACCTCTAATATTCGCTGGACCTATCGATCGAT
Source organism: Thysanoteuthis rhombus (assembly GCA_963457665.1). NCBI lineage: Eukaryota > Metazoa > Mollusca > Cephalopoda > Oegopsida > Thysanoteuthidae > Thysanoteuthis > Thysanoteuthis major. The sequence goes on from OY735206.1 coordinate 46,406,646, forward strand.
GGTGTAGTGGTACCAATATCCCGAGAACCTGCCCAGGTCGTCACACAATCTTATTATATCGGCCACAATTTCGCATATGATCCCTGGGGATTCTTGTACAAAACCGTAAATTGACAGCAAGAAGCTCGTGTACCGCCTGCTTTTTTTCGGAAATTAGTATGTCAAATCCTAGCTTTGTTTGAAGCCAGCATGGGGATCCTTATTAATTTTGACTTGTATTTCTTCTATCCTAACTCATCTCTGACATTTCAGTTGC